>SJYT01084333.1:0-14936 GCA_006410635.1 Cephalophus harveyi | reverse complement strand
AAGATAATCAATACAATAATACACATTATGG
Organism: Cephalophus harveyi; assembly: GCA_006410635.1. NCBI lineage: Eukaryota > Metazoa > Chordata > Mammalia > Artiodactyla > Bovidae > Cephalophus > Cephalophus harveyi. The sequence continues at coordinate 14,905 of SJYT01084333.1, read as the reverse complement.
TAATAAGATATATGTAAACATATAAATAGCTCCATTAGAAAAAAGTAAATCATGGCATATGATGGAATACTATCCAATTCTTAAAATTATGTTACAAATAGATCAGAATATTATAAAATATTTGTTTTACATAACTAAAAAAGAACAAGATAAATATGTTTCACAATTATATGAAAACTAGTCATAAAACAAAGTCTGGAATATACCAAAATATAGTTGTCTGGGGTGACAGAATTACGCATGATTAAAATTTTATACTATTATTTCTGAATTTTTATGATGTGGACATTGTTAAAATCATAAAATTTAGAAAAATGCATAAACTGTACACAAATATTATTAATAAAAGCAATGCTTTACCACTTATCCTTTCTGATTACGATTAATCCCTGTGAAATATGTCTGAATGAACCAACTACCAGAGAAATGCTAAGTGTTTTCATATACTATTTGCTTTGTATAACCTGGTCAATGTAAACAGGTATCAAGATAATTATTAAATTCTTTAAAATTGTACTTAGTGAATTTAAATTGTAGAAAATAGGAGTATAGTACCAGTAAACTTTGGAATCGTTACAAAGGGAATTAGTAAATATACACTAAATAGGCTTCCCAGGTGCCACTAGCGGCTAATGCAGGAGACGCAAGAGATGTGGGTTCAATCCCTGGGTCGGGAAGATCCCCTGGAGTAGGAAATGGCAACCTACTCCCGGATTCTTGCCTGGAAAATTCCATGGACTAAGCAGCCTGGTGGACCACAGTTCACAGGCCGCAGAGAGTTGGACGTGACTGAGCAACTGACCACATCATGTCACATATACTAGACAGATTCAACAATACCATACCTTAGTTTAAAAGACTGGAAGCACCTTGTGTCCAAAACCAAACTTTCACAGTCATCGATTAATAATTACAATGTAAATTACCTCCTTTGTTACGTAAGAGTACATTCTATAGTTAGTTTTCCAAAGATCTTCAGTAGCATCGACATAAAACCCAGCGCCAGTGCCGAAGTCCCAGCTGTCCTCTTCTCCTTTAATATTGCAGCCACCTAATTAAAGAAAAGTCTCGTGGTTTCACCTACTCTGTTAGTAATGGCCCACGTTTAATAATACACTTTAAAATGAACCTGAATAGTCAGTTGCATCAGAGCTGCTCACTGGACATTGTGAGCTCTCTGGCCTTTTGGGGCACATTATTTCCTTGCCCTCTTGAGAGCGGTCCTGTGACTAGTTCCAGCCAATGAGGTAGGAAAGGGGGGACATGGTCCTCCAGGCTGGGGTATTCACTGGCTTTCTCTGTTAGTGTTAGAAGCTCCGAAGTGTTCTGAACACATCCTCACTCTGTTTTACCTGTCAAAGGGTTTCGACCTTCTTTTTATCCTTCGTAAATGTGTTGAAATTTCTTCTCTGATGACCCTCCTCACTACCCCAACACTTCTTTGCTTCTCTGTACCACTGCGATCTCAGAAGGGAATGGGGACAAACGCTTGTGCTCAACTTGCTATCTTGAACTGACAGTGAAAATGTCTTCTTATATACTCTGGAATCATTCCATCCTGTTTGTCTTATTTATCCATCCCCCCAGTGGAATTTTCTCACATTCTTTTTTAATTAATTAGGTTTTATTTTATATACTTGCATGCAGTTTAAAGTCAACCACTGGGATTTCAAATAAAATCACAGCGATATGTAATTGGATGGAAATGACCTCTTTGTAAGAGTCAGTCTGCTCATCCAGGAATATGGTACTTTTCCACTAATGATCATTAAGAATTTCTTATGGTTTTTACTTAAAAATAAACCTTACTTTAAAAGTTTATTCCGAAGACATCTTATATTTTTGATTCTCTTCTGAATTAAACATTTCATTACATTTCCTGTGAGACATGTTTTACTTTTTGTATCATAGGGACTGTGAAAGGAAACGCAGTGCTTCCCAAGGCCAGTCATTCAACTTCCAGATAGATTTTGCTTCCATTTAAATTCCATTTCCTGACCCTTCCAGGGTCACAAAACAAGTTTCAACAATCTGATGGACTACGTTCTCAAATACCTGATATTCTCATTTCTCTAATGTATACATTATAATCACTTGTATTAAAACTAATATTTGTTTAACTGCATAACTGTTTGATGACTAACAGAAATGAGAAAAGATAATTACTACACTACAAGACAGGCTACCCAAGGAACAAAAAAATTATTTCCTATGCACTGTGAGTTATTTTGGTACTAGTGCCAATATGACAAAGATTAATTGAGTTGCTCAGGCTCTGCTTTAAATTGTCAATCTATAAAACGGGAATAGCAAAACTGTTAGTAAAATTCAGTGAGGAAAATATATAGTATGGTATTTTAGAGTCATGATGTTGCTTGAAAGATTAGTAAATAGCAAAAATACAAAATAGATTGTGTATATGCTACTCTGCTTGTAACTTAGTCTTAAAGATTTATACTTTTACAAAGGATCTCTGGAATAAGAACACTTACGAGGGCTGGTATCTGGAGCGATGACGACAAGGCCATGTTCCGAAGCAGCTTGATGATAACCAGATTTTGATATAAAATTTTGTTCTGTGCAAGTTAAGCCTAAAGATTAAAAATATTGTTATCTCATGCTATACTGTGAACAGCTTATAAGCTTTAATTTTTTTACAAGAAAATAAGCTCACTATTAAAAAGGTTATTTTTTTAAAGAAATCATGCTAAAAAAGACACTAAAGTTTCTCTTTTCATAAAATTTGTAACAGTATCAATCTAAGAATTGCCTTAAATGATCCCCCAGCTGTCTTTTCAAAGTCACCCACTAAAATTTCAATTATAGAAATCGTTTGGACTAGATGTTTGGGAATTCAGAATTTTTCAAACCGTAGAATGGCAAGATGGTGCCTAAACCAAATGTTATAACAATCCCAATGGCATGTTATCAAGTATGCTAATACTATTCCTGCATCAAAACATAAATGTTCAGTGAGATAATATTATGGTCATCATAATACTATTTTTATATACAAGTAGTTCTCAGCAATAAAATTTGGACTAATCATCTCTGAATTTCTCAGTGTACTAAGAAGAGAACTGCTGCTGCTGCTGCTGCTAAGTCGCTTCAGTCGTGTCCGACTCTGTGCGACCCCAGAGACGGCAGCCCACCAGGTTCCCCGCCCCTGGGATTCTCCAGGCAAGAACGCTGGAGTGGGTTGCCATTTCCTTCTCCAGTGCATGAAAGTGAAAAGTGAAAATGAAGTCGCTTAGTCGTATCTGACTCTTCACGACCCCATGGACTGCAGCCTACTAGGCTCCTCCATCCATGGGATTTTTCAGGCAAGAGTACTGGAGTGGGTTGCCACTGCCTTCTCCGAAGAAGAGAAAAATGGTCACCAAATATCTTCTTTAATTGAGTTTTAGTTTTTACAACTGTTCCTGCCATTTTTCCTAGCTCTGTTTTTAGTCATGTGATAGAAGAGATGACAATTCTCTTATTACGGGAGCCTAATACTATTGATATAATGATGTGAGAATGGCCAAGAATGAACTGGCAATAGAAGCTTGAAGTTAAACACCATTTAACCCAATAGCCCTTTTCTAGTTGCTGCTGGTTAAGTCGCTTTGGTTCTGTCCAATTCTGTGCGACCCCACAGACGGCAGCCCACCAGGCTTCCCCGTCACTGGGATTCTCCAGGCAAGAATACTGGAGTGGGTTGCCATTTCTCTCTCCAATGCATGAAAGTGAAAATTGAAAGTGAAGTCGCTCAGTCGTGCCTGACTCTTAGTGACCCCATGGACTGCAGCCTACCAGGGTCCTCCATCCATGGGATTTTCCAGGCAAGAGTACCGGAGTGGGTGCCATTGCCTTTTCTAGTAGCCAATGCTAAATGTCACAATATGCCTGATAATGAGCAACACTAAAACTTACTGATTTGCAAGAAGCAGAATAAATTAACTACACAACATATAGTTTCTATTTATTCCCCAACAGCCAGCCCAGAGAGTTATGAAATGGTTGCCCAATAAAGATGTGCTAAATTAATAATTATAAGAAAGTTACAAGTGTCATTGGATAAATGTTACTAGAGTTTATGGTTAAATAAACCGTTAGGACATATATATTTTCACTAGTTATGGCAAGGACACAAGGTCCTTGTTTGTTCTTCTCAGAATGCCTTTCATAAACAGTGGAGCCAGATCATGGTGGAGAACTGCCTCAAATACTGATAAAAGGTCAGCAATTTTAATTAAATGTAAATGTAATATAAATGCAAATCAAATGTAACCTTAATGTAAATGTGTTCAAAGGGTAATAGTGCAGACTGCATGAGTTTTGGATTTCAAACAGTATCTGGTTGTAAATGTCATTCAACTCCTTCTTCACTAAACTAAGTTACTTAACTATGCAAGCAACGAATACTTTGAGCCTCAGTTCTTCCATTTGAAAAATAATAGGGATGATATTACCTATTTTTACCTCATAAGGTGGCTATGAGGATTAAATGTGATAATGTGTAAAGGGTCTTAAACTGTGTCTGAGACACAGTTCAGAGTCGTGCATTTGGGAAATGGAAATGTATTTAGAGATCAGAGAAAAAAAAATTTTTTTTCGTTAGTCAGAACACAAATTTCCTGATTAAGACAGTAGGGTGTGAACAGTACTCAGGGAAATGAAGATACTTCTACTAGCAGAATGGTGCTCAAGCATATGAAGATGGTTACTATTAATAATAGCTATTTGGCCAACTATACTTATTTTATATGAAGAGTTGGGTTTTTTTGGGGGGGGGGGTAACAACTTTATTGAGGTATAACTCAGATGCCATACAATTCACTCCTTTAAAGTACACAGTTCAGAATAAAGATAGTCTGATTTCAGTTAATTTGTAACAATTGATGCTATCTTTCTGTCACTGTTTTCCTTCAATTAACTGCGATGTAAACCTTCCAGTATTCTTCTGTCACTTTATCTCAAGTGTGCTAGTCAATCTTACCTTTTTTTTCAGAAAATCAAATCTTAATTTCCAAGGTTTATCTCTTCTATAGCATCTCACTACGGAAAATGTCCTGTCATTTGATGTAAACAAATAAACTATTTTCTATATTCATAAAGCTCAGATGAGACATCTTGATAGATTTCAATGACAGTTAAGAATTTAGGACCTTATTATTACAGTGCCTATTATACAATATCCTGGTACATCTGACCTGGGTTATTATTCTTTTAACAAGAGATATGACTGAAGTAGCTCTCACAAGAAACAAAATTCCAAAAGAACAGGAGAAAAGAATGAATACAGCTTTGGCCCATGAATCAGAAAACGTGTTCACTCCTGTATGTGATTCTGAGTAATATATAATATCCTGGCCATGCTTACATGATTTCTAAAGCATCTTCAGCTGTACAATACTATGTTTCTAAAACAAACATGGGATCTATCGCTGCTTTCAGCACCATCCAGTGCTCTTCCAGCAAAACTGGTTTGCTTTCTCCACTCAAAGAAATGAGATGCTGAGTTAAAGTTATGTACGTACTTAATTTGGTTTTCTATGAGTCTCTTAAAATGTTTGCTTCTAAAGATGAAGTGCCAGGATCTTGTGAAAGAGCTCTCACAATCCACTGGACAGTCTTTGATATTCACCAGTGATTAAGAAGAAGTCTTCTGTGATGTTCCAGATTGTTGGGAGAGAAGATCCGGGTCCAATTAAAACATTCTAGAGAACACTGTGCGGAGAAGGTGCCAGGATCTTGTGAAAGAGCTCTCACAATCCACTGGACAGTCTTTGATATTCACCAGTGATTAAGAAGAAGTCTTCTGTGATGTTCCAGATTGTTGGGAGAGAAGATCCGGGTCCAATTAAAACATTCTAGAGAACACTGTGCGGAGAAGGCAATGGCACCCCACTCCAGTACTCCTGCCTGGGAAATCCCATGGATGGAAGAGCCTGGTGGGCTACAGTCCATGGGGTCGCGAAGACTCGGACATGACTGAGTGACTTCACTTTCACTTTCATGCACTGGAGAAGGAAATGGCAACCCACTTCATTATTCTTGCCTGGAGAATCCCAGGGACGGGAGCCTGGTGGGCCGCTGTCTATGGGGTCGCACAGAGTCGGACACGACTGATGTGACTTAGCAGCAGCAGAGAACACTGTAAGAAGTTACTTGTCTGTGGTTTCTAGTTACCGTATGACAGGTGTCCTGATTTTACCTAACATTGTTCTATTTGAGTGATAAAGTCTCTAAGAAATGTTTGGTTAGGCACAAACTAAATAAGTTTTCTAAGCTTTTGCCAATGAGTCTAGAACTTTATATTTTCTGCTAAATTATGTGGTCTAAAGAAAAAGAAGTAGATTTCCCTGGTTGGCTCAGTGGTAAAGAATCAACCTGCCAATGCAGGAGATGCAGGTTCGATCCCTAGGTCGAGAAGATCCTCTGGAAAAGGAAATGGCAATCTACTCCAGAATTCTTGCCCAGAGATCCCATGGACAGAGGAGCCTGGTGGGCTACAGTCCATGGGGTCACAAAAGAGTCCAACACGACTTAGCAATTACACAATAACAACACAGACATGAAAAAGAAGTAATAAAAGAAATGTAATTCAGTAGGTTTGAAATTATTCTCACGATGAAGTAAGAGCAGACTATAGGCTCCTAAAGTCTTTTATAAATGGTTAAGAAAGCACACCAAAAAGTCAAGATGGAAGAGTAAGATAAGCCAGGAAAAAAAGAAAAAGAAACTCCTTTACAAACTCAAACACGTAACACTTACCAGATAGCCAATATAGCACAGGGCATTTTCCAGTTTCTGCCTTTGGTGGTAAATAGACAGCAAATTTCATTTTGCACTTCAGTTCAACACTGTAATTTTAACAGACATCCAAAAAATAAAAAAAAAATTGCCCCTCATTAGTCAGAAAGAAACATAAAACAAGTGATTTAATATCCAGAATAAATGATCTCATCAACATTTTAGGGTATAGACCGTAGCCCTTGAAGAAAGAACAGGGCCAATTTAGCATACTAATTAACCCGAGCTTATGCTGTGCATGGTACACAGTCATTTGGAGAAGAATTAATTAAAACAATAAATATAATACCCTCAATATAAGCATGACAATTTTTAAAAGAAAAACTGTTTTGAAAGAAATGTATGAAATTACAAACCTAAAGATCTTAAACTACATGTTTGCTCACAGACATTGAAATGGACCACTTCCTTAATTCTCTTTTCATATAAATGTGAAATTTATATGTAACTTATAAGTAAATATCTTATTACTATCACCAATGTCAAAACTAGGTAAGATAAATTTGATAAAAACCACAGGTTTTCCATGTAAACAGTTATTCATGCACCCGTGATCTTTCATGGGCTTATTTAAAGATTTAAGTAGGTAGAAGCAGAGAGAAATCTAAAATTGTATCCTCTTTGTAGTTACCTGTCATGTTCAAAAACTTTCTGCAGTCCGCCAAAGCACTTGCTGCTGGAAACCTGTTTCAAGGCCATTCTTCCCCTTAACCACAGGTTTTCCATGTAAACAGTTATTCATGCACCCGTGATCTTTCATGGGCTTATTTAAAGATTTAAGTAGGTAGAAGCAGAGAGAGATCTAAAATTGTATCCTCTTTGTAGTTACCTGTCATGTTCAAAAACTTTCTGCAGTCCGCCAAAGCACTTGCTGCTGGAAACCTGTTTCAAGGCCATTCTTCCCCTATTAGTGAAGAGGGATCTCATCAATCTCCAGAGAATTAGCTCTTAAAAAATTTGCAACAGAACTGTTTTCAGATAAAGTATCTGAACATATGGCTGTCTGCTGCCTCGAATTTTTTTCACATGCTAATTTTCTGGTAAATCGTATTATGAAAGTGACTAAGTTTATTAGGTATACTTACACTTGTTATATTCACTTTAGAAAACTTAAGTACTCTGGTATGTCATTACTAATTTATTAACAAGCTTCATGGTGTGTATGTCTGTGGACTGCCCCAAATTCCTCTTAGAAAGCGAGAGAATACAAATAAGTTATTAACTGATTACTTTAGCTTAGAAGATTAAACATTGTTAATAGCTTGCTGTGAACTGTAACAAAAGAGTCAATGGTATGACTGATTATGGCTGGTAAGAAAATGGGAGGAAAATGATGTAACAGTAATGGTTTTGATAATAATAAGAAAAAACATGTATTCAACACTTACAGTATAGGCAGTTTCCTATACATTAAACCGGATCAAATTACTCATCCTAGCGGAGTATTTCAGAGAAAGTGCTGTACAACTTTCAGATCAACATTTCTCCCTTTAAAACAAACCAGCAAGTAAAACATATGGCTGTCCTTGGGGATTCCCTGGTGGCTCAGAGGTTAAAGCGTCTGCCTCCAATGCGGAAGACCCAGGTTCGATCCCTGGGTCGGGAAGATCCCCTGGAGAAGGAAATGGCAACCCACTCCAGTATTCTTGCCTGGAGAATCCCATGGACGGAGAAGCCTAGTAAGTTACAGTCCACAGGGTCGCAAAGAGTTGGACACGACTGAGCGACTTCACCTTCACCTGAAGTGAATTAAAAGTGAAAGTGAAATCGCTCAGTTGTGTCCGACTCTTTGTGACCCCATGGACTGCAGCCTACCAGTCTCCTATGGAATTTGTCAGAAAAAAATTTTTGATGTTTGGTTAATTCTTTTCTCTCCAAAACATCTTAAAGTTTTCCTGAATAATTTTAAACTTAAATGTTAAAATACCACACATTATTAATTTTTAATAATAATACCAAAAAAAAAAACCCACAAAAAACTGGAACACCATCTTTTATGTATGGCTGAGCACCCATTGAGCAAAGAAAATCCAGACTGATTCTGATTTGTATTTCTCAAGGAAGGATTCCCGTTCTCTCCTTATTACAAATCAGTCAATCATACACACTAAATGAAAAAATCCTCAGGTCCCAGAACAGGCATTGCCACTCTGGTGGTCTGCTCGGTGAAATCCTCTACTGTATGCTAGTCCAGCTGTGCTGCTTCAGCTACTCTAAAAAGACATGTAAAAACAGTCTTGGAAAGCTTATTTGGGAAATGTCTTTGCAAAAGATTAGTTTCAACCTTACCTTTAGGTAATCTTGATAAATCCAAACACTGAGCTTCACGCTGGAAATCTGGGGTGTGACCCAGAGAGTCTGACCTGAGAGCCCCTCTGCTGCTCTGCTTTCCTGCCTCACCAGAGGGTTTTTAAATACTCTTAAAAAAAAAGTTTGTTTTCTTTTTTCCAGAAAAGATTGACTAATTTTACAGCATTAGGGTATTACAATTACAAACAGAGGAATTACCTTCTATTCAAAGGTTTATGCTTTCAATCTTCAAAAGGCCAATTTTTAGAAAAAAATGATGTTATTAGTTACTGAATATTAATTTCAGCCATTCTTGTTCATGACTATATCTTAAACAATGAATTAAAAGAGACAGAAGTACACTTTTAAAATATATGCACATGAGACCAAAGAATATGAGGAATTACCTTCTATTCAAAGGTTTATGCTTTTAATCTTCAAAAGGCCAATTTTTAGAAAAAAATGATGTTATTAGTTACTGAATATTAATTTCAGCCATTCTTGTTCATGACTATATCTTAAACAATGAATTAAAAGAGACAGAAGTACACTTTTAAAATATATGCACATGAGACCAAAGAATAAAATTTACCTGGTGGAATTATTCTGCAAGGAATTCCTATTTTTTAGACCTGCTAAGTTGCTTCAGTTGTGTCTGACTCTGTGCGACCCCATAGAGGGCAGCCTACCAGGCTCCGCCATCCCTCAGATTCTCCAGGCAAGAACACTGGAGTGGGTTGCCATTTCCTTCTCCAATGCATGAAAGTGAAAAGTGAAACTGAAGTCGCTCAGTCGTGTCTGACTCTGAGCGACCCCGTAGACTGCAGCCCATCAGGCTCCTCTGTCCATGGGATTTTCCAGGCAAGAGTACTGGAGTGGGGTACCATTGCCTTCTCCCTTTTTAGACCTAGCAGGGACTATATCTGCTTTACCAAAAACATGATACACCGAGCATCTATCTAGTACATGAAAGATATCTAAAAATTATTTGTTGAATTAATGAATACATTTTAAACTTCTAGCTACCAAATTATGTGAAAGTTTTTTAAATTAAGTTAATCTTTACCTCTATTGTTTTTACACTTTGCTATTCACCTATTTTAGTAACTTAACACTGGTCTATTTCTTCTATTCTTTGAATGCTCTTTTTAATTAAAACTCAAAATCAAGTACTTTCCATTTGGGCAAAGAAGACAAAGTGAAAATACTGTTTTTTAAATTGGTAGAATGAATTTTTTTTAAAGCTTTTAAAGTTCTTTTTCCCCTAACCACCCATTTTAGAAACTCTCTTCAATTATGAATGAAGAAAAAAGGCTCAATAAAAAATCAAGACATAAGCTAAGAAATAGATATGATATACTTTGATATATGATATACTAGGCGATTACATTTTTCACTAAAATTTTCCTATGCTAAACACAGCATATTTTAAGCCAAGTTACTAGATATTTTACTTACTATTTTTTAAATTGGTAGAATGAATTTTTTTTAAAGCTTTTAAAGTTCTTTTTCCCCTAACCACCCATTTTAGAAACTCTCTTCAATTATGAATGAAGAAAAAAGGCTCAATAAAAAATCAAGACATAAGCTAAGAAATAGATATGATATACTTTGATATATGATATACTAGGCGATTACATTTTTCACTAAAATTTTCCTATGCTAAACACAGCATATTTTAAGCCAAGTTACTAGATATTTTACAGTCAAGTTCAAAAATAATATATCAAAAACAAAATTTAATGTACCTGTCCAATTGCTACTTGCTTTTTGGTCTGTACCAAAGGGTAGATGATCCTGAAAAAAAAGACCCAATGATGTATAAATGGGACATACTTTTTACAACAAAGGCAACAGTCCACTACACATTCTCAATAGAGGCATCTTCCTTTCTTAAGGTAGATGACCATCCACCCTGGGTGTGGCAGAATGGGAAGGCCAGCTGACGGAAGAGCATCGGCGCTTACCGAGCCCATAGTCTAAGTAAGCTTAATACCTACTTTGCCACAAGGCCTCGTGTTTGGTTAAAAACTTTTCCTGGAATAAGATTCCAATGAAGAAAGGTTTTTTTTTTTTCTTTTTAAATAAACAGAAAAAAGTTTTAAATTGTAATTTGGAAGTATGAGATATGATCAGCTGCTGAGAATGAAGAAAAAGGAGTAGAGCCTAAAAGCAAAGGAAGGCAAGAGGAAGCCTAAACCCACCTGAGTTGCAGGTCAAACTTGTCATGCAGGGAGGATAAAGAAGGGAAGAGATGAGAACCTAAGGACACTGGGCTGACTGGCTAGAAAACATGACCTGGTGAGAAAACTGACTGGGCTTATGAAAGACGGTGAAGTGAGTGCAACACAGGAACAAACAGAAATGTGTGCAGCAATGCACACTAAGAGACATTTGTCTTGACAGATGTTTCATTTCAGTTCTAAGAAGAGATCTTGGGGGAGAAATGAAATTACTGAGTGCGAAAGAATAATAAACACACCCCTCTCTGAAACCCCAAAACAAAAACCAAATCCCCCCCCGCCAAAAACCCACAGTGCCAATTTTCCTAAAGTCAATGAAATGTACCTCAATAATCTTCAGAGAACAAAGGTTCTCTCACTGCATGGTACCAACACATGGAAGGCCAATTAGGTAAAAACTATTAAAGAGAAAGGGGTCTTTATTCACAGAGCATCCACTCCTCCAAAAGGCCAAACTGTCAGATCTTACTTTTGTTGCCTCTACTCATTGAGGCTAAATGTTATCGATCTCCAGAAATCTGTATTCTTTGTATTTTACCCATTCTTTCCTTCTCCTGAGTGTCAAAAGTTTTCTGCCTATCTCTACCTGGATTTCCGTTCCCATTCTCTCATGGACTTTGATCCATTTCTCCGACTGCAAATGTGTCCCCACCCCACTGGCTCTAAATGACCTGCACAGGTCTCCCCAGCATCACCCAATTATGGCACTGCTCACCAGCACTTCTTCGTAAAAATCCTTTTCCTCAACGAAATTACAGGATCTGAGTTCTCTTCCATTCTTTCTCCTCCCATCTCCCTTTCCTTTTTTGTTTACACTCTTTCCTTAACTCCCATCCCCAAAGTTTCAACTACATTTTTTGTGTGAAAGACTATAAATCTGCCCCTCTCCACTCAATCGTCCTCAAACACTGGTGCCAGAATTTAAATTTCCTGTTGAACCCGTCTCACCTGATGTGCCTCTGGCTAGCAAAACTCAACACATCTGAAGTTAAGTTCAATCTCCTACCTTCAAACCATGTTTTTTCTATTTCTCTTTCTGCTCTCTTTCATCTATGCCCATCTTACTCAATTCTGTTCGTAAGGTCTTAAAGTTATCCTCTCTTTGAATTCCCATTACCACCATCCTAATTATATACAAGAAACTAAAACTCAGCTTCGTACTTGGTTTTCTTCTTTTATGTTTCACTAAAACGGATCCTGAGTAGAGGCCTAGGGCTTTAATCCATTTATCTTACTGTTCAATGGAGCCCTACACAAGTCAGTCAGGTCTAACATGGTCTACTTGGAATCACTCATCATTTAAATTTATTCTTAATTTTATTTTAAAATTGTGATAAAAACATAAAGTTTTCTGTCTTAACCATTTTCAAGTGCATAGTTCAATAGTGTTAAGTTGGATAGTGTTAAGTATAGTCTGTCCATTTGAAAACATGGTTAGCTTGCTCACATTAACTAGCAGATGGCAAATGCTGGCCCACAGCCAGGATCCTGCTATGTAGAGAGTTAATCCCACCCAACTATCAGGCCAGTAGCTGAAAACCAGTATGTCACTGAAATGGAAGACACTGGCATTAACTATATGATTTTTTTCAAGTTTGATTCCATTAAAAGTTCACAAAATTCAAACTATGAACTGACAAAAAGAGCAGGATGAATAAAACGCCATATATAGTTTGGTCATATTATTAACTGTGTACTAATCATAATCTCTTTTCCTTCATAAAAATTCACATGGCTTGCCCACAGAAGAATGTTTAATCTACCCTGGGGAAAAAAAGAGCATTCATGAACTCCAGACACTTTAACTTAAATTGTCTTCAATGGTCCCACACTATTTTTCTGGGCTTGTTTATTTTAACTTAGTCAAACTCAATCATTCTAGTATAGTCTGGATGTTTCTACTGGGGGCCATGGTACAGTGATTTTAAAGTAGGTTGTGGAGCCAGACGCTCCAGGTTCAAATTCTGGCTTCACCAGGTACTACTTCCTGGTAGTATTCTGGTCGTGGTAGTGACTGAGGGCAAACTTTCTATGCCTCATTTCCCCATCTATAAAATGGGGATATTAATAGGACCAATCCGATAGGGTTATTAATTCATGCACTTACAACGCTGCTGGCTATGATTACTCACACTATTATTTCTGCAACCTCCAATGCCCTCCAAGGTCCGTGCAAATGTCGCGCCCCTGACCACCCCATCAGAGATGACCTCCACGCCCCGAGACAATTCTGACAGCGCATTTACAACACGATCGGACTTCCCAAGAGCTTGCAACTGCGTGCAGAGAAGCGGGTTCCCCCTCCCGTGGGGACTGCGAAAGTCTAGGGTCTGCTTCCTACATGAGTGGGGTGCACATCAATTTCACGCAGAAACAGCTACGGAAACGCAGTGGGCTCTTAAGAAACAAGCAGCTGCTCAAAGACAGAGACCGCAGGCCTGAGCGCCCGGAGTTACAATTCTTGGAGGCTCACTGGGGAACAGGGGTTTGGGACGAAGCGCCGAGCCTGGAGACAAAGTCCTCCGGCCAGCGCCCCTCCCTCGGCCTCCAGCTCCGGCTCTCCGCGGCCGAGCCCAGCGGCCGCGTTCTCCGCGATCGCACCCACGTGACCCGCTGCAGGGGCTAGAAGAGTCCGCCCCCACCGGAACCCCCAGTGTCACCCGTGCGACAGAGGACCCCGGCGGCCCGAGGACGACCAGGCCTCTGCCCAAGCCCAGGCTCACCTCCGGTGGCGGCGGGAAAAGCAGCTGCACCAGAAGGGAAGTGCCAGGCCTAAATATGGCCGCGGGAGCCACCGCCTCGGCGCGGCCCCCTTCGCGCCCCCCCACTCTGGGGTCCTGTTTCCCGAGTCTCTTCGCAGCTCCGCCCTCCCTTGGCCACGCCCCAAACCCCGCCCCTGTCCCGCCCCTTCCCTCAGACTTGCCCCTCCCACAGCGCTTCTTTGTGGGCCCATTCTCCCTTTCCAGGACTTGCCGCGTGGGCGCTAGTGGTAAAGAACCCGTCTGCCAATGCAGGAGAAGTACGCGGGTTCGATCCCTGGGTCAGGAAGAGCCCGTGGCGGAGGGCGTGGCAACCCACTCCAGTATGCTTGCCTGGAGAATCCCATGGACAGAGGAGCCTGGCTGGCTCCATGCAGTCCATGGGATCGTAAAGAAGCAGACACGACTGAAGCAACTTAGCCGGCAGCTCCCCTGTCCTAAGATAAGACGCCCCCCACGTCAAGGATAGGCCTTTCTCTCTATCCCCGCCCTCCCCGACTCCCTCCCTCCAGACTCCTCCCGGAGGACGCCGGATAATGCCCAGGCTTGAGTGAACCTGAACTCTGGCCCTCGCTTAACTTGTGTAAAATGTTTTTGTGTAATCTTTTGAGGTTTAGAAACCAGGAGATAACAAGACCCTAGCCCCCCACCATCCCAGTCTTTCACCTGCTTGGTTGCTGGAGTGAAATACGAGCCATTTAAAAAATCTATGCTGGAAACATAGTAGGAGCTTCGCCTGTGTCCTGTGTTATCCCTTCTCTCAATGTTAGATGAATTGAGCAAAAATAGAAGGCAATGGCACCCCACTCCAGCACC
>SJYT01084322.1:24206-43702 GCA_006410635.1 Cephalophus harveyi | reverse complement strand
GCCATACACTGTGTATTATAGCATACATTTTATAAAACTTTCATTAAGTTTAAAATAATTAAATCCTGCACAGTTTTTGATTTTGTAGTAGGTAAGTAGCATTGATCACTGACTAAATGTATATTCATTGAATTATCATGATTTTCCAATTAAAATATAGTTAATTTTATTTTCATGGAATGTTCTTGCAAAATACTAAAAATTTTAAATTATTTTCATTTAAGGAATTCTGAGTACATGCTATTAGAAAAAATATCACGAGTCCTTTCACTCATTTCATTAGATTATACATGATTTGGGTGCATATTCTATGAAGGAATGAAATAGGTTAAAATGAGATTATTTAGTAAAATGAATGTAAGGATTTGAAAAAAAGATGAGAACATAAGAACGTTAAGTTAAAAGAATCCAGTTTTTATCCAGATTGTTGTCTCAGATTTAAGAGCTCATCATTTCATTCAACTGGGAAAATAGTAGTGGAAAAACAGGTATTAGAAAGAAATCTCACAAACTTCCATATAATTCTTACCATACAAAAGCATGAGCAAATGGTCAATTTTATTGTATAGGTGGGCTTTGTACAAATTCAATTATATTCCTGCAAAGCGCCATTGAAATTGTACATACACATTTAAAAATAAAATTTGTGGATTTTTCTGTTGAAACCATCTGAACTGTCAGTTTAGCTAACCTTTGTTAGCCTGTCATTGAGTTCCCGTGATTAAATGTGAAGATTATAATCATTAACCATGCCAGGGGTTCACTGTGGGTGGAATTTGATGTGCGGATGACATTCTGTTTGTACGATGAAGTCAAAATCAGACTTCATTTTTTCAGGCTCAGCACCCAGAGGTCTCCAGGTTAGTTATCAAGGGCCTGCAGCCTTGTATTTCCTAACTTCATATTAAATATTGCATTCGTATTGACTGGGGAATATTCCCCTACAGCCTGTAATCTCTGCCTCTCCTTTAACTGGGACACATACATAGTTGACATCACAAGGGAATCAATTTAAGAATTTTCATTTATAGAAAAATATTAATTTATAAACATTTTAAGCTAATAAGCAACTTTAATGAATACACATTTGAAATTTGATTTTTCATGTTAGTTTATTGTTATAAAGAATAGTAACAACAAGAATATTAAACATTTCTGAAATTATTCAGCTACAAATGAAAGTAGAGCATATATAATTTTAATAGGCTGTGATAAAACGATTTTTCTGGAAGTATGTTGGTCTTTAATAACTTTCTCTAGCTGTTATTATTCAAAATGAATCTCAATGTGTTTTTTCACTATGTATGAAAGAAATATTACTTAGTAATTACAGTGCTTAGTAATTTGAATTCAAATAAAACAGGTTTTCTGTTTTTGTTCGTTTTGTTGTTGTTTACTCACTAAGTTGTGTCCAACTCGTTGCCCCCCCCAGAGACTGTAGCACGCCGGGTTTCCCTTCCCTTCACTATCTTTAGAGATAGTAAGCAAACTCACTACTCTTAGGAGTTTGCTCAAATTCATGTCCATTGAGTCAGTGATGCTATCTAACCTTCTTATCCTTTGTTCTTTTAGATTGACTTACACTCCGTTGAGAAGATCAAAATCAGCTGGCATTTTGGCTAACACTTCATATTTGAAAGAATACTAAATTGAAGGAAAAGATTATTTTTATGTTTATATTATTTCACTATATATAACTTTTACTATTCTCTTGCTTTTTTAAAATCGAGACCAGATTTGTAATTTGTATTTCTAACTCCATATAATAGATTAAAGATTTATCCTGAATATCTGAATTTGCCAATCGACTTCCTTCAAAAGTTACGTCCTTTGCAGCTGATCAAAGTGGTTAAATCCAGTGATTTTACTGACTATGTAAATTTGTAAGCCTCAAGGTACATAATTCAGCCATGTTTCAAAGAGAATAGTCTTCTCAATAAGCTACCTCTAATTTAAAAATCACTTTCCTGAATTCTGTTAGGTTTCAGTAATTGCTGCAGTAAATAAAATTAGAACTAGATAAAATCAAATTATATATTAATAACTTTCATTTTGATTGCTAATCACTGAAAACAAAGAGTATTTTCCAACAAATCCTAACTTTTCAATAGCAAATAACAGTCTAAACATCCTTAAAAATAATAAATTTCACATCATTGGCTACACGTATTCAAAGAA
This sequence comes from Cephalophus harveyi, assembly GCA_006410635.1. NCBI lineage: Eukaryota > Metazoa > Chordata > Mammalia > Artiodactyla > Bovidae > Cephalophus > Cephalophus harveyi. Next base: position 41,524 of record SJYT01084322.1, on the reverse strand, counting down.
CTATAGATATAAAGGAAACCCGAGACCCTTATAACAAATGCACGCGTGCAAGCTAAGTCGCTTGAGTCGTGTCGCACTCTTTGCGACCCTTCCGACTATAGCCTGCCAGGCTCCTCTGTCCATGGAATTCTCAAAACAAACACTCAGATCTTTATTAAAATTCAGAAGAAATGTTTTAAAATATGTGGAATGATGAACTAATAAATCAGACTATAAGAGTGTTCAGTTAAAATGCAGTCTGTTTATTGTGAGTTCAGGTAGCCGTTGAGGCAAAAGTCCTTAAAGGAATACTGATAATATTTACTGAACCTGGGAAAATTATGTCTGCCATGCATTAATTAAAGCCTGTTGATGAATCATAAGATAAGACAAGTTGAACACAGCATTTAGTGGGCTTCTTTGCCAATGCCTCACATGGTTGTCCTGCTGCGAAATCTCATCCGACCTTCTCTGTTGTCTTCATTAATGTTACGGTGATTTTTCCGTTGGGTCTGTGTAGTGGGGCTGCTTTCTTTCCTCCTAGTTGTTCACACTGTTGGACGGCGCGGCGAGGAGGCGGGGTTGCAGCTGCAGTAATGTCTCTGCAGGTGCTCTCAATACTGCCCTTCTGGGTAAACTCAGGAGATGAATTAGGATCAAAGGGGACATTATGCAAAATGCCTATAACCAAGACAGGTGCTCTCTTATGAAATGGAACTCTGACCTCAGCATCATCTCATAGGGCCACGGTTATTCCAACAACATTTTGATGGACAAAGATAACACGTCCTCCTCACCCCACCGCCTGAAAGTATGTGGTGCATCATAGAAGAGATCCATGGGGACCTCAGGGGTGTGCAGACTTGGCCAAGGTCAATGGGGGTCACACATGGTTCTAGAGTGACAAATGAATAGTAATAACATGGTAAACACAATAGCCATAAACAAAGATGAGGAGTTCGGTTTTAATTTTGCAAAGCGTGATTCAAATTGTTTTACATGTAATACCAACGTAATTCCCAAAGCACTCTGTAAGGTTTTGTCTTTATCCTTATTTATAGATGAAGAAACTGCAACATACAGAGGTTAAGTAAGTGCCCAACATCACACAGCTAGGAAGAAAAAAGAACATCAGGGCACAAATGCAAACAGATTATCTCTGGAGCCAGCCTCCAAGGTCACTCCAACACGTTGTCATTGTAGCCCATTTGAACGTATTATCAAACATTGCAATCAAATGTTATTTGTCAGCCTCGGGTTATTTTCATTCTATTTTTGTTATATCTATATGATGAAGACAAAAATTGATTGACTTGAAGCCTAACTTATTCAAGTAATGTTTTGGTGATATTTGTAACATAAAACTGCTAACAAAACAGATCCAACTGGTCACTACCATTGCTTGTATGGCTTGTGTGCTCGTATAAGGAGTGGATAACGGAGTAAAAATGTAAGTAAAAATAAAACAAGCAGAATACAAAAATCGAAATATTTTAAACTCTGTCTTCAGTGACAGCATACGCACGACTGATTTCCATATTCTTAGAAGAGGTACAGAGAAGGTTTGTCACAAAATCAACAGTGGCTATTTCAGAATGATTGGAAATCTGGTGGACATCCTTTGGTATATCTACTTTTACTTTGAGTTTTGTTTTTTATAAAGACCACTAAGCCATTCAAAGAGCCCATATATTAACCTGGAAACCGTAGTATAGAAGCCTCGGCTAGAAATTCTAGATTCAGATTCTACAAAGTAGATCTGAGAAAATATTGGGGCTCAAATACTGACATGACTTCTGAGTTGGAATCACAAGTCCAGACATAAAGAAGACTCAATATTTAAAACGCTTGATTCAATTCCTACCCTAGGTTGGCTACAAACGTCCACAGATTTCATGAATACAAATGGCTCCCCAAAGGAGGAGTAAACTCACTCCTTACCATGAGTATTTCCTTTGCCCTGTTTTGTTGAGGCTGCAAAGTAAGCAAACACTCACCAGTAATTTCGGCAAGATGTGTATTTAGATAATTCCTGTATGGACATACTTGTTGTATATGGGTATATGTGTGTGTATATATATATGCACATATTTTCTTATAGGTGGGAACACCTGCCATAGAGGGTTTTAAACTTTCAAATGTCACCCTTGCCATGTTTCTTACATTTCTGTTTTCTCATTTCTGCTGATTAAATATTGCTAACTTACAACCGACTTTATTACCACGATTGACTGTGATTTCCATTCATACCCTTAGGATGACTTCTACTTTTCGCTGCCCATCATTTAGTTCCCCTATTTTCTGTCATATAGACTCAGATTTTAAATTTAGCTCCTCAATACTCTATGAAAACCTAAATGGGGAAAGAATTTGAAAAAGAATAGATACACGTTCATGTATAATGGAACCACTTTGCTGGGCACCCGAAGTGAACACAACATGGTTAATTAACTATATACTTCAATATAATATAAATCTTTTAAAATAAAATACATTACCCAAATACAATAAATAAATAAAACTCCTCCTAAATCTAATACACGTATTTGGCATACAGTTAGTTGACATCGTAAAACTTTCACAAAAGCCTTTGTAGGTAATGGAGCTTCGCTCGTGGGTCAGCAGGTAAAATAATCTGCCTGCAATGGAGGAGATGCAGGAGATAGAGGACTCAGGAGATGCAGGTATGATCCCTGGGTAGAGAAGATTCCCTGGAGAAGGAATTGACAGTCCACTCCAGTATTCTTGTCTGGAGAATCCCATGAATAGAGGAGCCTGGAGGGCTACAGTTCATGAGGTCGCAGATAGTCAGACATACCTGAGCGACTAAGCAACAACAAATGTGTAAAATAGATATGCTTTCTGGACTCCTAATTTGGCCACAGTCTGGCCACATTTAATCCTCTGGCTCTGCCCAAGACAGCAGGTAGCCAGCCTTCTGACTTATCAGGGCCGCGCTGGTGACAGGGGAGCCCAGTTTCACGGTACTGCCCTACCTTCTGGTTCATTCCCTGTCTGGAGTCCCTGTCTTTCCTTCTGCTTATCCTCTTGTGTTGCATCACAAAAGGGTTTTAGCTTAGTGCTTCTCAAACATTAATACAGATGAGAATCACCTGGAGATCTTGTTACAATGCAGATTCTGCTTAGGTGGCTCTGGCCGGGGGTATGAATCTTTTCATTTTCAACAAACTCCCACATGAAGATTCTGCTGGTCCCACGACACATATCACTGTGTAGCAAGAATTTTGTTGACAAACCATGGATTATTGAGTGAGATTGTTTGGATTCTGGACTCTGGTTTCACTATTTACTGGCAGGGAAACTTGCATAACTTATATAAATCTCTCAGCTTCAAGGGCCTTTGCCTATAAAATGGGCGATTAATACTTCATAGAGTTCATGGGAGGACGCAGGATAATAAACTTAAAAGTCCAGGGCCTTTCAAATGGGAGGTGGCTCTGTAATATAAATGCTGTCCTTGCCTCCCCCTCTCCCTTTGAACTTTCAGCCTGATTCACTTATTGAAAGAGTTTGTCACTTACTTTGCCTGCCACCACTTGCCTCTTTTCTGGCTTTTAGTCTCATCTCTGCGGTCTCTCCATTAATTAACTGATCATCCATGGACGATCTTTCACACCCATGTCTTTGCTCACAGGCAGATTCTCCTATGACCCTGAGAATCCACAATGGTGAAGCCTTGATCATTGTAGCAGTCTCTTAGTGAACAAAACTTTTTCCTAAACCTATAGCTAACATTCCTTCAGCACATTTGTGAAATTCACTGAAGTCAGTAAAGTTCAATAAGAGTCTCTATTGGGCTATTTAATTTCAGCATAGTAGTTTCTCAGTAAAACTCAACATTGTCAATCCCCCCGTAAATTTCTTTCCTAATAAATCAGCATATAATAAAGGCCAGTATGGTTAATGTGCTTAATTATATATGCGGCTTTCCTGAATTGAGTTTGATAGAAATGATTAATTTTAATAAAAGAAGGTTTGTTATTTATATGATCCAGAATGATCAGTTTTCAGAATGATCAATTTTCACTGATTAAAAAAACAATTCATCAATTGTTTGAATGTCAATTAAAAGGTGCCATAGAGCTTGGAATAGAAATCACCATGATCATTGTGGCATTTGGTGTACAAATGATTAGATGCATGTGATCCCAAAATTAAACAATTTAGTAAATATTAGATCAAACATACTGCAAACCAAAATAATGTGACACATACGACTTATGCATGAAGGCTGTGGGAGATGACATTTTTTAAATTGCCTTTCACTGATACTATATTACATACAAATGTGTTATTTGTATATTTATTAGTTTTTTATACATTTTATTCCAACTATAGTTTTGACATTCAATTTTTTAAATTTTCTAAAATGTTTGTTAAGTATAGATTTAGAATGTTGCATTAGTTTTGAGTGTAAAGCAAAGCTTTTCAGCTTATATATATTTATATATGTACATATATATATTCAATTTTGACCCTATTTCCTTTGACTGAACGATATAGGCCATCACCTATAATGGTGAATTATAGTTTAGTGCAATGTCTTATGGGATTCCCAGGTGGCACAGAGGTAAAAAATTTACCTGCCAATGCAAGAGATGCAAGAGACTCAGATTTGATCCCTGGGTCAGGAATATCCCCTGGAGGCAGAAATGGCAGCCCACTCCAGTATTCTTGCCTGAGAAACCCCAGGGACAGAGGAGCCTGGCAGGCTATTGTCCTAGGGGTCCCAAGAGTTGGACATGACTTAGCAACTGAACACTCATCTACACTACCTCAAGGATATCACAACTTTATTTCCTGAATTTATTTGATTCAAGGGGGAAGGCTATGTTAAATATTGCATTAGATTCTTTAAAATGTTGTTAGTTTGGCATAGTATGAGAAATAATTTTGTGCTCAATTTTTATCCTCATGTAAAATGTGGTATAATTAAGCTTTAGACTTGAAAGCAATATTACCCCATGCTCAATAATATGTTGCAGTTATTCAACCAAAATATGAGCAACAAAATTACGTTTGCCTTTCCCAAAAATACACATATAATACACTCATATGTCTGCAACATAACTTGCGGGTCCTTTGTCTGTATCAGATACCTGTTCCTGCTGAGGAGTCTTCTCAAGTTTTACCTTTCAAACCCCAGTATTTTAAGCCACCTTTTCTTCATTGATTTGAGTAATGTCCCAAAGATTAAAAGTTAAATACAAAAGTACACATAAGTATGAAATGTTTTTCTTTCTTTAAATATATGCTCTTCCATTTTTGCTTCTTGGATCTATTGACACACTAACAAGCACTGAATCTTCAAAAGAAGTGCCTCATATAACATATCATTTTCCAAACTTTCTTGCTCATGAAGGTTTTTTTTTTAAGTTTAATTTTTGTGTGTGTAGAACTTACTAACAGTTGAATTAAATGAACCCAGGTTTGCATCTTGATTCCAAACTTTAGCTGCAAGCAAATTTCCTAATATTATTCAACATGATCATTCCCCAAGGAAAGGGTAACTGGGAGGAGACTAACCAGGGATGGAACCCAGCCCTCTGCATTGAAAGGGCAAGTCTGGACTGCAGGCAAGTCCTTAAACACTTACTTTCAAATGTACAAAAATAGCAGAACCCTACTTCACGACTGTCGGATTCCTATATCCAACTTCTACTCGCTATCTGCACTAGGATTTGCACTAAGTTTACACAAGACAGAGGTAATGGTTTTCTTTCTGCTGATTTCTTTGGACTCCTCACCCCTTCTCCACCCTCAAACCATCTTCCTTTCAGATTATAATGCCAGGACTCTACACCCAACCACTCAGGAGAAAGTCTTGATCTCTTTCTCTCATACCCACACTCCCTTCCCCATCTAGTCTTGCCACCTCTACTTTCAAAATGCCCCAAATCAAACCATGCTTTCCCAGGCCAAAGACCACAGCTGGAGCCCCTATCCGCATCACCATCCCTCACCTGGAACTGCTAACCCCTTCCCGCTCCCACGCTTATCCTCTTTCTGTTCATGTTCTAGAGGACAACCAGAGTTGCAATTTCAGATGCAAATACAAGGTTCCAAAAATGTCCTGCCTCTCGCGGTGGCGGAGTCAGACAGGACCAGCTGATGCAGTCATTACAGAGATGGAGCATGGTATCAGTGGAGGCCCTGGTGCTTGGAATCCTCTGAACTCCAGGAAACATGTTCTTCAAGCCCTACCCTCCAGGAAGCCCCTATGAGTCTCCTCAATCCACTGTTTCTATTATAAATGTTTCAACAAAAGTAATGAAATCATAACAAGTGTGAGAACTTGTTTCTTTCTTTTTTTTTTTTTTGGAGAACTTGTTTCTTAATACCCGTCTCTACCTTATCAAGACTGTGGGTGGTCCTGAGTGCCCTGACCATGTCTAGAAATTCTAAGGAAAAACATGACTTCTTTCCTGCAGTGTCACACATTATGTAGGGGAGGAACTCCCCAAACCAACCTACACTCACATGTGATCTGTGACATGCAGGTAATAAAAAGATCAGTCTCGCTTTTGAGGTTAGTCTATCACATTGCTATTTCAAGTGACCATCAGACTAGTCCAGGCTGAGCTGATCAATTTTAAGAATCTCTAAATACTAACAATAAAATACAGATTTTGTTCAATCTTTAATCAAAATTGAGAAACCTGGAACAATCCCAAAGCCTCCCTGAACTGTCTGAACTTGAAAAGTTATAAAAGACATCAAGGAAAAATAGTAATTTCATGAACGATTGTTATTGTTTGTTATATTCTATTTGGCACATCACTTAAAAATATTTGAAAAATATCTGTGATTGACTATGTCTAACATCTGCAATAGGAAGGCAGTAGATAGGGTTAGAACAGAACACCTCTCAGGTGGATTTACCACAGATGCCTGGCTGGTGGGCCACACAGGCAGCAGATACATTATTGAAAGAGGGGATCAGGCCCAAGGGACTCTGCTTGCATAAAACTTGACCCCCACATATCAGATCCATCTTTCCTCTATAATCTAAACTTCAGTCTGTTGAATTAAGATGCAAAAGGATGCTCTAAGCTGACTTTGAAACTAACGAGTTGCTTCCTAACTAGTATTCTTTATCTTAACCTCTTCCTAAGGTAAATTATTATTTGAAGCAAATAAGACTGCTGAAAAGATATTAGCTTTGGGGTTGCTAGATTAAAAACATGAGAGGAACCTTTCAAAATTCTCTAGAGCTTTAAAAATTAAAGTATTGCTATATTTGCATAAAAAGCAACAATGATATAGCTAAAGATAAACATCTCTGGGGGACTATTTGCTCAAAATTTTGGGTAAATTACTGATAGATTTATCTTGTAAGGCAAATGTATATACACACATGAATGGATCTAAGAAACATAGAAGAATATAAGAAATATCACTTATACAATAAGAACCATCTTCTTATAATTAGTGTTTTTTAAAGATAGTTTTCAAACTAGTTAATATTGTTAAGCCAGATGCTAAACAACAGTCTTAGTCATATTTACAAAGGTGGTTTTATTTGAAGCAAAAAGCTTCAGAACATTTCTCACATAATTCATCATGTATTTTATTGGTCATTTGACTTGCAGTTTCCCAGACAATATCTCTCAATGCTAAATTATCATGTTTTTTAGCTAACTTGTTTAGCGTCCAGTTGGCAAGAACCTGGGTTTCAAGGTGCAAGAAAAACAAATAAATACATGCACCGCCATGTTTCCAAATCAAATACTTAAGATTGCAAGCATGATTACTTCACTCTTGTAAAAACTTCTCTCCCCTAAATTAAAAGAAACAAAGTCCTCCGGTGTTGTTAGAAAGCATGGCAAAGCCAGAAGCAGGCCCTCTGAAACAATAGAGTCATCAGCCAACTTTATAGTCCAGGCTAATTCGATGTGTCAGACCCTAATCAGCTCCGTTTCACAGCGCTTTAGCTCCATAAAAGCAGATTTGTTTAACCGCAACCTGTGTATTTCAGCATGACCGAGGGATGGGGAATAACGGGCCGAGAGCAGGCCGATCTCACGGGTTAGATGGCGCGGATAAAGGGAATCCATCACGGGCTGGAGAGGCAGAGGCAAAGTGACAGGCTCATTCATGCCTCGGAGACATTTTTAGGTCTATTGAAAATTCTAATCTGTGCACTCTAGATGAACCTCCGCACTCCCTAATTTAGAACATGTAGCCATGTGTGGAATCTGTCTGCCTCAGATAGGGCGGGCGGGGCGCGGTCGGCCAGCCAGGCCTCGGAGCGCTGCTCCCCTCTAAGTGCATCCTGCCCTGAACTCTGCAGCGCAGCACATAAGCTCCATTTACAGGAGGATTTCAGAGTTAATTAAACGCGGAATTTGTTTCTTTGGAAATCACATATGCCTCGGGGTTGAGTAATAGTATTGCAGCAACTACTTTAATTTAGGATTAAGCTAACTGTACATTTTTCGAGGGAATTTTATTTTCATAAGCGCACATCTAAAAAGATGGGGAAATGTGGCCCCTCTGTTACCGTGAAAGGTTTTAAAAATAGCTTTAGGAAAAAAAGACAACTGTATGAAGAGATGCTGCAAATCAGCAAATGCAAAATCATCTGTTGCCTAAAAAGCACTGGAAACAGACAAATAGAGGAGCATGCTGGTGAAATTGTTGCTTTGCTGATAAGGCAGTCAAAGACTTGCGCCAAAGGCTCCCCGGTTTGAGTTCTCTTTGCTCTGGATTTGCTCTTAGCATGCCAAGGTAATGATTCCAGAAGCATAATATTTACAAATATTTGGATCCAAGATGACAGGTCAGATTTTTATGATCATGCTAGCAAGGCAGTGCCAACATATATCAACTCCAACTGAAGTCCCTACAGAAAATAGTACATATTTTCATTCTTAATTTTTTTAAGGTGGAGTCTTAAGAAGGGGAAAATGTGAGCAATTGAAGAACAGAGCAATATAAGAATCCAGTACCTTCCTCTGTGGATTTATTCCAGTACTTCACAAACACCATGCAATAAAAGCTTCACAATACATGTAGAACTTGAGTTCTTATCCACTGATGTTTTTGAGCATCGCTTGCAGGAATGTTGCATATTAGCCAAATGCTCAGTTGGTGAGGTTGTAGATTTACAAAAAATCAGGGAATATTAATATTTTACAAAATAAAATTTAGAAAAACACAGGGAAAAAAGTGCATTTTACGTTTGAGAATAGCGCCAGCTTTTTTCTGTTTAAATAACTAGTGAGATTTTGTGTGTTCTTCTCAACCTGGAATACTTCTTTCCTTTCCTGAGCATTTGCACTGGCCTTAAAGATTGAGATGAAAATAATTGTTGCCAGTTTTGAGGTAGAAATAAAATTAGGCAGCTTTTGGCATTTTCTGTGGTCCACTGAGCATATGGACTCTTGGAGGTAAAAAGTTCAATTCATGAGGAAGAGCAGAGACAACGGAAGGCGGTAGAATGACTACAGTAAAATAAAACAGCCCCAAAGCCCCACCGAATAAGCCCCCATCCGTAAATCTCATTAATCAGGAATACCTCAAAATAGAGAAGGAGTGGGAGGAAAGTGAGCTCTCCTCCAGAAGGGCCCAGATTCTTTATTACCTGAATGAAAGACTTGAAAGAAAAGGAAATGATTAGGGGAATGGAAGAGGCAAGAAGATCAAGAAAATGGGAAACTTCTGTAGTTTGTAGAATATAAGCCTTGGATAATGTTGTGAGGAAGCATAAACATCCTGTGTCAAAGTTTGATATCAGTCTCTGTGCAGATTTCTCTTGATTGTGTGAAAGATCACATTCTAATTAGATGCATCTTTGTAGCATGTGATTTCTATCATTTAACCCGTTAAAATAAAAATTACATTGTCCTGAATGCATCCCCTGCACAAAGACCTTGTCCAGTGTTTAACTTCTGGAACACTTCTAGTTTCAGTTCTTATTCATTTGGAGAATAGTGATTTATTCCTGAGTTCTATAAACAGGTATTGGAAAGGAAATTGAATAAAGCAAATGGAGAAATCTAATCGTGAGTGTGTAAACGCTCTAGGGCTCTAGGAATCATTGTGATTTGGCAAGTTTATCTTAGTGTCTGTGGGGAAACTGCTATTAAAATAAAGCATTGGTCTTGAGAAAATAATGCACATATAATAATGCAAACATTTAAGAGAACATAATTAGGCCATTATTTGCTAAAAATAATATTAATTGATTTGAATGATTACTGTTTGGCAATTATAGAACATCAATTTTATAAAGTTTCAGTTATGCAGTAAAATTATTTTTAAATGTTTTTTACTTTTGATTTATTAGTTATAAAACAGCATAATGATTTTATAGAAAATCCATGCTGCATACAGAGTATGAAAGGAAAAAGCACCCTATCATAGGCTATTTAAGATTCCATACTTATAGATGGTGTTGAAGCTGAATCTCCAATACTTTGGCCACCTGATACAAAGAGCTGACTCATCTGAAAAGACCCTGATGCTGGGAAAGATTGAGGGCAGGAGGAGAAGGGGACGACAGAGGATGAAATGGTTGGATGGCATCACCGACATGATGGACATAAGTTTGGGTAAACTCTGGGAGTTGGTGATGGACAGTGAGGCCTGGCATGCTGCAGTTCACGGGGTTGCAGAGTTGGACACGACTGAGCGACTGAACTGAACTGATACTTATAGAATCCTAAAACTATATCTATTTATATCTACCAGATATAGATAGAGTATATATACATACATATCAAGTTAATTTTGGGAGGATGTGAATTTTTGTGGTAGGTGTTAATGTATGCTTTGAATCCACATGCTTCTTAGTTACTATTGCTAGACTTAGGAAATTTGTGAATTGGATTTCTATGATTCTTGATATATACTAATTGTATTCCTTTGGCTTATCTCTGTAGTAAATTAAATCTGCAATGATAATTGTCCACATACTATTATATCAGTTAAAAATCTTTCATAAAAACAGAATGTTCACTCAACTCTAATCATGTCACTTTTCAAAGTGCCAGAGAGACAGCACTGAAATCCCACATCTCCACCGTGGCTTATACGGTCTTATTTTATATCATCTTTATCCCTGTTTTTGATAGGAATGATTTAGTCTTTTATTCTTTAAAAAAATCTGGTTTAGTCTCTTAGTCTTTAAAAAATATGTTATCTATTATAGTTCACGGGATAATTTTCATGTTTATAATTTCATTTTTTCAGTTATCTATATCAATTTGTTTTATTCTTATTACTTTATTTTTCAATGTTTCAGCCATTTTATATCTTTTCATTTTTACTTACTGGTTTCTTGTATTGTCTAGTTTAATTCTATTGAGTTGGTTTTCTCCTGCTCAGATTAAGATCTTTCTTTGGGGAGCTTCAAGATTGTCTTAAATATTATGCTTAGAATTTTAACATTTTCTGTATCAATACTTGGAGAAGGAAATGGCAACCCACTCCAGTGTTCTTGCCTGGAGAATCCCAGGGACGGGGGAACCTGGTGGGCTGCCGTCTATGGGGTCGCACAGAGTCAGACACGACTGAGGTGACTTAGCAGTAGCAGTATCAATACTGTGTTGTCTATCTCTATTTATATCTTTATGAGTAGATATAAATTGACCTTATATAACTATATCAACCGGTTTAGCGAGATATTGGTAGCTTTAGATACTGGTACAGATACAGATAGATACAGAATAGATAGATCAGAAGTAACCTGAATCTCTTTTGATGTCTTTCCTGGGACGATGCAATTAGTTCCTCTCCTCCTTTTATCTATTTTTGAGGCCAGTTCTCAGGGTCAGGTTGTTAAAATAAGAAGGCAGCAAGGTGTTGAAGAGTGTCCAACCCATCCACGCCCCTGACTGTCACCTGAGCAGGCGTCTGCGGCGCTAAAGCCCTGTCTGCCGCCCTTGGTCCCAGACTCGAGGTAAAGGATGGCGTGACTTTCAGGGTCAGGCATGTGAGCCTCTGGGTGCAGCCAAGTGAGAAATCGGCTCCAGCGGATAACCTTGAGCAGAGACAATCAGATAATCTCTTTCCAGACAAGGCTGGGAATTTGTGCTAATGAATTCTTCCAAGTTTGAAGGATGAGCGTATGAGTGCCTAACACATAAGGGGCAAAAACAAACAAAAACACCCTAAGACCCAAAAGATATTTCTGGTTGTGGACAAGGGCTCTATTTTTGGACACCAATTTTGATTCATTTAAACATGTGTAGATGAATTTAAAGTGGGTAATGAACCCGCTTGCCAATGCAGGAGATGTAGGAGAGAGATGCGTGTTTTGATCCCTAGGTTGGGAAGATCCCCTGGAGGAGGGCATGGCAGCCCACAGCAGTATTCTCGCCTGGGGTCTTCCCTGAAGAGAGGAGCCTGGCGGGCTACAGTCCGTGGGGTTGCCAAGAGTCAGACGCGACTGAAGCAACGTGGCATGCAAGGTTGGAGCTGAAATTCTGTCTTGCAGAGCAGAAGAGAGGAAAGTGGAGATTTGGGGCCCTATACCATCTCAGTGCACAGGACGCTGTCATTTTGACCCTTCAACAGCCTTCTGGGAAGGCCAGTCTTGACCTTCAACCTCGGAATAGCTTTGTCTTCCTGAAGTTGCTGACCCAGTCCACCATGCCTGGGCTGCAGTCCCTGTGTGAAGGATGCCTCCCGAAGCCTGTCCCCTCAGTCTCAGGAATGGTAGGAGGGGAGGCGGGAAGTCACAGGAGTGATGAAGGAAGCTGCCTCTTTCCCTGTTGGTGTCGGATGAGCTTCACCCACCCGCTTCTCCACCCCACTTAAGGGGGTGCTCAATGGATTTCCTCGTAGGAAAAGATTGATTCAACCGAAAGGGGATCTGAAGCTATACTTGCTTCAGAATACATTAGATCAACTTTTAGGGATTTGCCTCAGAAGCTAAACTTTTCTATGGAGAAAGGTCAAGTTCAGGGCAATGGGTTATCAAGCCAGCTCCTGGAGTCTTTATCCAGAACTGGAGAAAAATCTCTTCATTATGCAGAAGTGCAAGGTACGAAGCAAGCAGACATCCAAGACGGCACTCCTTTTAACAGAGCTCCGGAAGTTAGAATTCCAGGGTTGTGATGTTGTCCTTTAGGGAAAAAAAAGGCTCATCTTTATTTTGAACGTGTTGTTCATGTATAGATAAGAAGTTGAACTAAGCTTTGTTTCTGCTTTACCCACAAGACCTAACTGGTGCTTTTGGTTTGGTGCTTTGTTCTGCTAAGTGGTTAAGGACATGAAAAGGACCTCCTGGTCTGCAGGTCTTGAAGCGTTTATTTCTTTGTCAGTGTTAGTATGTCAGCAAGTATGAGTGGGGGATAAGAGGTGCCTTGGAAACATGAACCGTTCACCCGATTAAGTGAGATATTACAAGGATCATATAAATGAAGATGATATGAAAGTGTTATCAATGAATCTCCATGCTCTGGCTTTAAAAACTAAAGGTATTTTTGATAAAAAATGCCAGCAGTGCATATGTATATATATATATGGCCAAATTTGTCATGTCTCCCACAGGGAGAGTTAATGCAATATATAATGCCTTATCTTTGAATATACTTTAATCTGATGGAACCAAAAGGCTGGGCTATGGAGAGAGGAAACACAGGCGTCTATGGTTGGCTGCTTCTTTCGTGAATAGTTGTAAGCAGCACAGTACAGGAGTTGACTCCAAGAGATGGATTGTTGTAGGCATTTGGCAGAATGGATTGAGGAAACCTGTTAAAAAAAATAGTAATCCCTGAGAACTGGAGTGAGGTATGTGTCCGCTCAAGGGGAGTGTGGAATTTTCCTTCATTGTCAGTACTATGATTCTGGAACATGTGAGCTGTTTCCTAGGTACATAACTTTAGGAGTAGGTTTTGATTTATAAAAGTCACCTCCTCCAGTGAAGTTTTAAGATGGATAAAACAGGATGGTTTGATCTTAATGAAAGGTTTAATGGGAAAGCCAACACAATGATGCGTTTCTCGAGTGTTCTCCTGCATTCATTCATATTTTCTAAAGAAAGCAGAACAATATGAAGAATGTATTAATCATGTTACTCCTCCGGGCTGCAGTAATTTATTAAACAGTATCTTAGTTTCCTGGAAGGTTTACTAAACCTCTTTAATTACTTAACTCTTGCAAAATAAATTACATAGTGACAAGAAGTGATGAGAAGAAAAAAATACATGAACGAAGTTGTTAACTTAGATGTTTCAGAAGCACCTGGAGAATAAAATGTTTTCATTCCTCAGTTTATCATGAAATAGTGTTTCTATGCATCAAGTTTTCAAAAATCGTTTATTTCATGTTTTTCAATATTGGGGATAAATAGCAAATATTTACTAATAAATTAATTTTAAGGACGTAAATATTTTCAATCAGTTTGCTTACTTCTGGAATAAATGTCATATTCCAACTTTCTGAGATCAGACATCACTCAAAATTGTATGAAGCATTTTTCATAATGATCTTTGTACTTCCTCTTAATATTTCCCATTTCCTTCCAATTTTCTAAGCATTACTTGCGTGTACCACTTGCAGAAGTCTTCAGATCAATCCAGTAAACTACTTTCTTATACAGTTTACACTGAACAAAGAGTGCTTAAAAGTCTAAATAATGCAACTGCAGGCTCTGTGATAGATACAAAGAGAGAGTGTTTTCAGTCAAATCTGAAAGACCATTGATTATTAAATGTACCATTGTTTTATGTACCACTCAGAAAGAAAAAACAATAAACTATAATGTATGCTTAGGAATAATTTACACAGCATATATTCATTACACTAGCCTTTGCAAGCTTTAAGATATATTTACTATATTCCAAGGGAGATGTCATTTTTTTTTTGCTTATATTTTTTGCAGGTGATGGGCAATCATTTTGCACATAACTCCCTTGCAAAATGGAACACATTGCAATCTACTTGTGGAGTTTTTCCATTGTGAGATACAATAAAGTACTTTGTTTTTGCTTTGCAAGAAAATAAATGGAATTGCAGTCATTCCTCCAATAGCTAACATTGCCGGCAAAGACTGAAAGATGCCATCAATTCCTAGATGCGTCTTGATCTTAGAGGAGATGTATTGGAGGGAAACATGTTTCTAGAATAGATGAAATGTATGTAGTACTTGGGGAAGGATTTCTTTCTCAAAGCCGTTTAATTTGTTTTCCCCAAAGAATGAACTAGCTAGCCTCCCTATCCATCTTTGGGTATTAACCCTGGAGCTTCAGTGGCCTTAGTAGGCTATTTCTTAAGAGATGGGCCACGTAGAGGTATATTGCAAAATGTAGCCTGTGTTGTCAGTAACTATTTACTGTATTAACAGTCAATTATTAGCTGTTAGTATCCTTGGTTTACCTTCATTATTCGTTAAAATATGTATTTATAACTAAACAAATTTTTATTCTTGGAAAGATTACAAACTAGTTGGTAGAGAAGGCAAGCATATGTGAAATGAAACTAAATCTTTTCAAAATAATGATTTAAAAATTAGATACTTCTATACACACTGATGTATGGATATACACTATGTCTGTTGACACATTATAAGTTTACATTTGTAACGCAATTTTCAGAACAGTTCCTAGTTCCCCCTTGATCTTTTGCTAAAAGTTTGAGAATGTTCCTAGAAGGTAAAAAAATGGTCCAATGTCTCGTGTGAGTAATTAAGTGCACGGGGTGGCTACTTCTGTCTGTGCTGTTTGCTCAGTCATGTCTGACTCTTTGCAGCCCCGGGTACTGTGGTCTGCCAGGCCTCTCTGACTGTGGGATTCTCCAGACAAGAATACTGGAGTTGATTGCCATTCCCTTCTCTAGGGGATCTTCCCAACCCAGGGGACAGAACCTGGGTCTCCTGCTTGGCAGACAGATTCTTTTTTTTTTTTTTTTTATGTATGACTTTTTTTTTTACTTTACAATACCGTATTGGTTTTGCCATACATTGACATGAATCTGCCACGGGTGTATACGAGCTCCCAATCCTGAATCCCTCTCCCACCTCCCACCCTATATCATCTCTCTGGATCATCCCCGTGCACCAGCCCCATGTCTCAGCCACCAGGGAAGCCTCAAGCTGGATATCTTGAGGCAAATCTTTGGCAAATCTCTTAATATTTTGAACTTAAAATTTTTCTTATGTAAAAAATGTAAATAATAACACCAAATCATAACTTTTGTGAGAAGAGAAAATAAGATAATGTATATGTAGTCCAGTTGCGAGTGTAATTGTTTTTGGTTGTGACCATTAAAAGGAGAATTGTGCTGATCATATAATAAATTGAAAGTGTTTATAATAACATATTATAATAACAATAATAAGTCTGAGAAGAAATCATAGAACCATACTTTATTTTTTCAATCGTGGAAAATTCTGAGCAATAAGAGGCTATAAAGAAATGAAAATGCCTCAAGTGCTATACTGCTATTGAATACTTCAAGTTTTATAAATGTTACTTAATAAAATATACACAATTATGTTGTTTTAAGAGAGATTATGCAATAGGTTGTCACAGGGTACTATTTAATATATGTCATGAACAAAGGGTGCAAACTTACCAAGGAAGTCATTCAAATAAGGATAAGTGGCCTGATATTCATGATATGACATCTCTAGATAAAGAACCAACTTAAGTGTGAATCTGCTTTAACTTTGGAGGAGCAGCAAATAAACTTATTTCTCTTAAGAATGAAAGCACAGAACTGCTGTAACAGAAAAAAAAAAGAATTTAAATATTACTTAAATATTAGTAAACAGAAAATGTGAAACTTTATTCTAAGAGTTTGGATTAAACACAATTTGAAAATCTGAACACTGATTTTTTTTTCCTTTTTTGAAGGGGATTTGGTGAAAATGGGAGAAGCAGAATACAAATGGAGCTTAGCTTTACATCCTCACAGGTAGATTCAACATTTGAGAAAAGCAGAAATGAGGGCAGTTTTAATGCAAGTTATTGCATCCTAGATACTTCCCTGGGGGCTCAGATGGTAAAGCGTCTGCCTACAATGCAGGAGACCTGAGTACGATCCCTGAGTCTGATCCCTGGGTCGGGAAGACCCTCTGGAGAAGGAAATGGCAACCCACTCCTGTACTCTTGCCTGGAAAATCCCATGGCTGGAAGAGCCTAATAGGCTACAGTCCGTGGGCTCACAGTCAGACACGACTGAGCGACTTAACCTTGCCTTCACCTTATTGCATCTTAAAGAGGTTAGGCTAGAGACTGCAGAAATAAAGGGGGAAATACTTGATCCTACAAATGAGTATATATTAGCATCAAAGGAAAAAGTGAAATTAAAAAGTAACTCAGCTTGTTAGCTATTAGAAGGATCTTCCCCGGTGGCCCAGATGATAA
>SJYT01084322.1:0-23764 GCA_006410635.1 Cephalophus harveyi | reverse complement strand
GATGTGTATAAGAGACAGATATTATGTTTACCAAATTCTAAAAAAATGCATTTATTTTCTCAAAACTCAATTTAAATTCCATATTTTCTTTAAAAACTTACAATACTGTGTAATGGGTTTCAGTTTTATTAAAAAAAAATACTGCTTTATTTCACCTTGTCAATATTTATAAGAACTGGTATTTATTACCGTGAGGTTCAAAGTGCCTCTATAACTATTTCAAGTTCTATATCTTAGATATTATAGGGCTTACTTATCTCTCTTCCATTCTACCCTATAAGAGGTGATAGATCTCTTGTGTAAAATTACAATCTATTTGGAGAAAAAAAGATAGGCATATAAGACAAAATAAGAACCATTACAAAGTTTGTACATCCATATAGCAAAACTACCCACATACAGTATGCATAAGTATTGAGGGTGTAGTATTTATTCTGTTTTATATCTCTCAAATGTGTACAATTGAAACTATGTTAAGAATATAAACCCATGTGGTTTTATTGCCATTTTACTTTGAATGAAGAAGAACTTTATCTTATGCTTATTGAACATTTCCTGGGGAAAAAAATGACAACCTGAGTGAAGATTTCTAGTTCTACTTGGTCATATAGATTCTACTTTGGAAATTCTGAGAAAAAGCAGTTGACCACCATTTGTTTCTTTCAAAATTTAGGTTGGCAGAGATAAGTGAAACAAAATACCTAAGCATCTCTCCGTTATTTTCTTTGCTAACATGTGAACGCACATGCAAGGCAATTCCTCATGCGCACCAGCTTCACGGATGCCATGTTGAGTTGGGTTTCATCTGTCATATTGTGTCATGTCAGGTTGCATGGTGCCTTATAATGGATGCTGACGTGGGGTTGCAAGCTGCCCTCGCACCTATGAAAACACACTCAGAATGAAAGCAGATGGGACATTTTTGCTGCAGTAACTCTTTTGGCAAGTAAAATATCCAACCCCAATTATGGAAAAGGATATCATTATCATGTTGCTAAACCTTATAGTCTGAATTGCA
Source organism: Cephalophus harveyi (assembly GCA_006410635.1). Taxonomy (NCBI): domain Eukaryota; kingdom Metazoa; phylum Chordata; class Mammalia; order Artiodactyla; family Bovidae; genus Cephalophus; species Cephalophus harveyi. Next base: position 22,746 of record SJYT01084322.1, on the reverse strand, counting down.
TACATAATCTGATATAAAGCATAAATGTTATGTGATCTAATAGATGCTGCTTTTTTTTTTTTCTTGAGTCATGGGATAAAAGAGAAATCAAGCTAAGAAGATTTGTTTTCTTTCCTTAATTTTGCCCTAAATACTAAACTGGAAATTATAATGCCACCATGGTCCATGCTATCATGATTAGCTAAAAATTTTTCAGAAACATAAGCCCTAGAGCTTTTGTGGTTGTTTGCAGCAACACTGAAGCTAAAATGTTTAATAGTCAATTTTTTGTTTTGGAGAAAGTAACAGTAACCTTTTTTTTTTTTTGTCACTGATCACTTCAAATTCCTAAATTGTGGCAAAAAGTTGCCAACGCAGATGTCAGCAAAAGTTTCAGAGATGATAACCATTTTAATAGGACACAGAGTGAACAATTGCTGCTAAATAAGGCCAAATGGAGCTAAACTCTTCCTGTATCACCTTAAATTTCAGGCTAGGTCAGTGAACACTGAAAATAAAACCTAATTATTTGCAGTTGAAAAGTTCAATATCTCCATTATGATCTGACCTATTTCAAAAGCCCTTGAAGTTTTTCTGCTGCAATGAGTAGCAGGTCATCTAAACTATTTTTGAAGCATTCAGCTGTTGTGAGCTACATCACAGCTATGATTAGAAGACATATTTTATATGGTGAACTAAATGAATTATGAGAACAGGGAATTTATAATTTGGTAAGTCTCTGCAATTGTGTGATTAGAGGTATTCTGTCACAATCAATATAACATTTCAGAAGAAATACAATTAAATAGCTCAATTGACCTAATGAATTAAAATTAACACTTCACTAGTTTCTTATAGTATACATTTTTAAGATATAATTATTCCATTAAATGTTTATTTTATGCTAGTCTTCATGAGATTATGTGTTTATCTCAGTTTTAATTAAAAAATCTTTATACGAGAAGCAGTTTTATAAGTTGGTGGATCGGTTCGAAATTTAAACTATAAAAATAAATGAGCTGAAACTCTTTTTTCCTCCTGGATATTTANAACAAACAAAAAAATCTCCCGATATTTTAAGCACTGTTTTTCAGGATTCTATGAAACATTTAAGGGCTTCCCTGCTAGCTCAGTTGGTAAAGAATCCGCCTGCAATGCAGATGTGTATAAGAGACAGTCTTTATACAAGAAGCAGTTTTATAAGTTGGTGGATCGGTTCGAAATTTAAACTATAAAAATAAATGAACTGAAACTCTTCTTTCCCCCTGGATATTTAACTGAAATGTCTCAATACAACTTATTTTTATAGCAAAATAAATCCATATTCAAGTGTTTCTGTTGTTCTGTGTGAAAGTATCCTGAAAAATGAGGAGGGGGAAGATGATATGTTAATGTCTTTTAGGAAAACAGGGGGCTTCCCTGGTGGCTCAGTTGGTGAGGAACCCACCTGCAGTGCAGGAGATCTGTGCCGATCCCTGGATTGGGAAGATCCCTTGGAGAAGGGCATGGCAACCCGCTCCAGCATTCCTGCCTGGAAAATCCCCGTAGGCAGAGGAGCTTGGTGGGCTACAGTCCACGGGGTCGCAAACAGTCAGACACGACTGAGCAACTAAGCACACACATGAATAAAGTAAATTATCTTAGGAGCTAGTCTGTCTAGTATGAGATCACAGAGACCCAAGTTGCATGATATTAGGTTATTTTTCCTTGTTTGAACTTTAGCTGTAGGAGAATTTTAATTTTCAGTAGACAATCTGGGTTATTTTAATTGGCTCTGTTTGTGAGTATATTCTATAAATGCCTCATAAAAAGAGTAAGGAGCACTAAGCTAGCTATATAAATAGATGATTAGATAGATAGAGATAAGCAGATAGAGTTATATCAGATTGTATTTTTATATTCTTGCTTCAGCATCTGGGTTATTTTAATTGGCTCTGTTTGTGAGTATATTCTATAAATGCCTCATAAAAAGAGTAAGGAGCACTAAGCTAGCTATATAAATAGATGATTAGATAGATAGAGATAAGCAGATAGAGTTATATCAGATTGTATTTTTATATTCTTGCTTCAGCACTGCCCAGTGCTATGCTCATCCTAGTTACATTTCAATCATGATTTCTTTATCGTTTCTTTAACCATAAACTCAGACTTTTCTTAGCCTTCATCCTATAAATTTCACCTCAACATCTGAAGCCCTTATTCAACTCCTTTCACAGTGAAATGCTCTTCTCCCTCCTCGAGTGTCACTCAGATATCTCTCTTAATGAGCAACCTATCTTCAAAATATGTGATTCATAATTACAACCAACTGTTCATTTCTTCTTTCAGCAAACATTAATATGCCCTAGCTACACTAGCTATTGGACTGCAAAATCAAATAAAATAGGGTGTCTGTCGTGTATTGAAGGAAATAAGTGTGAAAACATTAAATTCAATGAACCTCCTTATAAGAAAGATATATAGGGAATGTCTTCAGGGCATGCAAAATTAACTTGTGATTTCATCTTGAGAGTGGGAATTCATAGGAGAAAGAACAAAATAAAAAGCTTCAAAGAGTGAGCGACTGTTTGTGTGAGTCTTAGTAAATAAGGGTTCACTCCACCTGAGGTGACTACTTCTCTTGTGGAAGAAGCAACTTTGCACAAGGAGATATGAAATAAACAAGGCAGACCATTCAGGCATAGCTAAAGCAAGCCACGGTGGGAGATTGTCAGCGCTCACACACAGGTGAGGGTGTAGTCACTTCCAGAGGCTCTATCAGCAAATGTGCTGGACTTGACTCCGAGGACAATGGAAAGATTAACAATATCTTCTTCTGGGAAGCTTGATGACCAGGTGTTCATTTATAAAATGAATATTCTTCAGAACAGCCAGTATAGCCTGTAGACACGCTCTCAGTCCAAAGCATGATACCGACTTTCTAATTTTGTTTCTCCTAATTTCTTCCAGCACATTTTCCCTCTGGCAATCTCCACAATGAAAGCCCCAGTTGCCTTGGATTTTATCCATTACTTCTCCCCTTTTACATTATTTAACCTTAGTTAAATCAATTCTACCTCAAAATGTCTCTTTAATCCACACCTTCCTCTCTAACCCCAGTGAAATTTTCCTATCTCAGCCTCTTAAAATCCCTTACCTGTACTAAAGACTCTACTATTTTTTTAACTTTACTCATGTCTTAATTCTTTCTAATTTATCACCTACCTTGTCACCAAGGTTGCTGTTTTACATTAATTTTATCAGGACAGCTCCCTGTTGGCTCATTACTGGACAAAATCCAAACTCATCTGTAATTTTTTTCGATCTGACCCCAGATTCTCGTTCTTGAACCACAGGTTTGGCTTGCTACAAAAAGGCCTGTGATATAAGCAGGTATGAAAGGGATTCACCATTTTATATGTGTCTACTATATTAAAAAAAATCTATGCATGTGTATGATATTTGCTATTATAATTAAGGAAAACTACAGATGTTGGTGAAACCAAGAAAGTGAATTAAATGGAAATTCAAACACAAAGCTAAGATTAATGATCTGGAAAATAGAGTCAGAACACATCTCTAAGACTGAGGTTTGGGAAAAGGATGCATACACAAAAATTAGGAATCCCAAATGAATATAATGTATAGAGAAGTGGATAGCAAAAGAATATGGCAAGATAGTTGCTTAGAATCTTTGGTTGACAACCAAATTTGATGGATGAGTCCTGCAACAGGTTTAATTCCACTGGTCCTGTTCAGTCCCTAAGCCGTGTCTACTTTGCAAACCCAGGGACTGCAGCACACCAGGCTCCTCTGTCCTCTACTCTCTCCTGGAGTTTTTTCAAATTCATGTCCACTGAGTCAGTAGTATTCTCTAGTCATCTCTTCCTCTGCTGCCTGCTTCTCCTCCTGCCCTCAACCTTTCCTAGAATCAGGGTCTTTTCCAATAGTCAGTTCTTCGCATTAGGTGGGCAAAGTATTGGAGCTTCAGCTTCAGCATCAGTCCTCCCAATATTCATTGGAATAGGGTTGACTTCCTTTAGGATTGAAATTCCACTTACACTACTCTTTAACTGTCTCATTGTCTTCCCCCTTTTCGTGGGCACTCATATTTAAGACTAAGCATATTTATGTGAGGTTGATGAGAAACATTCTGCTCTTCTGTACATAGAATAGTGCTACTCCTTCAACATATTATTCTAATTAGCAATGAAAAGAGAACCCTTGACTTACGCATGCATGCTGCTGCTGCTAAGTCTCTTCAGTCGTGTCCGACTCTGTGCGACCCCATAGACGGCAGCCCACCAGGCTCCCCCTCTTCCCTGGTGGCTCAGTTGGTGAGGAACCCACCTGCAGTGCAGGAGATCTGTGCCGATCCCTGGATTGGGAAGATCCCCTGGAGAAGGGCATGGCAACCCGCTCCAGCATTCCTGCCTGGAAAATCCCCGTAGGCAGCGGAGCTTGGTGGGCTACAGTCCATGGGGTCGCAAACAGTCAGACACGACTGAGCAACTAAGCACACACATGAATAAAGTAATTAAATTATCTTAGGAGCTAGTCTGTCTAGTATGAGATCACAGAGACCCAAGTTGCATGATATTAGGTTATTTTTCCTTGTTTGAACTTTAGCTGTAGGAGAATTTTAATTTTCAGTAGACAATCTGGGTTATTTTAATTGGCTCTGTTCATGAGTATATTCTATAAATGCCTCATAAAAAGAGTAAGGAGCACCAAGCTAACTATATTTGAATAAAGTAAATTATCTTAGGAGCTAGTCTGTCTAGTATGAGATCACAGAGACCCAAGTTGCATGATATTAGGTTATTTTTCCTTGTTTGAACTTTAGCTGTAGGAGAATTTTAATTTTCAGTAGACAATCTGGGTTATTTTAATTGGCTCTGTTCATGAGTATATTCTATAAATGCCTCATAAAAAGAGTAAGGAGCACCAAGCTAACTATATAAATAGACGATTAGATAGATAGAGATAAGCAGATAGAGTTATATCAGATTATATTTTTATATTCTTGCTTCCGCACTGCCCAGTGCTATGCTCATCCTAGTTACATTTCAATCATGATTTCTTTTCGTTTCTTTAACCACAAACTCAGACTTTTCTTAGTCTTCATCCTATAAATTTCACCTTAACATCTGAAGCCCTTATTCAACTCCTTTCACAATGAAATGCTCTTCTCCCTCCTCGAGGGCCACTCAGATATCTCTCTTAATAAGCAACCTATCTTCAGAGTATGTGATTCATAATTACAACCAACTGTTCATTTCTTCATTCAGCAAACATTAATATGCCCTAGCTACACTAGCTATTGGACTGTAATATCAAATAAAATAGGGTGTCTGTCGTGTACTGAGGGAAACAAGTGTGAAAACATTGAATTCAATGAACCTCCTTATAAGAAAGATATATAGGGAATGTCTTCAGGGCATGCAAAATTAACTTGTGATTTCATCTTGAGAGTGGGAATTCATAGGAGAAAGAACAAAATAAAAAGCTTCAAAGAGTGAGCGACTGTTTGTGTGAGTCTTAGTAAATAATTCAATGAACCTCCTTATAAGAAAGATATATAGGGAATGTCTTCAGGGCATGCAAAATTAACTTGTGATTTCATCTTGAGAGTGGGAATTCATAGGAGAAAGAACAAAATAAAAAGCTTCAAAGAGTGAGCGACTGTTTGTGTGAGTCTTAGTAAATAAGGGTTCACTCCACCTGAGGTGACTACTTCTCTTGTGGAAGAAGCAACTTTGCACAAGGAGATATGAAATAAACAAGGCAGACCATTCAGGCATAGCTAAAGCAAGCCACGGTGGGAGATTGTCAGCGCTCACACACAGGTGAGGGTGTAGTCACTTCCAGAGGCTCTATCAGCAAATGTGCTGGACTTGACTCCGAGGACAATGGAAAGATTAACAATATCTTCTTCTGGGAAGCTTGATGACCAGGTGTTCATTTATAAAATGAATATTCTTCAGAACAGCCAGTATAGCCTGTAGACACGCTCTCAGTCCAAAGCATGATACCGACTTTCTAATTTTGTTTCTCCTAATTTCTTCCAGCACATTTTCCCTCTGGCAATCTCCACAATGAAAGCCCCAGTTGCCTTGGATTTTATCCATTACTTCTCCCCTTTTACATTATTTAACCTTAGTTAAATCAATTCTACCTCAAAATGTCTCTTTAATCCACACCTTCCTCTCTAACCCCAGTGAAATTTTCCTATCTCAGCCTCTTAAAATCCCTTACCTGTACTAAAGACTCTACTATTTTTTTAACTTTACTCATGTCTTAATTCTTTCTAATTTATCACCTACCTTGTCACCAAGGTTGCTGTTTTACATTAATTTTATCAGGACAGCTCCCTGTTGGCTCATTACTGGACAAAATCCAAACTCATCTGTAATTTTTTTCGATCTGACCCCAGATTCTCGTTCTTGAACCACAGGTTTGGCTTGCTACAAAAAGGCCTGTGATATAAGCAGGTATGAAAGGGATTCACCATTTTATATGTGTCTACTATATTAAAAAAAATCTATGCATGTGTATGATATTTGCTATTATAATTAAGGAAAACTACAGATGTTGGTGAAACCAAGAAAGTGAATTAAATGGAAATTCAAACACAAAGCTAAGATTAATGATCTGGAAAATAGAGTCAGAACACATCTCTAAGACTGAGGTTTGGGAAAAGGATGCATACACAAAAATTAGGAATCCCAAATGAGTATAATGTATAGAGAAGTGGATAGCAAAAGAATATGGCAAGATAGTTGCTTAGAATCTTTGGTTGACAACCAAATTTGATGGATGAGTCCTGCAACAGGTTTAATTCCACTGGTCCTGTTCAGTCCCTAAGCCGTGTCTACTTTGCAAACCCAGGGACTGCAGCACACCAGGCTCCTCTGTCCTCTACTCTCTCCTGGAGTTTTTTCAAATTCATGTCCACTGAGTCAGTAGTATTCTCTAGTCATCTCTTCCTCTGCTGCCTGCTTCTCCTCCTGCCCTCAACCTTTCCTAGAATCAGGGTCTTTTCCAATAGTCAGTTCTTCGCATTAGGTGGGCAAAGTATTGGAGCTTCAGCTTCAGCATCAGTCCTCCCAATATTCATTGGAATAGGGTTGACTTCCTTTAGGATTGAAATTCCACTTACACTACTCTTTAACTGTCTCATTGTCTTCCCCCTTTTCGTGGGCACTCATATTTAAGACTAAGCATATTTATGTGAGGTTGATGAGAAACATTCTGCTCTTCTGTACATAGAATAGTGCTACTCCTTCAACATATTATTCTAATTAGCAATGAAAAGAGAACCCTTGACTTACGCATGCATGCTGCTGCTGCTAAGTCTCTTCAGTCGTGTCCGACTCTGTGCGACCCCATAGACGGCAGCCCACCAGGCTCCCCCATCCCTGGGATTCTCCAGGCAAGAACATTGGGGTGGGTTGCCATTTCCTTCTCCAATGCATGAAAGTGAAAATGAAAGTGAAGTCGCTCAGTCATGTCCGACTCTTAGCGACCCCATGGGCTGCAGCCCACCAGGCTCCTCCGTCCATTGGATTTTCCAGGCAAGAGTACTGGAGTGGGGTGCCATTGCCTTCTCCATGACTTATGCATGAGGAAAAGTCAAACAGATGATGTCCTCAAGATCTAATGACAATTTCACTGGTCTTGATTTTGATCTGTTGCCAGCTAATCCAATTTGAATTTCCACTCACCTGTGTCCAGTGAAGTCTTGCTTTACCAGCTCCAGTAAGAGCCGAGTGGCAGCTTTTCCCCTGCAGATGCTAGAGTCTTTAATAGGGAGAAAATACATTAAGCTCAGACCTTCCAATTTGAGTCTCTTCAACCACATCTAAGCACTTGGCACTGGATTGCTCTCTATCCTGGGTACGTATGGTTTGTTTTGGAACTAAATCTAATTTAGCTATTTCCAAGTTCTGGTCAGCAAACCAGCCTTCTTCCATAATGAGATTTTATTGGTCCATGTCAAAATGAAAGAAACATGGTTAATTCAGTAAAACTTTTCTAACTACAAATTTATCCATTACTAAGGACTTAAGAGTTGACATTATGTTTTCTAAATTTTGGCATTGAAATATTGTTCCTTCCATGAAATGATTCTGATGAGAGATTTTATTTTGGGTGGCAAAATCTAGCTTTGTTTTGACTTCTTATATCCTTATTAGAAAAAAATGACAATTACAATTCATATATATATCTTTAATTTTACTTCTATATTCATATATGTATTTAACTTAATAATTAAATATGGATATATTTAATTAGATTTAATTTGTTAAATCCAACTATGTATGGATTCTTCTAGCATATATTAACAATGAACCTGACCCTATCATTTTAAAGAAGCATTTTATTAATAATATTGGCCCTAGCCTGCAGAGGACTGCGACCTCGGAACTTGGGTATCTTTCTCACCCTGGCATTCTTCCTGGCCTTGATGAATGGTACATGCTCGCTATGGCCCTAGGGGACATAATCCTTGAGTGGGCCTTCTGGCATCACATAATATATCTATTCCAGCATGTCCTTCTCAGTCAGCCTCCGTCTATTGCATCTGTTGCAGCAACTCAGGTAACTCAGATCTGTACACCTTCCTAAGCACTGACTCCCACTTTCTCGAAGCTTCTAACAGCCATACTACCAGTGTGTCAGGCTCATCCTTAAGGTTTCAGTCACAGTGTCAAATGATATGTCCCAAGAAATTGCTGGGCTTCCTGGTAGTTCAGTGGTAAAAGATCTACCTGCCAGTGCAAGAGACACAGGTTCAATCCCTGTGTTAAGAAGATCCCCTGGAGACAGAAATGGCAACCCATGCCATTACTTTTGCTTGGAAAAATCCCATGGACAGAGGAGCCTGGTGGGCTACAGCGGGGTCGCAAAGAGTCAGACATGACTAAAGCAACTAAACAGTGCCACCAGGTCAATGAAATCTTACTTTTCCAGTCTCCAGTTTCAGACCTCTTAATCAAGTATTGTTGTGTCCAGTGAGATGTTTGGATGGCATCACGGACTCAATGGACATGAGTCTGAGTGGGCTCCAGGAGCTGGTGACTGACAGAGAGGCCTGGCATGCTGCAGTCCATGGGATCACAAAGAGTCGGACATGACTGAATGACTGAACTGAAACGAACTGAATCAAGTTTACTTGAAATTTAATCGCGAAGATACTCCTGCAAGCACACACTCACTAACTCTTGTAGCTCCTCCATTGTATAATTTTATTCCTCTTTTGTCAATCCTGGCAGGTCCTTAGCCAGATTATCTTTGCTGGGGTTAAACCATGGTTATCAGCCCATGAGCTCTTAGGAGTGAGTTTCATTCCCCGTGCATTATCATTCATCACAGGGGAAAGAGTATATTTACTAAAGAGAGGTGAACTTCTGTAAACAGAGATATCTCAGTGGTCTGTGAAGTGAAAATCAACTAGGGCTTCCATCCAGATGTCCAACTCCTTGTTTCCAGCTCTCAGATTTTTCTAAGCAGGGTTTCAAACTCAGTCCAAAGACTGGCTTTGGCTGAATATTGAAATATAATTTGGAGATCTGTAACTTTCAGGTTCTAGGTCTGTTCTTCATCTTTGTCCGCTGTCTCACTAAAGGCAATGTGCTGTGCTTTGTTGATCAGTCATGTCTGACTCTATGTGACCCCACGAACTGTAGCCCACCAGGCTCCTCTGTCAATGGGGATTCTCCAGGCAAGAACATTGGAGTGGGTAGCCATTCCCTTCTCCAGGGTATCTTCCCAACTCAGGGATCAAATCCAGGTCTCCCACAAGCAGGCAGATTTTTTACCATCTGAGCCACCAGAGAAGCCCAAGAATCCTGGAGTGGGTAGCCCATCCCATCTCCAGGGGATCTTCCTGACCCAGGAATCGAACCAGTGTCTCCTGCATTGTAGAAAGATTCTTTGCCAGCTAAGGAACCAGGGAAGCCCACTAGAGGGGATATGGGCCTCTTAATAAATGTATAAATAGGGCTTCTAGTTCTTACAGTCAGCCTTTAAGGACTTGGCAATTGGCACTCTGTGTCTCATTGTCTCTCTCCAGAGAGTATCCTTCCGGTCTTCTGTACGGAATGTTTGCGTCTCCTCCTTCACTCAAATTCATATGTTGATGCCCTGATATATGAAGGTGGGGCCTCTGAGATGATGAAGCTTAAAGGAGGTCCTGAGGTTGAGGTGCTCATCCAACGATGCTGATGCCCTTCTGAGAAGGGCAAGAGACACCGGGGCTCTAACCCCATCACGAGAGGACAGGAGAAGGCGGCCTCTAAGGCCACGAAGAAAGCTCTCATCAGGAATACTATCAGCTGCACCTTGGTCCTGGACTTCCCAGGTGACAGAACTGTGAGATATAAATTTCCGTTATTTAAGTCACCCAGGGCCTGCTCTTTTGCTATGGCAGCCCAAGCTAAGACAGGAGATTAACACGCTTTTTCAGTAACCAACCAACTTGCACAGAGTTCAAATGCCTCAATCACTTGTTTCTTCCCATGGAACTTCTTCCTAGGCCACCATCAGCGAAACTCTCATTGATAAGACCGCTGCCTTGAGCCAACAAGTATCTCTTCCCACATATCCTTCAGCATGTGGTCTTCCTTGCTTATCAAGGGACCAGGTGACAGGTGTGCTAGGCACCAAATTTCATCTTACCTTCTGCTTTCTCACCCTTGACATTACCCGAGTTTCTGTTCTCTGAGAACCCACCAAGAAGAGATTAGACTTGCAAAGGAAATGTGAGTGACTCATTGTTAAGGCCCTCGCATAGATGACATGACATGTTCATAATACTACAAGAACATCCTGGAGAGTGGCAATTATGACTAATACTGATCTTGGAGTATCAGAAATACAGAAGGCTTCAAAATGTGCAAATAAAATTGCATGCTGGATTGAATTGCTATATATTGGAAATATCTTCATTTGTTTGGACAGTCTGTGGAGTATTTCAGAGGTCAACAGCACTAAAGAGTATAAAGAGGCTATAGATATTGATTATCTCCAGTTATCTTCCTAAGCAGCAAGGTCTAAAATCAGTGGAGTGTTATCTCTATTATTGATGTTTTCCCAGATCAAATATGCTGTAGCTCCCCTATATTTCCTTATTGTCACCAAACATTTATTGAATTACTTTTGGATCTTTTGCCATACAATATTTTGTCTCCATTTCACCCATTTTGTTGGTAGGATGGGAAATAAATTGGTATTATTCTGTGCAACTAATGATGACCTTGTGGGAATGGTGGGCAAATTAGAGATGTGGGCGTTATCTAAGCCCTAAGTGTTTGGCTAAATTGGATATTTCATAAAGGTAACTGACCACTTAGAGAGTTTGTAGGATAAACATCTGACACTCTGAAGTGGGGAGTCACCAAATAATGAATAAATTATTTTTTAAACCCAATTTTTTAAGCAATTAAAGTTTATTAGCAGAAATTGGAATAAACTGACTTTGTATTGATACATATTACTTCTAATTTACTTTTAATCATTATGTTATTTTCTATCACTGCTTATATAAGAATTGTTATATTATACACTGCATATTTTAATTCCAGATTAAACCAAATTGCTTGCTGATTTATTTACACTGAAAAAAATAGACAATGATAAAAAATTGATAAACCTTATTTTAATTTAATGGACAATTATTATCAGATCATAATGAAGGACTTAAAATTTAAATTAAACATAACTTTTTCTAGGAAAACAGCTTTAGACTCTGAATTTCTGTTTCAAAATTTTTAACCACTGAGAATTCATTATGTAAACGAAAAGCTATCTTATAGATACAGATGTATGTACATGAGTGTGCTTATTTGGGACTGATTTTTGTTTCGCCAATGTATTTGGTGTAATGTTCCAGGACTCTACAAATTGGCTGCCTGCTCTTATCTCTCTTGATGTGATACTCTATAACCTTGGTTGTGGAGAAAGAGAGAGAAAGTACTTTTAGTGGGAATGGGAGTCGCTATCATAAAATGTTGCAGAGAAATAGAGGTTTGTTTCATCTAGTTCTCATAAAATATGAAATGTCACTTTTTGAAACTAAGACAAGGAAAAAAAAAAAAAAAAACCTGCATGACCTACCTTCCAGGATGCGGCAGACAGAGTGAGATTAACCAAATATTTTTAAGATACTTTTAGCGGGCCCTGAAACAAGAGAGGGTAGCTGTTATTGATAATTAGGCTTTGGGAAAGCCCCCAAAGATTTTGTGTGCCAAAAATTTAGAGACAGAAAATTAGCTTCTTGAATTTTCAAAGTCCAAAATAAATGTTAATTGTTTGGTTTAACTGAGTAAAGAAGTTCAAGGAGATAATTTTTTACGTTGAATTTCATACGGGTGTGTTACAGTGGTCTCAGTGTGCATTGGAGGCGCACTGGGAAACAGAAGATTCTGTCACACGTAATGCGGCAATGTCATGAAATCCAATAATGAATGCACTTCCGATGACTTTCATTGACTTGTTTTCCAGTCCTCCACCTTTATTCACCTGCTCAGCTGCCATTTCGGACTGACGCTCCTCTTTTCCCAGCCCCACGATGCTCAAACTAATAGTTCTTTGTCACGTATGTGACTGGAGCAACACAGGCCATCAAATATGACAACTCCAAACTTCCTAAGTTTCTAGAATTCTGATTCATCCTTTGCTACTTCCTGCTGACCTCAGAGTAAGAGATGCTCCTCTTTCTGTCCATAGAAAAACTTGAATTTCTGCTCTGGTCTTCTCCTCTTCTCTTATCAGCTAAAGAAGGAAGGGAGGGAAGGAGGAGGAAGGAAGGAAGGAAGGAAGAGTAGGAAGAGAGGAGGGGAAAAGTCCGTCTTCTTTGGATATTTTCCCGGAGAAAATGTGCTTTTTCTCTTTCATTTTCAGTTCACCTTTTTAATGGATGATGCTAGAATGGTTTTTTCTGTGTTGTCATTCCTTATTTCATCCACAGTCAACTAAAATCTTGCTCAAACAGAAGGTCACTAGTGATTGCCTACTAACACCTGCCAAATTAAAAAACAAACAAACAAAAAAATCTCCCGATATTTTAAGCACTGTTTTTCAGGATTCTATGAAACATTTAAGGGCTTCCCTGCTAGCTCAGTTGGTAAAGAATCTGCCTGCAATGCAGGAGACCCCAGTTCAATTCCTGGGTTGGGAACATTTAGTAATACTGACTGTGCACAAATGCATAGGGTCCTATTGTCAAATCTGGATAATAGAATCAGAGGTTTTCCTCATTTTATAGCATTGTTAGTAGTATCCACGCTCAGCTGAAGCAGAGAGGAGTCCAGAACATCAACAATATTCTTCAAGCTTTTCTCAGATTGAGGCTGAAGAAGAAAGTATGCATCTCTGTGTGTCCCTCCCTTCCTATTTTTTAAATAGAAATTTCACAATACTAAGCACACAGCATTTCTGGGTAGAGAAAGATATCACAGGAATTTTGCAAAGCATTACCGGTTTCTGGCTCCTTTCCTTCTTGTCATCAGATGGAATGTCAGAGCCTTATACTACCAAGCTTCAGAATAAAAGATAGTGATGGTGTATCAAATTCATCTGTTCCCAGGAGAAGAAAACACTCCACATGACTGATGTCATCTGGCCTCACAGAGAACACTTTTTAGTCCGTGCCTCCCTTTGCAGTTGACTTCTTAATGAACCGATCTGCATAAGTTAGCCTTCATTTTCCCTTGATTTCCTTAACTTTTAAGAATTTATTTTAAAATATATATCAGTTTTATATGTATGTCATAGGAAAAGGGAAAGTCATAATGAAACTGGTGAGAGAGGAAGAACAGGTAAGAGGAGAGAAGGCAGGAAGGGGGGCGGAGGAGGAAAGAAGGGGTAAAGAAGAGTGGACAATATGAGAGGAATTTATGGGAAGACACAAATCAGGGAGAGAGAGCTGGTTTGAGTTTTCAGATCAACCCAGGACTTTAATTCAGGTTGGAATGTTTATGCTCATGCATACGAATGAATTTTAGCCGTTGACACTTCTGACATTTGTTCTTTGTTGCATCATCATTTGTAATACTCTCGGAGAGAAGTTGCATTTTATTTTGGTCTCATGGTCTTATTCAAGTTCAGTTCAGTTCAGTCACTCAGTCGTGTCCGACTCTTTGTGACCCCATGAATCGCAGCACGCCAGGCCTCCCTGTCCATCACCAACTCCCAGAGTTCACTCAGACTCACGTCCATCCAGTCAGTGATGCCATCCAGCCATCTCATCCTCTGTCGTCCCCTTCACCTCCTGCCCCCAACCCTCCCAGCATCAGAGTCTTTTCCAATGAGTCAACTCTTCTCACGAGGCCAAAGTACTGGAGTTTCAGCTTTAGCATTATTCCCTCCAAAGAAATCCCAGGGCTGATCTCCTTCAGAATGGGCTGGTTGGATCTCCTTGCCGTCCTAGGGACTCTCAAGAGTCTTCTCCAACACCACAGTTCAAAAGCATCGATTCTTCAGCGCTTAACCTTCACAGTCCAACTCTCACATCCATATATGGCCACAGGAAAAACCATAGCCTTCTCGTAAATATAGTCTGTCCTCATTTGCTCACTTTCTGGTCTGTCTTCTAGGCTTTGAAATTTGACTTCTGCCCACAGCAGGCTACTCAAACTGCCTTTACTAACGTGGCCTCCTACTTGTTAGAGGTAGTAGCTTTTTCAGTTTCTTTTTCTGTTTTTTAAGTCCATTTCTTGTTAGAGCTCTCTGTTATCTCTTTTGTAAAGTGAATTATAAAGCTCTGTTCCTTGGGTTTCCATGGGATGCTCTGGTGATGTTTAGGACTTTATCACTGCTTTCTGCAAACTAGTTTCTGAGCCTGTCTGCTTAGCTCCTTCAGGAATTCACAAGGTGGTGTCCTAGACTTCCACTCTTCACTCCTGATCCATCATCCCTTGATCATCCCACCTACTTCTACTCTTAAAACCACCACATTTATGATGGAGACTGGGAAGTCTCCATCTGCAAGCCCAAGCAACTCATTTGAACTTCTGAATTATGATGAACTTGACCATCTATTCAATATAGGCCTTTATGTTTCATGAACATTTCAAGGTTCATATGTCAAAACCCAAATCCATCCTCTTCTTGTAGAAACCTGCTCATGTCGTTTTCTGTGTCTCATTATCTCCATTCAAGAATCTGGAGGCATTTATCACCTTACCCTTTTCCTCCAGGCAATCTCTAAATTTTAAGCTACTTCCTCAGGTTTAAGAGGAAGTAGCTACTTCCTTATTCTCTATCCTCATTAATGACAACTGTCACATACACACACCCTCTTATCACTTTACAATTGTGCTGCTGTTATAAAGTGCTAAACAGTCATCTTGCATCCATTGGCAAGTCTCCTGAATGTATCATTTGCACATATAAACAAGATATATGTAAGCTATAAAACTCACCACATTAACACTTGAAGAACACTTTCTTTTTATAACCCAACTTCTTATAACCAAGAGAACAGGTTTCTACACATAGATTTCTCCTTGGGAATCTCCCTTCTCTGAAATCTCATTTTTTCCTTGACAATCAATTCCTAAAGAGAGTTTCCCCTGAGTGCTGGGGACTGGGGCCAGTGTCCCTCTTCTGTGCTACCATCAACCTGGTCTCACTATTAAAAGATTGTATTGGTTTTGCCATACATCAACATGAATCCACCAATATTAGCCTCCAATTAAAATAAATAAATTTAAATTTAAAAAATAAAAATAACTAATTATGATAAAAAAGATTGTATTATAGCTGTATACCTATGTCTGTTACAGACTAAAAGCTTGGATATTTGAAGAGCAAGAAAGTATTGCTCTTTCCCTTACAACAGGAAAAATAGAGGACAAGTATTAGCCAATTCCCTTGAGATCTCTGAGTAATCAAATAACCCCCAATCTTGAGAGCCATATATCTGCAGGGAGAAGCAAGACTTGGACATATCTTATAAGCAAGACTTAACTGGGAAAGACTTCCCTGAACTCCATAAAAACTGGTAAGATGCAGCTAGGTATGTATAATGCATTGTAGAAAGCCAACTACGGGCTCTGGAGACAGGATGAAGCCTTTAATGCTGCGGACCTAGAGAGACAGTGCCCTCTTGTATATTTTACACCAGGCACTCAAAGGGAAGATCAGGAAGAATTCTGACCCTTTGTTGTGCCTGGGGATGGAGAATAGGTGCTTGTGCCTAAATTTACCCAGACCTATGTCCCCTATTTGCCCTATGGAAATAAAAGAAAGACTTAAAATATAAGAAAAGAATAACTGAAGCCTGAGGGCATGAATGGATTGTCACATCACTCATTGATTCTGTTAAAAATTAGAGAGGAAAAACATTAAGTTCCAAATATTTATATCTGAGAAAAACATGTCCTTAAAACACAAAGGAATTGGAATCTAAAGATTGGAACTATAATTTGCTTATAATTGGTGGAATAATTTTTTGAGTCGTTGCATCATAAAATGGAACTTGCTTTGTTCATTAACATATATTAAATGAGTAGGTGGTTGAAGATACTGTATTTTTTTGAAGATTGAGAGTATAAATGAAGAACTTGTTTTCCCCTGGGGAACTATGTATACCAGAAGTGGTTGAGACCAAGACATTAGGTCAAAGCCTCAGTGTGTCTTTACTTCTTTCCAGTCTTCACTTAGCATAAGAAGATGTATTCCTGAAGATGGTGGGAAGTAGCTACATGGTGTCCAAGGTAGTGAACATCTAGGCAATTGCTCTGACACCGGAGGTGTTGCCTCAGACATACACTGACTTTCACAACCTCAATGATCAGTCAGAGCTGATAACACATACGATTGGCATGGCAGAAAGGAGAAACAAATGACACATCACTATTTGGATGGTTTAGTAGCTGGGTAACTATGGAACTAGTTGCTTCTAGGTTCCGAATGTGACTCTGCTCTGCTTAAATCCATGACTCTGTCAAAAGTAATTAATTTCTTTGGAATTTAATCTCCTTAGTTGTAAAAAGGGAAGTAGCACCTACACGGAGAGTTGCTGTGAGGTTTAATATCTTGACGATGCCAGTCTTTCCTTTTTTTTTTAACCTAAGTATTCCATAAAGGCATCGGTTACAACCACTGCTAGCAGTATGGCCACTGTAAGTTCTGCTGCTACTACACCTGTTATTACAGGTTTCCTTACTTTTAAATAAATAGAATTGGCATTTTGATTTTATATTTTATTTGAGTAAATGGATTCTTATATTGGATATCTATAAATATATAATAAATACATATTGCATATAATATATAGAGAGTTTGATATAAGTGCTACTGCTTTATTTGACTTTGCTGAGATCTTTACATTAGAAGAGGAAATACGTTTGTTTGACTAGAAGAGCCTTGTTCTAGGTAAACTAGTTCACAGTTTATCAAACGCTAAAGCCCATTAAGAGTTCTTTGAAAGAATAACTGTCTAAACTTGCAAACTGCAGATGCAAGAGTTGATGTGCTTATAATGGACTCACCGTACATGACATTTCATCAGGCATTCACTGAGCTAAAATTAGAGCAACAGCTAGCATAATGGTACCATGGAGTCAAATAAAACCTGTGCTATGATGGGAACCTGCAACATTCAAAGACATTTGCAATGTTAATACATTTGATTTATTAATCTCTTCCACTCAGCATCTTATTAGGTTTTAAATGGTCAATATTTAGCATCACATTTCTGGAGAGAAAATGAATCCCTGTCATATACTAAATCTAAAATAAAAGGCTTATACTTGGTGACTAGATCTGACCCCATTTGCATTCATTATGGATGAAGCAAATGCTGTATAAAGACCATTTTCTCTTGTCATTGAATTCACTTGAGATGCAGACATTTTTAGATGTGTTTATGTCTATGAAATTCAGCATGGCATAAATATGGTCTGTTAAGAGCAAGGTAACACCTAGTATAGAAAGGCTGTACATTCTGAAGTCTCTCCTCACACACCCCCACACCCACACACACTCCTCAAGCAATGGCAGTGTTGTGCAAGGAATAATAGGAAGCATTTGGGTAAAATGAGCATACAACTGAGAGTCTTATGTCCCCAGTTTCCCTTCTGAATATATGGAGCTTTCCTTTTACCCCTTCCCAACCTTCTCATTCACAATTGGCAAAATAGATATCAAAACAAACAAACAAACAAAATCACACTATCTTTGAGAAAACACCCTTAGTTCTGAGAAGCAAGATTTGCATACGAAATGATCTGTATTATGATCAAGTTGATATTTGATGTCATCTGTCTGTGTTTAACGTATAAGTGTTAGTCACCCAGTCATGCCTGACTCTTTGTGACCCCATGGACTGCAGCCCACCAGGCTCTTCTGTCCATGAGATTTTCCAGGCAAGCATACTGGAGTGGGTTGCCATTTCCTTCTCCAGGGGATCTTCCCGACCCAGGGATCGAACCCAGGTTTCCTGCACTGGAGGCACATTCTTTACTGACTGAGCCACGAGGGAAGCCTTTGAGAGCTCAAAATATGTTTCCACAGGATCTTTAGGTAAACCACTGTCAGAACAAAATATTTTAATCTAGATATTGAATAAATGAGTAAAAATCAAAAGTTGTATTTAAGAAACTTGTTAATCTACAGCTTTTTTTAAAATCCCCTCTCAACTGTAGGTAAAGCTGGTTTAGTTGGGCATGTGAAGAAATGAACATTGATGCACTTTCAATTTCAAACTTTTTCATTATATATGTTAAGGTCATCTGTGGTCAGTGATATTTGACATGACTATCATAATTGTCTTGGGTGGGAGCATCAAACTAGTACATAAAAGAGAGCAAAGTTAGTTGATAAATGTACGTGTTTTGACTGTTCCACCAACATGCTTTCCCCCATCTCCATTCCTTTTTTGGGGCTTCCTTACTTCATGAAACATAGAAACATTCAAATTAGGTTAATTAATAACCCTACAGTGGTACTCAATGAAACTAAGGTTGCCATGTACGGCCACCCAATACAGACGGATCTTGGTGGAGAGTTCTGACAAAATGTGGTCCACTGGATAAAGGAATGGCAAACCAATTCAGTTTTCTTGCCTTGAGAACCCCATGAACAGTATGAAAAGGCAAAAAGATAGGACACCAAAAGATGAACTCCACAACACGTAGGTGCCCAATATGCTACTGGAGATCAGTGGAGAAATAACTCCAGAAAGAATGAAGCAACAGAGCCAAAGCAAAACCAACACCCAGGTGCAGATGTGACTGGTGATAGAAGGAAGGTCTGATGCTGTAAAGAGCAATAGTGCATAGGAACCTGGAATGTCAGGTCCACGAATCAAGGCAAATTGGAAGGGGTCAAACAGGAAATGGCAAGAATGACATTCTAGGAATCAGCAAACTAAAGTGGACTGGAATGGGTGAATTTAACTCAGATGACCATTATATCTACGACTGTGGGCAGGAATCCCTTAGAAGAAATGGAGTAACCATCATGGTCAACAAGAGTCTGAAATGCAGTACTTGGATGCAATCTCAAAAATGACAGAATGATCTCTGTTCATTTCCAAGGCAAACCATTCGATATCACGGTAACCCAAGGCTATGCCCTGACCAGTAATGCTGAAGAAGCTGAAGTTGAATGGTTCTATGAAGACCTACAAGACCTTTTAGAATTAACACCCCCAAAAGATGTCCTTTTCACTACAGGGGACTGGAACGTAAAAGTAGGAAGTCAAGAAACACCTGGAATAACAGGCAAATTTGACCTTGGACTACAGAATGAAGAAGGGCAAAGGTGAATAGAGTTTTACCAAGAGAATGCACTGGTCATAGCAAACACCCTCTTCCAACAACACAAGAGAAGACTCTACATGTGGACATCACCAGATGGCCAACACCAAAATCAGACTGATTATATTCTTTGCAGCCAAAGATGGAGAAGCTCTATACAGTCAGCAAAAACAGGACCAGGAACTGACTGTGGCTCAGATCATGAAATCCTTATTGCCAAATTCAGACTTAAATTAAACAAAGTGGGGAAAATCACTAGACCATTCTGGTATGACATAAATTACATCTCTTATGATTATACAGTGAAAGTGACAAATAGTTTTAAGGGACTAGATCTGATAGACAGACGGCCTGATGAACTATGGATGGAGGCTTGTGACACTGTACGGGAGACAGAGATCAAGACATCCCCAAGAAAAAGAAATGCAAAGAAGAAAAATGGCTGTCTGAAGAGGCCTTACAAATAGCTGTGAAAAGAAGAGAGGTGAGAAGCAAAGGAGAAAAGGAAAGATATACCCATTTGAATCCAGAGTTCCAAAGAATAGCAAGTAGAGATAAGAAAGCCTTCCTCAGTGATCAGTGCAAAGAAATAGAGGAAAACAACAGAATGAAAAAGACTAGAGATTTTTCCAAGAAAATTAGAGATACCAAGGGAACATTTCATGCAAAGATGGGCTAAATAAAGGACAGAAATGGTATGGACTTAACAGAAGCAAAAGATATTAAGAAGAGGTGGTAAGAATACACAGAAGAACTGTACAAAAAATTTATTCATGACCAAGATAATCGCGATGGTATAATCACTCACATAGAGCCAGACATCCTGGAATGTGAAGTCACATGGGCCTTAGAAAGCATCACTGTGAACAAAGCTACAGGAAAGTGATGGAATTCCAGTTGAATCCTGAAAGATGATGCTATGAAAGTGCTGTACTCAATATACCAGCACATTTGGAAAACTCAGCAGTGGCCACAGGACTGGAAAATGTTAGTTTTCATTCCAATCCCCAAGAAAGGCAATGCCAAAGAATGCTCAAACTACCGCACAATTGCACTCATCTCACACACTAATAAAGTAATGCTCAAAGTTCTCCAACCAGGCTTCAGCAATATATGAAACGTGAACTTCCAGATGTTCAAGCTGGTTTTAGAAAGGCAGAGGAACCAGAGATCAAATTGTCAACATCCGTTGGATCATGGAAAAAGCAAGAGAGTTCCAGAAAAACATCTATTTCTGCTTTATTGACTATGCCAAAGCCTTCGACTGTGTGGATCAAAATAAACTGTGGAAAATTCTGAAAGAGATGGGAATGCCAGACCACCTGACCTGCCTATATGCAGGTCAGCAAGAAACAGTTAGAACTGGACATGGAACAACAGACTGGTTCAAGATAGGAAAAGGAGTACGTCAAGGCTGTATATTGTCACCCTGCTTATTTAACTTCTATGCAGAGTACATCATGAGAAACACTGGACTGGATAAAGCACAAGTTGGAATCAAGATTTCCAGGAGAAATATTAATAGCCTGAGGTATGCAGATGACACCATCCTTATGGCAGAAAGTGAAGAAGAACTAAACAGCCTCTTGATGAAAGTGAAAAAGGAGAGCGAAAAAGTTGGGTTAAAGCTCAACATTCAGAAAACAAAGCATATGGCCTCCGGTCCCACGACTTCATGGCAAATAGAAGGGGAAACAGTGGATCAGTGGCAGCCTTTAGTTTTCTGGGCTCCAAAATCACTGCAGATGGTGACTGCAGCCATGCAATTAAAAGATGCTTACTCCTTGGAAGGGAAGTTATGACCAACCTAGACAGCATGTTAAAAAGCAGAGACATTACTTTGTCAACAAAGTTCCATCTATTCAAGGGTATGCTTTTTCCAGTAGTCATGTATGGATGTGAAAGTTGGACTATAAAGAAAGCTGAGCACTGAAGAATCGATGCTTTCGAACTGTGGTGTTGGAGAAGACGCTTGAGAGTCCCTTGGACTGCAAGGACATCCAACCAGTCCATCTTAAAGGAGATCAGTCCTGGGTGTTCATTGAAAGGACTGATGTTTAAGCTGAAGCTCCAGTACTTTGACCACCTGATATGAAGAGCCGACTCATTGGAAAAAGACCCCGATGATGGGAAAGATTGAGGGCAGGAGCAAAGGGGATGACAGAGGATGAGATAGTTGGATGGCATCACAGACTCAATGGACATGAGTTTGGGTAAACTCTGGGAGTTGGTGGAGGACAGGGAGGCCTGACATGCTGCCATCCATGAAGTCATGAAGAGTTGGACACAACTGAGCGACTGAATTGAACTGAACAGTGGTACTTAATAGTTCAATTCAAAGGAGGGGTCAGTGGATGCACAAACTTTATTTTTGTCTTATTTAAGAAACTGCTTAGCTGTGAAAAGAAGAGAAGTGAAAAGCAAAGGAGAAAAGGAAAGATAAAAGCATCTGAATGCAGAGTTCCAAAGAATAGCAAGTAGAGATAAAAAAGCCTTCCTCAGCAATCAATGCAAAGAAATAGAGGAAAATAGCAGAATGGGAAAGACTAGAGATCTCTTAAAGAAAATTAGAGATACCAAGGGAACATTTCATGCAAAGATGGGCTTGATAAAGGACAGAAATGGTATGAACCTAACAGAAGCAGAAGATATTAAGAAGAGGTGGCAAGAATACACAGAAGAACTGTACAAAAAATTTATTCATGACCAAGATAATCATGATGGTATGATCACTCACCTAGAGCCAGACATCCTGGAATGTGAAGTCAAGTGGGCCTTAGAAAGCATCACTGCAAACAAAGCTACTGGAGGTGATGGAATTCCAGTTGAGCTGTTTCAAACCCTGAAAGATGATGCTGTGAAAGTGCTGCACTCAATATGCCAGCACATTTGGAAAACTCAGCAGTGGCCACAGGACTGGAAAAGGTCAGTTTTCATTCCAATCTCAAAGAAAGGCAATGTCAAAGAATGCTCAAACTACCACACAATTGCACTCATCTCACATGCTAGTAAAGTA
>SJYT01084319.1:145190-161400 GCA_006410635.1 Cephalophus harveyi | reverse complement strand
CTAATTGCACATGATATTTTCAATACTGTTCAGTCTATTTATGTTTGCTTACATTCTGTAATTATATTTTGCAGTTTTAGAGTTAACAAAATTGTTAAAATTTATATCATTCCAACCTTAAATTTTAAGATTAATCCATTCAGTCTTTAATTCAACTATTTTTGTGTCTATGAATTTTGTTTTAAAATAGCATTTGACTAAAAGGCTCAGTGGTAAAGAACCCATTTGCCATCCTAGGGACGTGAATTTGAGGAGGAAATGGCAACCCATTCCAGTGTTCTTTCCTGGGAAATTCTATGGGAAAAGGAGCCTGGCAGGCTAGAATCCATGGGATCACATAGAGTCAGATAGGATTTAGTGACTAATCACAAGAACAAAAACTGTGATGCATAGTTACCCAGAATTTCAAATACCCACAGCTACTCCCTAAAATATTAAACAATAACACATAAAATAACAACAATAACACATAAGTAACAATAAATGTTAGTCTTATTAATAAGCAGCAGAGTATCAGAATTTTATCATAGTATACAATAAATTTAAGGCTCACATAAAGATGTGAAGAAAAGATATCAAGAATTTAAGTATCCCTGACCTCAATAAACTGAACTTCTCTGAGAAAAGAAATATGAACATTTGTTTCTTTTCTCATTATACATTCCCATAGTTCTATTCCAACCAGAAAAAGAGACAATGATCCTCTATCTCAACAGTGTTGTTGTTAGCCTAAAAGTGTTTGACTTGTGACCACATTGACTATAATCCATAGGATTTTCAGGCGAGAAAACTGAATTGTGTTTCCTTTTCCTTCTCCAAGTTATCCTCCTGACTCAGGGATCAAAGCCGTCTCTTGCATTGCAGGTGGTCTGTTGCATTGCAGGCAGATTTTTTACCACTGAACACCAGAAAAGCCCCTATAACAATATTGGTACATTAAAAATAATGACTAGTTTGGAAACTCCATGGTGGTCTGATTGTTACAACTCAGCACTTTCACTGCCATGGCCTGGGTTCAATCCCTAGTGGGGAAACTAAAATCCCTCAAGCCTCACAACATGGCCAAGGGAGGTGGGGGTGGGGGGGGGAGTGCACAATTCAAGGGTACACAGTTAAAATCTCCCTTTTCCAGTACTCAGTTCAGTCGCTCAGTTGTGTCAAACTTTTTGAGACCCCGTGGACTGCAGCATGCCAGGCTTCCCTGTCCATCACTAACTCCCAGAGCTTGCTCAAACTCACATCCATCAAGTCAGTGTTGCCATCCAACAATCTCATCCTCTTTCATCCCCTTCTTCTCCTGCCTTCAATCTTTCCCAGCATCAGGGGCTTTTCCAAGGAGTCAATTCTTCTCATCAGGTGGCCAAAGTATTGGAGTTTCAGCTTCAGCATCAGTCCTTCCAAAGAATATTCAGGAATGATTTCCTTGAGGGTTGACTAATTTTATCTCCTTGCAGTCCAAGGGACTCTCAAGAGTCTAAGTCCGAAGCCATTCAATTATGCTCCCCAGAACCACCTGCATTATAAAGAATGTCTATGCATAGCAAACAACTTAAATGTTATTTTTTTTAAGTAATAATAAATAGGCTTTAGTAATTTTTAAATATCTTTCTTGGTACACAATGAATCCAATATTTTTCAGGAGACCTTCACACTCTGGCTAAGGGAAGGCTAGCTCCTCAGTTACCTTGCAAAAGAGAAGCTTTCTGTTCGGGATTCACAAAATCTATGGCACTAGTGGTCCTTGAGAAAGTGCTCTACTTTCTCATCTTCTCCAACAGGCCCATCTATTGTAGAAATTTTTTTCTACTGCTATTCTCACTAGAAAACATCAGGTACAGAAAGGTTTTCCAGTGTCTTTTGATTGTTATCCTTCTAGTTTCGTTGTTGTTGTTATTGATGTTGTACTTTTCTTTTTATTCACTAATAATTTTAAAGGGACATTTACAAAAGGTGTACAAAAACTGCTTATCTGAATGATTTGAGAGTGGATTGAAGATACACTTCATTGAAGTGTAGTCACATCATTGAAGTGACTTCATGATGATTTTGTAGGAACTTTCAGATAGGATGATTGAAAGTCAAAGTGTTAGTTCCTCAGTTGTGTCTGACTCTTCATGACCCTGTGGACTGTAGCCTGCTAGGCTCCTCTGTCCATGGAATTCCCCAGGAAAGAATACTGCTTTGGGTAGCCATTATCTCTTCTCCAAGGGATCTTCTCAACCCAGGGATCAAATCTGGGTATCCTCCATTGCAGAAAGACTTTTTACCATCTGAGCCACCAGGGGACCGAGTACTGGAACTTCCCTGGTAGTCCCACAGTGGTTAAGACTCCATGCTCTCAATGCAGAGGGCCTGCGTTCAGTTCAGTCCCTCAGCAGAGGACTAGATCCAGCATATCACAACTAAAGTTCCCACATGCTGCAACTAATACCTGGCACTGCTACTGCTAAGTCGCTTCAGTCGTGTCCGACTCTGTGCGACCCCATAGACGGCAGCCCAACAGGCTCCCCCGTCCCTGGGATTCTCCAGGCAAGAACACTGGAGTGGGTTGCCATTTCCTTCTCCATTGTGTGAAAGCGAAAAGTGAAAGTGAAGTCGCTCACTCGCAACCGACTCCTAGCGACCCCATGGACTGCAGCCTACCAGGCTCCTCCATCCATGGGATTTTCTAGGCAAGAGTACTGGAGTGGCTTGCTATTGCCTTCTCCGGATAGGTTAGGTTAGTACTTCTAATTCCCAAGGAGTTATGAAATGGTCAAAGAGACCAAAAAGTTTGACCGAGAAAGGAGAGTTCGGTCCATACGCTTTGCCCATTTCTGGTCGGTTCTCAAAGGAGACATTGGGTGCCTCTTGGCATTGG
This sequence comes from Cephalophus harveyi, assembly GCA_006410635.1. Classification (NCBI taxonomy): domain Eukaryota; kingdom Metazoa; phylum Chordata; class Mammalia; order Artiodactyla; family Bovidae; genus Cephalophus; species Cephalophus harveyi. The sequence goes on along the minus strand of SJYT01084319.1, from coordinate 158,540 downwards.
CAGGTAGGTATAAACCCCTGACAGGTTTCTGCCATAAGCCGTATGAGATCACCGTGGAACCGCAGAGCAGAGCTCCTCACTTGCTTCGCACAGGGCATGTCATTCATTCGCACAAGCACACCGTAGAGTTAGTAAAGCACAGCAGAAAACGTGTTCGCTAATAAAAAAAAAAAAAAAGAAGAAGAAACTCGTTCTGTTGGTGGCATGGGAATCAGGGAGGCAAGAAAATATATGAGGCCTGGTCAAGAAGAGAAGGCATGAATGTTTGTTTTTTTCCATTATCTTACAGAGGAGAATGTAGGCACTGGGTGGTCTACTGAACATAGCCCATTGAAAGGAGACTTCACCTCCACAGTTTTCCCCTTTTTAGGAAAGTGTAGGTGGTGCTAGTGGTAAAGAACCTGCCTGCCTGCCTGCAGGAGATGTAACAGAAGTGGGTTCGATCCCTGGGTCAGCAAGATCCCCTGCAGGGGGAAATGGCAATCCACTCCAGTATTCTTGCCTGGAGAATTCCACGGACAAAGGAGCCTGCCAGGCTATAGTCCACAGGGTCACACAGAGTCAGAAATGACTGAAATAACTTATACACACATATGTGAAAAGTGTTACAGTCTGAACTTGCATTGCAGCTATCTCTGGGCCAGATTGTTTAAATTTATGGTGCCTATGGTTGAAAAATGATCTCTGGAAAATCTGGATACCCAGGAGTACTTGGAGACTTGAATGGTCACGGGATATTCCATCTCCTGCAGTTAAGATAAAGTTGCCAGATTTAGTAAGGAAAAACAAACACAGGAATCCAGTCAAATTTGAATTTGGAGTTAATGGCAAATGCTTTATATAAATATGTATTGTTCAATATTTAGAGCTGACTTATATTAAAAATGTTATTTGATTTTCTTTAATTTAGATTTAACTGAGCATCCTGTATTCCCTAGCAACCATACTGTAAGGATGAGAAAGATACTAGTGTAGTAAGTGTAGCCCCATTGCTGCAGAGAGAAAGAAGAGTCTTAATCTCAGTTATCCAATTGCTCAGGCAAAGTAGAAAGAACACCTTAGGTCATTTATTGATTGTTTTTCCTATTGTTCCATTAACAATAACAATTAACATTAAACCTAAAATCTTTGCACATTTGTCCATTTCAAAAATGCATACAGTACATAGGGTTTCTTATGTTTCTATCTTGACAGCTATAATGTATTGTCTTTTTGTTGACATAATTTTGTAAGAAATATAATTACATTTCATATAACACATGTTTGACTTGGTTTTGCTTTATTTAAATAATTTTATCAACCTTGAAGAACACATGTTAATGAAATCCTTCCCTTTTTCTCAGGTTCATGGGTGTATGTCTTACATTGTCAGTGGAATATAGAGAGGAGGAAGTAGTTGAAACATTTTTCCCTACCAAATGTGTATTCTAGCCCCTTATACTAAATCTCCTTTACCTCACTTTCCTGCCAGTGGAATTCACAAATTTTTCCTTGCATTCAGCTAGATACAGACATATCTTTTAAAATACAAATAAAGAGATTGCATTAGGAAACCTAAATATTTTTTTTCTTTCTAATGAAGAGAATTTCAAGGAGAAATTACTCTTCTTTTCCTTGGAAGCAGTGTAATAAATATGATGTCAAGATCTATAGTAACAATCCAGTGACTCTGGAAAAAGGTTCAGTTCAGTTGCTCAGTCGTGTCCGATTCTTTGCAACCCCATGGACAGCTGTACTCCAGGCTTCCCTGTCCATCACCAACTCCCAGAGTTTACCCGAACTCATGTCCATTGAGTCGGTGATGTCATCCGACCATTTCATCTTTTGTTGTCCCCTTCTTCTGCCTTCAATCTTTCCCAGCATCAGGGTCTTTTCAAATGAGTCAGCTCTTCGCATCAGGTGGCCAAAGTACTGGAGTTTCAGCTTCAACATCAGTCTTTCCAATGAACACTCAGGACTGATCTCCTTTAGGTTTGATCTCCTTGCAGTCCAGGACTCTCAAGAGTCTTCTTCAACACCACAGTTCTCAAGCATCATTTCTTCAGCGCTCAGCTTTCTTTACAGTCTAACTCTCACATCCGTACCTGACTACTAGAAAAACCATAGCCTTGACTAGACAGATCTTTGTTGTCAAAGTATTGTCTTTGCTTTTTAATATGCTGTCTAGGTTGGTCATAGCTTTCCTTCCAAGGAGTAAGTGCCTTTTAATCTCATGGCTGCAGTTACCATCTGCAGTGACTTTGCGTTCAGTTCAGTCGCTCAGTCTGGTCTGACTCTGCGACCCCATGAATCGCAGCACGCCAGGCCTCCCTGTCCATCACCATCTCTCGGAGTTCACTCAGACTCATGTCCATCGAGTCTGTGATGCCATCCAGCCATCTCATCCTCGGTCATTCCCTTCTCCTCCTGCCCCCAATCCGTCCCAGCATCAGAGTCTTTTCCAATGAGTCAACTCTTCACATGAGGTGGCCAAAGTACTGGAGTTTCAGCTTTAGCATCATTCCTTCCAGAGAAATCCCAGGGTTGATCTCCTTCAGAATGGACTGGTTGGATCTCCTTGCAGTCCAAGGGACTCTCAAGAGTCTTCTCCAACACCACAGTTCAAAAGCATCAATTCTTCGGTGCTCAGCCTTCTTCATAGTCCAACTCTCACATCCATACATGACCACTGGAAAAACCATAGCCTTGACTAGACGGACCTTAGTCAGTAATGTCTCTGCTTTTGAAAATGCTATCTAGGTTGGACATAACTTTTCTTCCAAGGAGTAAGCGTCTTCTAATTTCATGGCTGCATCTAATTTCATGGCTGCAGTCACCATCTGCAGTGATTTTGGAGCCCAAAAAAATAAAGTCTGACACTGTTTCCACTGTTTCCCCATCTATTCCCATGAAGTGATGGGACCAGATGCCATGATCTCAGTGTTCTGAATGTTGAGTTTTAAGCCAACTTTTTCACTCAACTCTTTCACTTTCATCAAGAGACTCTTTAGTTCTTTTTCATTTCTGCCGTAAGGGTGGTGTCATGTGCATATCTGATATTATTGATATTTCTCAAGGCAATTTTGATTCCAACTTGTGCTTCATCCAGCCCAGCATTTCCATGATGTACTCTGCATATAAGTTAAATAAGCAGGCTGACTATATAGAGCCTTGACATACTCCTATTCCTATTTGGAATCAGTCTGTTGTTTCATGTCCAGTTCTAACTGTTGCTTCCTGACCTGCTTACAGGTTTCTCAAGAGGCAGGTCAGGCAATCTGGCATTCCCATCTCTTTCAGAATTTTCCACAGCTTATTGTGTTCCACACAGTCAAAGGCTTTGGCATAATCAATAAAGCATAAATAGATGGTTTTTTTTTTTTTTCTGGAACTCTCTTGCTTTTTCCATGACTCAGCAGATTTTGGCAATTTGATGTCTGGGTCCTCTGCCTTTTCTAAACCCAACTTGAACATCTGGAAGTTCATGGTTCATGTACTATTGAAGCCTGGCTTGGAGAATTTTGAGCACTACTTTACTAGCATGTGAGGTGAGTGCAACTGTGCAGTAGTTTGAACATTCTTTTCATTGTCTTTCTCAGGGATTGGAATGAAAATTAACCTTTTCCAGTCCTGTAGCCACTGCTGAGTTTTCCAAATTTGCTGGCATATTGAGTGCAACACTTTCACAGCATCATCTTTCAGGATTTGAGATGCTTGGGGCTGGTGTACTGGGACGACCCAGAGGGATGGTACGGGGAGCGGGGAGGAGGGAGAGGGGTTCAGGATGGGGAACACATGTATACCTGTGGCAGATTTGTGTTGATGTATGGCAAAACCAATACAATATTGTAAAGTAATTAACCTCCAATTAAAATAAATAAATTTATATTTAAAAAAAAATGAAATGGCTTAACTGGAATTCCATCACTTCCACTAGCTTTGTTCGTAGTGATGTTTCCTAAGATCCACTTGACTTCATATTCCAGGATGTCTGGCTCCAGGTGAGTGATCACACCACTGTGATTCTGGGTCATGAAGATCTTTTCTGTATAGTTCTTCTGTGTATTCTTGCCACCTCTTCTTAATATCTTCTGCTTCTGTTAGGTCTATCCCATTTTATCCTTTCTTGAGCCCATCTTTGCATGAAATTTCCCAAGGTATCTCTAATTTTCTTGAAGAGATTTCAAGTCTTTCCCATTCTATTGTTTTCCTCTCTTTGTTTGCACTGATCACTGAGGAAGGCTTTCTTATCTCTCCTTGCTATTCTTTGGAACTCTGATTCCGATGGGTATATCTTTCCTTTTCTCCTTTGCTTTTGGCTTCTCTTCTTTTCACAACTATTTGTAAGGCCTCCTCAGACAACCATTTTGCTTTTTTGCATTTCTTTTTCTTGGGGATGGTCTTGATCCCTATCTCCTGTACAATGTCATGAACCTCATTCCATAGTTCTCTGGAGGCAGTGTAATTCATACAATGTCAAGATATATGGTAGCAATCCAGTGATCCTGGAAAAAAAGACAGAACTGAAACCAATAGCTGAGGTTGGCTAAGAAGAATATAACATACTCAGGGTATCAATGACATAGCATGCTGCTAAATTAGTCAAGGCTTCTGTATCTTTGTTTTGTGATATAATGAATGTCTTTATTTCTTTAATGTAAAAGAATCTGAATACACACATGCACACACATACACACACACACACACACACACACACACACACATCACCTTATTTTACACTTGAAATGAACCTACCATTGCAAATTAACTTTGTGTTGCGTGCTAAGTCATTTCTATTGTGTCTGAGTTTTTGCAACCCTATGGACAGTAGCCCACCTGGTTCCTCTGTCCATGGGATTCTCCAGACAAGAATACTGGAGTAGGTGTTTGTGCCCTCCTCCAGGGGATCTTCCCAACACAGGAATTGTATCCATGTCTCTTATGTCTTCTGCATTAGAGGGGTGGGGGTTTCTTTACCACTAGCACCACCTGAGAAGCTCAAAATTCAATAAAAATTAAAGAAATCGAAAAAAAAAAAGTATAGGCTTTACATGTATAGTATCATATATGAACCGAATCACCAGTCCAGGTTCGATGCATGATACTGGATCCTTGGGGCTGGTACACTGAGATGACCCAGAAGGATGGTATGGGGAGGGAGGAGGGAGGGGGGTTCAGGATGGGGAACACATGTATACCTGTGGCAGATTCATGTTGATGTATGGCAAAACCAATACAATATTGTAAAGTAATTAGCCTCCAATTAAAATAAATAAATTTATATTTAAAAATATATATATATAATAATGTCCTTATTTCTTAAGTCATTTTCAGTTGGGTTGTTACTTGCTGCTGACATATTACCATCTGGTTCTCATCAAGAACTGCCCATTATGACATTTACTTTTACATCCATCACCATGCTATGTCCTAACTTGCCCATGCATAAAGGCTGCCCCTGAATCTTTGCTCATTTTAATCTTCAAAGTTCCATTTAAATAAATAATGTTTATGCTCTTACCAAGGAAACTATGAGACTGTTTAAGATCATCTGCTTAGGTTCTTCATGCAGATCTAATTTTTATGGGGCTCACTAACCTTTCATCCTCCTTCATGAATCACCCTTGTCACGGTGAAGGGGCTTGCATAACTCAGTGAATCTATGAGCTATGCCATGCAGTGCCACCCAAGACCGACTGGTCATAATGAAGAGTTTTGATAAAACGTGGTCCACTGGAGAAGAGATAAGAAGGCCTTCTTAAATGAATAATGCAAACAATACATATAGGAAAGCAATAGAATGGGAAAGACTAGAGATCTCTTTGAGAAAATTGGGGATATTAAGGGAACATTTCATATAAGACTGGGCACAATAAAAGACAGAAACTCTAAGGATGTAGGGGAAGCAGAAGTGATTAAGAAGCGGCAAGAACACACAGACCTATACAAGAAAGGTCTTAATGACCCAGATGAACAAGATGGTTCAGTCACTCACCTACAGCCAGACATCATGGAGGGTGAAGTCAAGTGGGCCTTATGAACCATTACGACGAACAAAGCTAATGGAGGTAATGAAATTGCAGCTGAGCTACTTGAAATCTTAAAATATGATGCTATTAGAGTATTGCATTCAATATGCCAGCAAATTTGGAAAACTCAACAGTGGCCACAGGACTGGTAAAGTTCAGTTTTCATCCCAATCCCAAAGAAGGACAATGCTTAAGATTGTTCAGACTATCATAAGCGAAGTGAAGTTGCTCAGCTGTGTCCAACTCTTTGCACCCCCATGGACTGTAGCCTACTAGGCTTCTCTGTCCATGGGATTCTCCAGGCAAGAATACTGGAATAGGTTACCATTTCCTTCTCCAGGGGATCTTTCTGACCCAGGGATCAAATCTGGGTCTTCTGCATTGGAGACAGACACTTTAACCTCTGAGCCACCAGGGAAGCCCTCAGATTATCATACAATAGTGCTAATTTCACATACTAGCAATATTATGCTCAAAATCATTCAAGCTAGGCTTCAGCAGTTAGTGAACCAAGAACTTACAGATATAAAAGCTAGATTTCAAAAAGGGAGAAAACCAGAGATCAAATTGCCAACATGGGTTGAATAATGGAGAAAGCAAGTATGTTCCAGGAAAAAAAAAAATGAAACCACATCTACCTCTGCTTCATTGGCTACACTGAAGACTTTGACTGTGTGGATCACAAGAAACTGTGGAAAGCTGTTTTAAAAAAAAAAATGAGAGTGCTAGATCACCTTACCTGTCTCCTTTATGTGGGTCATGAAACAGTATTAGAACTGTACATGGAACTGACTGGTTCAAAATTGGAAAAGGATTATGACCCCCTGCTTATTTAACTTATATGGAGAGGTGTTGTTGTTGTTGTTGTTGTTGTTGTAGTCTCTAAGTCATGTCCAACTTTGTAACTCCATAGACTCCTGTATCCATGGGATTTGCCAGGCAAGAATATTGGAGATAGGACTTCCCTGGTGGCTCAGATGGTAAAGCATCTGCCTACAATGCGGGAGACCTAGGTTCAGTCCCTAAGTTGGAAGGATCTCCTGGAGAAGGAAATGGCAACCCACTCCAATATTCTTTTCTGAAAAGTCCCATGAACAGAGGAACCTGTAGGCTACAGTCCATGGGGTCACAAAGTGTTGGACATGACTGAGAGACTTCACTTTCACTAATATTGGAGTGGGTTGCTGTTTCATTCTCCAGGGGATGTACCTGACCTAGGGATAGAACATGTGTCTCCTGCACAGGCAGGTCGATTCCTTACTGTTGAGCCACCAGGGAAGCCTTTATATGGAGAGTACACCATGACACCATGTAAAATGCCAGTCTGGATGAATCACACACTGTAATCATGATTACTGAAAAAATATCAACAATCTCAGATATGCAGAAGATACCACTCTAATGGTAGAACATGAAAAAGAACTAAATAACCTCTTGATGAGGGTGAAAGAAGAAAGTGAAAAAGTTGGTTTGAAGCACAAATTTTCAAATTTACAGTCTCTTAAACTCACGGAAAATAGAAGATGAAAAAGTGGAAGATAGGACAGATTTTATTTTCTTGGGCTCCAAAATCACTGTGGATGGTCACTGTAGCCATGAAGTTAAATGATGCTTGTTCCTTGAGAGGAAAGGTATGACAAACCTAGATAGTGTATTAAAAAACAGAAACAAAAATCAATTTGCCTACAAGGGTTTGTCATAGCTGATGCTGGCAGGCTATAGAGCATGAGGTTGTAAAGAGTCAACGTGACTGAGAGACCAAATGACAACGTTTTTTTCCAGTAGTTATGTAAGGATGTGAAACTTGGTTCATGTAGAAGGCTGAGCGTGGAAGAATTGATGCTTTTGAATGTGATGCTGGAGAAGACTCTTTAATGTCCCTTGAGTTATAAGGAGGTCAAACTAGTCGATCTTAAAGGAAATCAACCATGCATATTCATTGGAAAGACTTACTGAAACTGAAGCTCTAATACTTGGCCACCTGATCAAAGACCTGAGTTGATGGACAAGACCCTGATGCTGGGAAAAATTGAAGACAAAAGGAGAAGGGTGCAGCAGAGGATACGATGGTTAGGCAGCATCACCAAAATGAATTTGAGCAAACTCAGGGGGATTATGGAGGACAGAGGAGCCTGATGTGCTAAAGTCTATGGGGTAGCAAAGAATTGTGCATGACTTAGCCACTGAAAACAAAAACAGCCCCTCTTCTTTCCCTAGTTCTACCTGGAAAACAAAATATGTTTCTTCTGCTTTTAGACTGTGGCCATTTGGGGGAGATATGCTGTGATTCATGGGGTCGCAAAGAATCGGACACGACTGAGCGACTGAACTGAACTGATATCTCTCTCTTGGACCTGGATTATAGGACAGGAAAATAGAGACTTATTTCAAAGAAAATCACTCCTATCTACCCACTGCTGCTTACATACCCTCTCACTCCTGCTTTTCAAGTGCCATTTCCTCTCTCTCTCTCTCTTTATGTATCTTTTTGAAGTATATTGCTTTTGGTGTGGGCTCTTTCTCCTCTCCTCAAGGACTAGTTATCTGACATTCAAAAGTTAGAAGAGACTGCTTTGGCTAACATACCTTCGCCTGGAGCAGTGAGCATAGCACATTTTAAGTTCTGCTTTCAACAGATGAGGAAGTGAAGGGATCAGAAGACATAAGAAAATAGCTTCATTAATACTTCAAATTTATGAGCCAGGTACACACAGATTTAAATTTATAGAGTCATTCTCAACAAATTTCCTCACTGTCTTCATTCATTTCTAAGGGTGTCTCAGGAAGGAATTGAGGCTGCACACTTCCAGTACATCTTTCAAGAGATTTTGGAAATAGAACTGTATTATCACCCATTTCAGGTCATTTTCTGGTATACAGAGTAAACAAAGCTTGTTATATATTCAACCATTAATGTCACTTACTGCTACTGCTACTGCTAAGTCACTTCAGTCGTGTCCGACTCTGTGTGACCCCATAGACGGCAGCCCACCAGGCTCCCCTGTCCCTGGGATTCTCCAGGCAAGAACACTGGAGTGGGTTGCCTTTTCTTTCTCCAATGCATGAAAGTGAAAAGTGAAAGTGAAGTCACTCAGTCGTGTCTGACTCTTAGCGACCCCATGGACTGCAGCCTACCAGGCTCCTCTGCCCATGGGATTTTCCAGGCAAGAGTACTGGAGTGGTAATGTCACTTAAAGGCTTCTTAAATTTAGTTATCTTCGGGTTAGCTATATGCTGTATCCTATTGAAAAGACTAACTCTAGAGGATTTTGTAAGGTACTTGTTATAGGGGAGTTTTGACACTTGACTTCAGTATCTGGTAACAGATGAGTTAGGGGAGATTATTTCTGAAGTTTTATTAGTTAGTGTCAAATTTCATGGGGGAGACTTTTGGGAGAAGTGAGAGTATGAAAATCACTTAAATGGGTCTTGGGTGATATAAATGTGAAATAGGTTTATTTTAAATGAAAGTAAGGTTTGAAACTATACTAAATTGCTATACATATTAATGTTTGAAATTGTTTTCCTCTGAGCAAAACTGACTCTTTCCAAGATTATTATGCTGCTGAAATCCATTCTGTAGAATTATGCAAGCAATAAATGGCTCTATTCCTTCTCACTTTACAGTGAAAAAAAAAAAAAAAGGTGAACAGCTAGGATCCAGATTGGTTTTAAGAACCCACCTTATTGAAGATTTTGTTTTTCCCCATTGTATATTCCTTCTTCCTTTGCTATATATTTGTTGACTACATAAGTATGGGTTTATTTCTGTCCCATTGATCTATGGATATTCTTCTGTGGCAATATAATAATGTTTCAATTACTTTAGTTTATAGCTTAGCTTGAAATCAGGGAGCATACTTCCAGCTTTGTTCTTTATCAAGATTACTTTGGCTATTTGAAGACTTTTGAATTTTTACACAATTTTACAATTACTTGTTCTAGTCCTGAAAAATTCCAATGGTATTTTGATAGGGATTGCAGAGAATCTGCTAATTGCCTTGTGCTATGTGGTAATTTTTAACAATATTAATGCTTCCAATTTATGAGTATATTGTAACTTGCCATTTTTTAGTGGGTCTTCAATTTCTTTCATCAATATCCTACAGTTTCCTAAGCAAAGGTCTCTTCCCTCCTTGGTTACATGTATTCCTATTCTTATTGATGCAACTATAAACAGGATTGTTTTCTTCCTTTCTCTTTCTGATAGTGCATTGTTAGTGTGTAGAAACATGTCAGATTTCTGTATGTTAATCTTATATCCTGCAACTTTATTGAATTCACTTATTCTAATATTTTTTTAGTGAAGTCCTTAGGGTTTTCTACATATAGTATTACATTATCTGCAAATAGTGACAGTTTTACTTCTTTCCAGTTTAGACTAGTTTATTTTTCTCATCTGATTGCTGTACTTAAGGCTTACAAAATTATATTGAACAAGTGGTAAAAGTGAGCATCTTTGTATTGTTCCTATGCTTAGAGGAAATACAAGTTAGCTTTCCCCATTGATTACAATATTGTTGTAGGGGTGTCATATATGGCTTTTATTAAGTTGAAGCATGTTCCCTTTTTGTTGACATCACTTTTCATTGGAAAAAAAGATGTTTATAATCAAAGCTATTATTTTTTTCAGTAGTCATGTATGAGTCTCAGAGTTAGACAACAAAGAAGGCTGAGCACCAAGGAACTGATGCTTTTGAACTGTGGTATTGGAGAAGACTTGAGAGTCCCTTGAGCTGCAAGGATATCAAACCAGTCAATTCTAAAGGAAGTCAACCTTGAATAGTCATTGAAAGTACTAATGCTGAAGCTGAAGCTGAAGCTCTGATGTTTGGCCAGCTGATGCAAAGAATAGAATCATTGGAAAAGACCCTGATGCTGGTGAAAAGCTGTTGCTGAGCCGTGAAAGACACTGGGATTCTTGGCCTCCAAAGGGGAGAAATTCAACCCGGGGCCAGTGATGAGGCTTGACCACTCAGAGCTTTTATATAATAAAGTTTTATTAAAGCATAAAATAGAAAAGGTTTCTGACATAGACTTCAGAAGGGGGAAGAAAGAGTGACTTCCTGCTAATCTTTACCTGGATTGCCGGGGTCCAGCCCCAGGGGACCTAGGGAATTCGAAGGGTGGATGGCGTCGGCGAGGAAAACTTATTTATTTATTAATATTAGATTAGATTAGAAAGAGATAGTATAGTAGGAAAATTAAGTGGAGAAAAGAGGCTGAATAACTTGGTTTATGAGCTAAACTAATAAAACTTCAGACAAGAAGTTTGCATCATCTACGTGGGGCCACCGGCACCTGTTTGAATCTCGGAGAGTGCCCCGCCTTGGGCTCTCTCTCTCACAGAACTTAAAAGCCAGGGCAGGTAAGTAGACATGATGAGCTGCCCGCTCCAGATGGGAATTCAGCCTGAAATTAAAGTAGGAAGAGGAGACACGGGGGGAATCAGTCCAGCGACTGATCTCATCCCTCTATTGTCTACAATCTCCTTTTATACCCTTGATTGTACATAGAGATCAATGGGTAATACAAAATTATGTGCCTGATCACGTCCTTGCGTATGCCAGGCTTCCTACCGCATGACCTTGTCACGGGCGGGATTCCTCACACTGGCTCCCGGCACTGGATGTTATATAGCTACTAACAGTGAAAGGAATTGCCTCAAAACAGTGAAAGGAACTGGAGAAAGGAAATGTCTCAAAACTGAGACTGGCACCAGGCCCCTCACCCACAACATGCATTTTAAGATAACACTGGCACAAGGTGAATTGTGAGCCATAAAGTGATTGGCATGAATCTTGAAGAATAGCAGGTTTCCAAGCAAATAAAGTCTCATTAACACAGATTAAGAGAACATTTGCATATTAAAACACACTGGCTTTGTCAAGTCAGTTCTGATTCTTAGGCTGAACAGACTTGAAGACAGTCTAGGGTTAATACGTAGTTTATTAACATAGCTTAAGACAAACCATTTCCATAAGAAAAATGCATTGGTTAGCTCAAGGTTTGAGAAAAGTTAAGTTCAGGTGGAACCAGGTGTTGTCATGGCAACACACAAATTTAAAAGAGACTTTTTAAATTTGTATAGAGAAGGGGAAAAAAATCTAACACTTGTTTGCTTCCTCCTGCCACTTAAGAGGGAGATTTAAAAATGTATGACACTTGCAGCCTATTTCCTCTGTTTGGAGACCCCTGGCCTTCCTACCTGTTACCCTCTCATTGGGAAAGATTGAGGGCAGGAGGAGAAGGGGGCAACAGAGGATGAGATGGTTGGATAGCATCACAGTCTCAATGGACATGAGTATGAGCAAACTCTGGGAGATAGTGAAGGGCAGGAAAGCCTGGCGTGCTGCAGTCCATGGGAGTCACAAAGATTCAGACACAACTGAATGACAAAACTAAAACTTTTTCCCTCAATACTGTTTGTGGAGAGTTTTTAATCATGAATAAATGTTGTAAGGTTTTTTTCTGCAACTAATGAGATGATCATATAATGTTAATTCTTCAGTTTGTTAATGTGTTATATGAAATTGATTGATTTATGGGTACTGACCCATAATAGCATCTCTAAGATAAATCCCACTTCATCATTGTATAGGAGCCTATTAATATATTGTTGAAATTTGTTTGCTACTACTTATTGAGGATTTTTCATCTATTTTTTTCAGGGATATTGACCTATAATTTTATTTTATGTTATTGTGGTATCTTTGCCTGCTTTGTACTTAGTGACCGGTGCACTAAGCACGGGCGGCTGCGACCGGACCACTAAGCACGGCCAAGAGGAGCTACCCCATGTCCGAGGTCAGGGCAGAAGCCAAGAGGACCCCATGCCCGAAGGGCAGTGGCCAAGAGGAGTTACCCCACGTCCGAGGTCAGGGGCAGCGGCCGAGAGTGCCAGGCTGTGACAGCGCAGGAACAGCCTAGAGGAGCTACCCCATGTCCAAGGTCAGGGACAGCGGCTGGGAGGAGCAACCCCATGCCCAAGGAGTGGTGGCTGCGTGGATGCAGGAGGGCCTAGAGGAGCTATCCCATGTTGAAGGTCAGGAAGGGTGATGGTGAGGAGACACCCTTCGTCCAAGGTAAGGAGCAGCAGCTGTGCTTTGCTGGAGCAACCATGAAGAGATACCCCACCCAAGGTAAGAGAAACCCAAGTAAGATGGTAGGTGTTACAAGAGGACATCAGAGGGCAGACACACTGAAACCATACTGACAGAAAACTAGTCAATCTAATCACACTAGGACCACAGCCTTGTCTAACTCAGTGAAACTAAGCCATGCCTGTGCGGCAATCCAAGACAGGCGGGTCATGGGAGAGAGGTCTGACAGAATGTGGTCC
>SJYT01084319.1:104446-136902 GCA_006410635.1 Cephalophus harveyi | reverse complement strand
GTTAAGTAGATATTCTTTAATTACAAGGGACAGAGGAAAGAATAATAATCATAATAAATACATAAGTTTGTAATAGTATTTTACTATTTAACAATATGTTATGAACTTTTTCCCATATCATTAAATGTTTTAATCTTATCTAAACATAGTGTTCTTGCCTGGAGAATCCCAGGGACAGGGAAGCCTGGTGGGCTGCCATCTACGGGGTCGCATAGACGAAGACACGTCTATGGGGACAAGACTGAAGAGACTTAGCAGCAGCAGCAGCAAATATAGAGCAGTCTTATTAGTGTCTCATAGTTATGCCTTGCTTTTGAGTGGTAATGGCAGTGTGGGAATGAAGAGATAAGATCTGTACACTTAACTCCGTCTTACTTAGAGATCTATGCTTGCAATTGTATGTTCTTTCCCATCAAATGTAAATATTCTATTATTGATGCTAATTCTTTGTCTACTGTCCCCACCCTCAACAGAATTTATTCTTACATATTGAATCCCTCAGGGTTGCAATCAATTCAAATTATCAATTCAAGTTAGGATCACCATGACTATTTTTGATAAAGCACTTGTGATTTTTACACAGACTTTATATTTTTCATTTTTTTTTTTTTTTTACATACTGGGGCAATGGCTGAAATGGAAGTCATGTCTTCTTCTTCTTTACTTCTGTCATCTCTGAACTTTCATGCTCAACCTGCTCTATTTTTCTGTTTAGTCTCAGTAATAAAACACTTATGTTTGATTGGAAAAATTCTAAAGCAAAAATGTAGACATCTATGTAAGATGGAGTTAACATGCACCTCGTGGATTTAAGTAGGATGACAATAGGCGCTGCTGGAAAAATTAAATAAAATAAACCTACATTTTCCAGCTTATCTTGCACTAAGTATTCTTAGTATTCTAAGTGTTCTCAGGTATCAGTGGAAGTCTGCTGAAACATTTGGTTATGTTTTATTTTCTGATATAGACATCATCCTATTTTTGTTGTTTCCCTTAACTAGTCTACTGTTCAGTTCAATCGCTCAGTCATGTCTGACTCTTTGCGACCCCACGAATCGCAGTATGCCAGGCCCCCCTGTCCATCACCAACTCCCAGAGTCCACCCAAACCCATGGCCATTGAGTTGGTGATGCCATCCAATCATCTCATCCCCTGTCATCCCCTTTTCCTCCCGCCCTAATTGTTTCCCAGCATCAGGGTCCTTTCAAATGAGTCAGCTCTTCATGTGAGGTGCCCAAAGTATTGGAGTTTCAGCTTCAACATCAGTCCTTCCAATGAACACCCAGGACTGATCTCTTTTAGGATGGACTGGTTGGATCTCTTTGCAATCCAAGGGACTCTCAAGAGTCTTCTCCAACACCACAGTTCAAAAGCATCAATTCTTCTGCACTCAGCTTTCTTTGTAATCCAACTCTCACATCCATACATGACTACTGGAAAAACCATAGCCTTGACTAGACGGACCTCTGTTGGCAAAGTAATGTCTCTGCTTTTTAATATGCTATCTAGGTTGGTCATAACTTTCCTTCCAAGGATAAGCGTCTTTTAATTTCATGGCTGTAGTCACCATCTGCAGTGATTTTGGAGCCCCCCCAAAAAAGTCTGACACTGTTTCCACTGTTTCCCCATCTATTTCCCGTGAAATGATGGGACCAGATGCCATGATCTTAGTTTTCTGAATGTTGAGCTTTAAGCCAACTTTTTCTGTTAGTAGCCTGTAATATGAGGCTGAATTTATCAATGTGAGACAGTAACCAAGAGGTTTACAGCACTCACTATGGATAGTGGAGCAGTGAGATAGAAAAAACCTCCAAAAATGGTGATCTGGCAAAATTAATGAATTATCCCGGGACTTCTTGCTCTGAGTTTCTTATTATATTAAACAGCAACCTGTTATTTCCTAAGTCACTTTTATCTGCTATCTGCCTCCTGCAGCTTATGGCAAACCTTTACTGATATTCTTTCCTTCCATGTTCACTGTTCTTTTATTTATTTATTTTAATTGAAGAATAATTGCTCTACAGTATTGTGTTGATTTCTGCTAAATATCAACATAAGTCAGCCATAGGTTTACCCATGCCCCCTCCTACTTGAATAACCCCCCTCTCCCACCCCTCTAGGTTGTTACCAAGCCCCAGTTTGAGTTCCCTGAGTTCTACAGCAAATTCTCATTGGCTCTCTATTTTACATAAAGTATGTTTCCATATTATTCTCTTTACATCCTACCCTCTCCTTCCTCCCATCCCCCAGCCATGACCATAAGTCTGTTGTCAATATCTATGCCTTCTTTGATGCTCTGAAGATAGGTTCATCAGTACCATCTCACTTCATATATGAAGTAAGATTTCATATATATGCATTAGTATATATTTGTTTTCCTCTTTATGACTTACTTCACTCTGTCCACAATAGGCTCTAAATTCACCTACCTCTTTAGGACTGACTCAAATACGTTCCTTTTTGGCTGAGTAATATTCCATTGTACATATGTACAACAGCTTCTTTATCCATTCATCTGTCAATGGACATCTAGGTTGCTTCCATGTCATAGCTATTGCTGCAATGAACATTGGGGTATATGTGTGTTTTTCAATTTTTGTTTCCTCAGGGTATATTCCTGGTAGTGGAATTGCTGGGCAATATGGTGGTTTTATTCCTAGGTTTTTAAGGAATCGCCAAACTGTTCTCCATAGTGGATGTATCAATTTACATTCCCACCAACAGTGCAAGAGGGTTCCTTTTTCCTCACACCCTCTCCAGTATTTATTGTTTGCAGAATGTTTGGTAATGACCATTCTGATCAGTGTGAGGTGGTATCTCATTGTAGTTTTGATTTTGACTTACATTTCTCTAATAATGAGCACTGATTGAAGTGCTTTGTCCCATTGTCTATTCTTGCCTCCTTTGTCAAAAATAAGGTATTCATAGTTACGAAGCTTTATCTCTTGGCTTTCTATCTTGTTCCATTGGTCTGTATTTCTGTTTTTGTGCCAGTACTATACAGTCTTGATGATATAGCTTTGTAGTATAGTCTGAAGTCAGGAAGGTTGATTTCTCCAGCTTCATTCTTCTTTCTCAAGATTGCTTTGGCTATTGGGGGTCTTTTGTGTTTCTATATGAATTGTGAGATTATTTATACTAGTTCTGTGAAAAATTCCATTGGTAATTTCATAGGGATTGCATTGAATCTGTAGATAACATTTGATAGCATAGTCATTTTCACAATATTGCTTCTTTCAACCCAAGAACATGGAATATCTCTCCCTCTGTTTATGTCATCATTGATTTCTTTCATCACTGCCTGCATATAACAGTTTTCTGTATATAACTCTTTTCTCTCCCTAGATAGATATTTTTGCTGCAATGGTAAATGGCATTGCTTCCTTAATTTCTCTTTCTGATATTTCATTGTTGTTGAAAGGAATGCAAGTGATTCCAAACTCACTTTTCTTAAGAATCTTATTGCACAGATTAAAACAAAGAAAATTCCCATACATTATTACATTTTTCCTGAATAATTCCGTATTTTGGTCTTGCTTAAATTCAGATTGAAATGACAGTTATATTTTCTGCAGCTTTCTTAAAGGACTATGTTTTATTTTCCCTATTCTTTAATATTTTAGAATCTGAGATGGGAAAGGCATTCTTCTCCCATCTAATTGATCCTTACACATGATGACATATCTGTCCTTTTAGATCATGCAATTTGACTATTCCCACAACATCTTTTCTGGCCTCTATTTTCTTATGATCTCTTCCTTTTTTTTCTGCTTGGTCTCCACTACTGAAATAATCTGAACACCTGAAATAGGCAACCAGAGCACCATTATCCATATTCTTAAAGTCTTTTGCCTTCCACTTGTTCACACTCAATATATTTCAATTACTTCTGTGCATATATGTAAGTTGATTGTCAGCATCACCCATAAGCCTACACATTTAAAATTTTAAGTCAAAAATTTCTTTCTCTGACCATAGCTCCATAGGTTTTCCTCCTCCTCTTCCTTGACAACACTGAACCTTCCATCTTTTTGGTCCTTCTAACATCTTCATATAAAGCTTTATCCTTTCCACTTTCTCTGTACTGTTCTCTATTCGTCAACATTAGAAAAACTCTCTTGTCGACATCACCTATTCTGTTCTGTTCTTTAAACTAGTGAAATCTCTTAACAAAGCCCAACCTTAGATCAACATTTGTTTGCTCCCTTCTAATTCCAAGTTATTTGGTAGTTCAATAAGAAAAGTACATAACCATGTTGGCTACTTTTAAATTATAATCTTAAAACTCAATTAGGCCTGAAAAACTGTCTGGGATTCTTATGAATAACTGATATCAATCACATGGGTCTTCCATAACATGAAAGGCAATAGAAACAATTATGCCTGATGATGGAATGAACAGTCTCTTAAATGAAGTATGTTTATCTGCATCTATGTGAATATAATTGCTTTTTAGATATAATTTTAGAAATAGGAAGGAAATAAAATACAGCTAGTTTAGAAAACTGAACATCACCTATGGTACTTGAAATGTATGGTCTTCATTCAGTGGATGCATATGGAATATCTGGAATATGTAAGGGAAGTATGTTTAATAAATACTCTAGTGACTTTTAAAGCTTTATTCAGTTAGAAATGATAGGCAAAAAATAAACTTTTGACAGAGGACTGAAGAAGATTATATATAGGTTAATATAGCTTCTTCTTGCACAACAACAAAAATACCCTTTAATTTGAAATCATTTCTAAATTTCAGAAGCACATGTAGTAGAAACAAAAACAAGCAAACATTAAGAAGATTCATATTTTGATAGCTAGTCTAATTGTTATACATGTAGATCATGTGTGCTTATTATTTTGCTTCATATTTTTCCATACACAAATATTTTAACTTTATTTCTGCATTAAGATTTTTCTACACTATCATTTTTAATATGACATCTATTCAGTTCATGCCAGGTTATACATATTAGGAATAATGCTTCAATAAGCATCCATATACAAATAGTTTCCTGAACTTTAATATTTTTAGAATTGATAAGATTCTATTTAGAAAATTTACCAATAATGGCATTCTAGGTTTTTAATATCTGTTAAATAATAAATTTAATATTTTAATATGTTTAAATAATTCTCCAGAAAATTTCTACTAATATATTTCTTTATTATGTGATTTTCTTAATAGCATTTCATTGTTTATAGCAAACTTTATTGTAAGAATATGTTGTATGTGGTACACATAGCTTACAAAATATGTTAATCAACTATATATGTAATTGATGAGGTTTTTGGTCAACAGCAAGCCATTGTAGCTAATTTTTTAGGGAATCACAGATTATTGACTGTGCAAGAGTTAGTGCCCTGAGACTTCACGCTGTTCAGGATATCATCCCTTGAAAAATGTGATAAAGAAGAATATGAAAGTGATAAGGAAGTGGTGAGGAAGAATATGAAAAATTCTCAACAAGACTAGTAATCAAAGAAATAAAAATGTTTAATTCATAATGTGGCAAAAAAAAATACACTCAATAAAGTGTCTTTTTAAAAGAAAAATTCCAAATATTGGAAAAGACTAACTTTCATACATACTTGGTGAAAATATAAACTTATACAAGTATTTTGGAAAATTGTTTATGGTTTCTTAAAAATTTTAAACATATATCTCCCCTATAATCCATAAACTTCACTTCTAGGCATTTATCCAAGAGCACAGAGAATGATGTGTACATTGCAGCATTATTGAGAATTGTTCATTCACTAAGTCCTGTCTGACTTTTTGTGATCCCATGGACTTCAGAATGCCAGTTTTCACTGTCCTTCACTATCTTCTGGAGTTTACTCAAACTCCTGTCTGTTGAGTCGGGGATGTTATTTAACCACTTCATCTTCTGCCGCCCCCTTTTTTTGCCTTCACTCTTAGCCAGCATCATGGCCTTTTTCAATAAGTCTGCTCTTCAGATCAGGTGGTTAAAGTATTGTAGCTTCAGTTTCAGCATCAGTCATGCCAATGAATATTCAAGGTTGACTTCCTTTAAGATTAATTGATTTGATCTCCTTGCTGTCCAAAGGATTCTCAAGAGACTTCTCCAGCACCACAATTTGAAAGCATTAATTCTTCAGTGCTCTGCCTTCTTTATAGTCAAACTTTCACATCCATACATGACTACTGGAAAAACCATTTGCTGAAGAAGCTGAAGTGGAACGGTTTTATGAAGACCTACACGATCTGTTAGAACTAACACCCAAAAAAGATGTCCTTTTCATTATAGGGGACTGGAATGCTAAAGTAGGAAGTCAAGAAACACCTGGAGTAACAGGCAAATTTGGCCTTGGAATGCGGAATGAAGCAGGGCAAAGACTAATAGAGTTTTGCCAAGAAAACGCAGTGATTTTGGAGCCCAAGAAAATAAAATCAAAGTAAATGATTTAGTGGTGGTGGCATCAACATTTTGCCAAGGTTTTTCCTTTTTTGTTACATTAGAGTTGATGATCCATTTAAAATTACTGGACTCATCTAACTTTGACTGATAATAACAGAAAAAAAAAATCCGTAAAACTCTGAAAGACAAAACTTTACTTTGCCGTGTGCTGGCAACATTTTTCTATAACATTTGTGTTATCTTACATATCCAATCTAGAAATGATTAAGGATGGATGAGAAGATGTTTGGAAGTCATAGAAAAAATACTACCCTGTTTTATGTAAAATACTTGAACATTCTCAAATTTCAAAGGGTGCCTGAGGTCATGGAACTGACAATCTACTAAACTGTTGTTCAGTCTCTCAGTCATGTCCGATTCTTTGTGACCACATGGACTACAGAATACAGGCTCCTTATCCTTCACCATTTCCCAGAGTTTGCTCAAGGTCGTGTCCAATGAGTCAGTGATGCTGTACAACCATGTCATCCTCTGTCATCCCCTTTTCCTCCTGCCTTCAATCTTTCCCAGCATCAAAGTCTTTTCCAAAGATTCAGCTCTTTGCATCAGGTGGCCAGAGTATTGCAGCTTCAGCCTCATCATGAGTCCCTCCAATGAATATTAAGCGTTAATTTCATTTGGAACTGACTGGTGTGATTCCCTTGCTGTCCAAAGGACTCTTAAGAGTCTTCTCCAACATCACAGTTCAAAAGCATCAATTCTTCAGTGCTCAGCCTTCTTTATGGTCCAACTCTCACATCCATACATGACTGGAAAAATCATAGCCTTGACAATATGGACCTTTGTCAGCAAAGTAATGTCTCTGCTTTTTAATACACTGTCTAGTTTTATCATAGCTTTTCTTCCAAGGAGCAAGCATATTTTAATTGCATGGCTGCAGTCACCATCTGCAGTAATTTTGGAGCCCAAGAAAATAAAGTCTGTCACTATTTGCCTTGCTTCCCCTTCTGTTGGTCACAAAGTGATGGGACCAGATGCCGTGATGTCAGTTTTTTTGAATGTGGGGTTTAAACTAGGTTTTTCACTCTTCTCTTTCACCTTCTTCAGGAGTTTCTTTAGTCCCTCTTCACTTTCTGCCATAAGGGTGGTGTCATCTGCATATCTTAGATTATTGATATTTCACCAGCAATCTTAATTCCAGCTTCAGCTTCATCAAGCCAGGCATTTTGCAAGATGTACTCTGCATATAAGTTAAATAAGTAGGGTGACAATATGCAGTCTTTATATACTTCTTTCCCAATTTTGAATCATCCCATTGTTTTATGCCCACTTCTAACTGTTGCTTCTTGATCTGCATGCATGTTTCTCAGGAAGCAGGTAAGGTGTTCTGGTATTCCTGTCTCTTGAAGAATTTCCACAATATGTTGTAATTCACACAGCCAAAGTCTTTGGCTTAATCAATAAAGAAGGAGTAGATATTTTTCTGGAATTTTCTTCCTCTTTCTATGATCTGGATGTTGGCATTTTGATCTCTGGTTTCTCTGCATTTTCTAAATCCAGCTTGTACATCTGGATGTTCTCAGTTTACATACTGTTGAAACAAAGCTTGAAGGATTTTGAGCATTACCTTTCTAGCATGTGAAATGAGTGCAGTTTTGTGGTAGTTTGAATATTCTTGAAAACTGACTTTTTACACTCTGTGGCCACTGCTGAGTTTTCCAAATTTGCTGGCATACTGAGTGCAGCACTTTCACAACATCATCTGTTAGGATTTGAAATGGCTTAGCTAGTATTCCATCACTTCCACTATTTTTGCTCATGGTGATACTTCCAAAGGCCCACTTGACTTTCCACTCCAGGATGTCTGGCTCCAGGTGACTGATCACACCTTCATGGTTATCTGGGTGATTAAGATCATTTTTGTATAGTTCTTCTGTGTATTATTGCCACCTCTTCTTCATATCTTTTGCTTCTGGTAGGTCCTTACCATTTCTGTCCTTTACTGTGCCCATGCTTGAATGAAATATTCTCTTAAAATTCTGGTATCCCTAATTTTCTTGAATGAAATATTCTCTTAAAATTCTGGTATCCCTAATTTTCTTGAATGAAATATTCTCTTAAAATTCTGGTATCCCTAAAATTAGGTATCCCTAATTTTCTTGATGAAATATCTAGTCTTTCCCATTCTATTGCTTTCCTCTATTTCTTTGCGTCATTCACTTAGGAAGGCTTTCTTATGTCTCCTTGTTATTCTTTGGAACTGTGCATTCATATGGGTATATCTTTGCTTTTCTCCTTTGCCTCTTGCTTCTCTTCTTTTCTCAGCTATTTGTAAGGTCTCTTTAGACAACCATTTTGTCTTTTTGCATTTCCTTTTCTTGGGGATGATTTTTATCACTGCCTCCTGTACAATGTTACAAACCTTTTTCCATAGCTTTTCAGGCACTCTCTCTACCAGATCTCATTCTCTAATTCTATTCTTCATTTCTACTGTATAACTGTAAGGGATTTGATTTAGGTCAAACCTGAATGGTCTAGTGGTTTTCTCTACTTTCTTCAATTTAAGTCTGAATTTTGCAATGAGGAGTTCATGATCTGAGCCACAGTCAGCTCCATGTCTTATTTTTATTAACTATATAGAGCTTCTCCATCTTTGGGTGTAAAGAATATAATCATTCATATTTCAGTATTGACCATCTTATGATGTTCATGTTTAAAGTCATCTCTTGTGTTATTGAAGAGGTTGTTTGTTATGACAAATGTGTTCTCTTGCAAAACTGTGTTAGCCTTTGCCCTGATTCATTTTGCACTCCAAGGCCAATCTTGCCTGTTCCTTCAGGTATCTCTTGACTTCCTATTTTTGCTTTCCAGTCCTCAATGATGAAAAGGATATTTTTTTTGGTGTTAGTTCTAAAAGGTCTTGCAGATTTTCGTGTGCTATTTTTTTTCACATAGTTGCAAAAGTTATGTTTCAATTTCAAGTCCAATTTCAATTCTATTGGCTTTATTGTTATTTAAAAGTTTTCCAGAAGCTTTATGTAAGACTACTTTTCAGATTTCAGCAGCAGAGACTGGTATCCAAAGAATCATGTAAAATGAGGTTTGAAGTTGTGGGAAAAGTAGCTTTGAGTAAGCAACTGTCAGGGTCTACCACAGTAGACAATACCATGACTCATTTAATTAAAAGTTTCTGACTTTGAGGTAATGTTTAGAAAGGCCATACAACCCGTGATTTTATTGGAAATTTCTCCAAGGCCTCAAATCTAAATGTGATGGTATTTGTAGATAACAAATGGATATGTGTTTTATATATATATTTTAAAAAGAGAACAAACAAGGGGAATTTGAGGTCATGTGACTTCTTTTCAAGGTGTAGTTGTCAAGGTGGTTTACTTATGAGTTTTCATCTTAAAGGTGGAATTTATCAATTGATCTATTCAACATTTATTGAAAAGTTCATATTTCACTTTCATTCCTTTTCTCTCAGTTCAGTCACTCAGTTATGTCCAACTCTTTGCGACCCCATAGACTGCAGCATGCCAGGCTCCTCTGTCCATCATCAACTCCCAGAGCTTACTCAAATTCATGTCTATCAAGTCGGTGATGCCATCCAACCATCTCATCCTCTATCATCCCCTTCAATCTTTCCCAGCATCTGGCTCTTTTCAAATTAGTCAGTTCTTTGCATCAGGTGGTCAAAGTATTGGAGTTTTAGCTTCAGCATCAGTCCTTTCAATAAGTATTCAGGACTGATTTCCTTTAGGATTGACTGGCTGGGTTTCCTTGAAATCCAAGGGACTCTCAAGAGTTTTCTCCAAAACCACAGTTCAAAAGCATCAGTTCTTCAATGGTCAGCTTTCTTTATACTCCAACTCTCACTTCCATACATGACTACTGGAAAAACCATAGCTCTGACTAGACGGACTTTTGTTGGCAAAGAAATGTGTCTGCTTTTTAATATGCTGTCTAGATTGGTCATAGCTTTTTTTCCAAGGAGCAAGCATCTTTTAATTTCATTGCTGCAGTCACCATCTGCAGTGATTTTGAAGTCCCCCCAAAAATAAAGTCTGCCACTGTTTCCATTGTTTCCCTATTTGCCATGAAGTGATGGGACCAGATGCCATTATCTTGATTTACTGTATATCGAGGTTTAAGCCAGCAGTTTCACTCTCATCTTTCACTTTAATGAAGAGGCTCTTTAGTTGTTTGCTTTCTGCCATATGGGTGGTATTATCTACATATCTGAGGTTATTGATGTTTCTCCCAACAACCTTGATTCCAGCTTGTGCCTTTCTCTATTAATGATTAAATATAGGCTTCAGTTTCAATTCATCAGTTCAGTCGCTCAGTTATGTCCAGCCTTTTGCAACCCCATGAATCACAGCACACCAGGCCTCCCTGTTCATCACCATCTCCCAGAGTTCACTCAGACTCACGTCCATCGAGTCCGTGATGCCATCCAGCCATCTCATCCTCGGTCATCCCCTTCTCCTCCTGCTGCCAATCCCACCCAGCATCAGAGTCTTTTCCAATGAGTCAACTCTTCTCATGAGGTGGCCAAAGTACTGGAGTTTCAGCTTTAGCATCATTCCATCCAAACAAATCCCAGGGCTGATCTCCTTGGTTTTTCCCTTTCATCACTTTAAACTTATCGTGGCACTCCATTCTATAATCTTCAGTGTTTCTGCTGAAAACTCAGCTAGTAACCTTATGAGGATTATCGTGTATGTTACTTGTTGCTTTTCTTTGCTATTTTTAATTGTTTGTATTAATTTTTATTAGTTTGATTAATATATGTCTTAACATGTTTCTCCTTCTGTTTATCCTGTATGAGACTCTCGGCTCTTCCTAGATTTTGAGTGACCTTTTCCCATGTTAGGGATTGTTTGACTACAACCTCTTCATGTTTTTCCTCATTCTCTTTCTCTTCTTCTCTTAAGACGCTTATAATTTGAATTTTGGTGCATTTAACATTGTCCTAGAGATCTCTGAAACAGTCCTCAAATCTTTTTATTATTTTTTCTTTATTCTGTTGTGTTGCAGTGATTTTCACCATTGTATCTCCAGATCACTTATCAATTCTTCTGCCTCAATTATTCTATGTTTTCTTCTAGTATTTTTTTGTTGTTGTTGTTCTTGTGTTACTGCTTTTTTGCTGCTGTTGTTTTTGTTGTTAAGTTCTTCTAAGTCCCTGTTAAACATTTATTGTATTTTCTAAATCTGTGCCTCCATTCTTTTTCAAGATCTTGAGTCATCTTTACTATCATTACTTTGAATTATTTTTCAAGCAAATTGCCTATCTCCTCTTCATTTAGTTGGTCTTGTAGGTTTTTACCTTGCTCCTTTGTCTGTAAAATATTTCTTAATCATCTCATTTAGTCTAACTTACTGTATCTGTGGTCTCTTTTCCACAGAATGAAGGAGCATATTTTTTCTGGCTTCTGTTGTCTACCTCCTGGTGTTTAAGGTTGTCTCAGAGGTTTGTGTAGCCTTCCTAGTGGGAAATACTGCTGTCTTCTCTCTATGGTTAGAGCTGGGTCTTGTCCCTCTAACAAGACTTTGTCACTGTGTATGTTTTCGGGTATCAGTGAGCTTATTATGACTTTGAGCAACCTGTTTGCTATTTGATAGTGCTGCATTCCTCTCTCACTTGTTGTTTGGCCTAAGATATTCCAGCACTAGACTTGCAGACTGTTGGGTGGTACTCAGGTCTTCATGCTGAGATGGGGACCTCTGACAGAACTCACATTGACTAATATATCTACCTTTCAGGATTTTGTACTCCCTTTATGGGGGCTTAGGTCTGATCCCAGCAGAGGAATCAGGACCCCCCCCCCATGCTGTGCAGTTTGTCTTCCCAAGGTGAATTAACCTCTTCTCCCTTTCAACTCTCCCCTCTCAGGGTTGTAGGTCCCATCCCATTTTCTTTTTTTCTTTTTCTTCCTTTTCTGTGTTTTGTTCTACCCAGTTATGCGGGAAATTTTTTGTGTCCTTGTAGGTGTCTGAGGTCCTCTGCTTGTGTTCAGCAGGTGCTTTGTGCAATTGTTTCACTTTAAGATATATTCTTGAACTTGTGGAGAAGAAGTGCTCCTATACCCCAGGTACTCCTATTCCACCATCTTGACCCAAACTCCTTTAAGAGACACTCATTTTTACCTGGGTCTTCAGTATATACATGAAATAATAGTATTAATAGATTTGTATTTGCTTTTCTCATCTCAATTCATATATAATATAGGGGCTGCAGACAATAGCTTAGAAGGGTAGAAGAAAAATTATATCATCTGCCCCTACTATTCCAATTCCACTTATACTTTGTTTACAATATTTTTTATTCTGCAGTCTCCTAACATTTTTTTATTTTTAGAGCATATGCATGTATATGTGTGTGTGTGTGTGTGTATATATATATATATATATATGTGTGTGTGTGTGTGTGTGTGTGTGTGTGTGTGCATGCGTGCTATGTTGCTTCAGTCATGTCTCTCTCTTTGCAACCCTATGGGCTGTAGCCCACCAGGCTCCTCTGTTCACAGGATTCCAGGCAAGAATACTGGAGTCGGTTGCCCTCCTCCAGGGGATCTTCCCAACTCAAGGACTGAACACACCTCTCTTACGTTTTCTATGTTGGCAAGTGAGTTCTTTACCACTAGTACCAACTGGGAAGCCCATATATACACATACTGAAGTGAATCAACTATATGTATACATATATTTGGGCTTCCCTGGTAGCTGAGCTGGTAAAGAATCTGCCTACAATGCAGGAAACCCAAGTTCAATCCCTGGGTTGAGAGATTCCCTGGAGGAGGGCATGGCAATGCACTCCAGTATTCTTGATTGGAGAATCCCCATGGATAGAGTAGCCTGGCATGCTACAGTCCATGAAGTCACAAAGAGTTGGACATGACTGAGTGACCAAGCACAGCAGAGCATACATATATCCCTTTTGGGGGGTATTCCTCCCACCCTCCCTGCATCCCACTCATCTAGTTCAGCACAGAGCACTAAGTTGAACTATAGAACAGGTTCCCACTAGCTATCTATTTTACACATAGCAGTATATGTATATGTGTATATATATATATATATATATGTATATATATGTGTGTGTGTGTGTGTGTATATATATAAATATATATATATATATATCTCAATCCCGAACTCCCAATCCATCATGCCTCCACCCCCATGTCCACATATCTTTTATCTACATCTACATCTCTTACCCCACCCTGTATACAAGTTCATCTCTACTTGTTTTCTAGGTTTCACCTATATGTGGAATAGATGTTAATACATGATATTTGTTTTTCTCTTTCTGACATACTTCACTCTGTAAGATAATCACTAGATTCATGTACAACTCTACAAATCACCAAATTTGTTCCTTTTAATGGTTGAGTGATACTCCATTGTATATATAGGTACCACATCTTCTTTATACATTCATCTATCAATGGACATTTAGGTTACTTTCACGCTCTGGTTATTGTAAATAGTGCTGCAGTGAACATTGGAGTGAATATCTCGTTTTGAATTATGATTTTCTTAGAGCATGTGCCCAGTAATAGAACTGCTGGGTTATATGGTAGTTGCATTTTTAGTTTTTTAGGGAATCTCCATACTGTTCCCTATAGTTACTGAATTAATTTACATTCCCATCAACAGTGCAAGAGAGTTCATTTTTCTCCACACCCTCTTCAGCATTTATTTTTTGTAGAATTTTTGATGGTGGCCATTCTGATTTGTATGAGTTGATACCTCATTGTAGTTTAGATTTGCATTTCTTTAATAATTAATGATGCTGAGTGGTGTTGGAAAAATGGACATCTACATGTAAAAGAATGAAATTAGAACACTAACACTATACACAAAAATAAAGTCAAAATGGATTAAAGAACTAAATGTAAGTCTGGACACTATACAACTCTTAGAGGAAAACATAGGAAGAACACTTTTTACATAAAGCACATTAAAATCTTTTTTGACCTACCTCCTAGACTAATGAGAATAAAAACAAAGTAACATGGAGAACTTAATTAAACCTGAAAGTTTTTGCACAGCAAAGGAAACCATGAAGAAGATGAAAAGACAAATTTTAGAATGAAAGAAAATATTCACAAATGAAGCAACTGTCAAGGGATTAATCTTAAAAAATATACAAGTAGTTCATTTAGCTCAATAAAAAAGCAGCCCAGTCAAAAGATTGGCATAATACCTCAAAAGACATTTTTCCAATGAAGACATATAGATGGCCAAGAGACACATGAAACATTCTCCTCCATACATTTACACGTATAGATTTAGCAGCCTCAGGTAAGATAAGTGAATTGACTTTATTTGAATGGCAAATTTTATTTAGAAAATTTGGGAAACAGCAAAAAGTTTGGGAAGTTTGTAGTTATAAAAAAATATAGCAGGGAGTAATCTTGTTTAAGCAGAGTATAGCATGGAATGAGATGGTTAATAATGAAAGACAAGACACTCTTTGAACATTTCACTTTCCCATTTGACAAATTCATGTACAAAAGATGTTAAAGAGGAAATTATAAGAATAAGGTAAATTTAAGAGAAATACTTATGTTACCAGGTTGAACAATTGTACCTATGCCAGGGTTCTGTCCCAGGCTGAGACTTCTTGACTAGGCCAGGGAGATACTTTTCAAACTTGTTTTATACAGGCAATAACAAAACAAATGCTAAAACTGGGACAGCACAAGATTTATTCAATGACCAAAGAATGGAGAAGTGGGAACCTAGTTTAAGAATCAACTCTTCAACCCAATTTGTGCGGAGACACTGAGTATATAGGTGGGTCAAGGTAAAAGGCAGGGGGTTGAAAGGAATGGCAGAAATATTTATCACGTATGTGAGAACATGAATGTGGGTTGGGCCTGGAACTGATGACACTCTCTTTTTCAGTCTCTCTATGGGCTTTTCTGATTGTTGTCAGGGCAATTGTCAACTGTCATGGTGCTGGTGGGGTGTGTCATTTAGCATATTAATGTATTGCAATGAGGCTCAAGATTACTGGAAGTCAAGTCTTCCACCATCTTGGGCCTAATTGGTTCTAACCAGTTCTTGCTCTTTCTCTTAGTAGCTTCCTTCTGAAACTTCTATAAAAGTAATTTGTTCCTTTTCAAAGGAGGGGAAGGGGTATATTTGGGAGTAACATTGGACAAGCACTGAAGCCAATTTATAATTTACGATGAAAGGAGCTTTTGTTTGCAGCTGCAAAATTGGATGCATGCTTGTATAAACTGAACTTTAAACATTTTATTTTAAAATGGAAATAAATTTCTATTATTTGTATAATCTTATCTGAAATGTAAAACAAATAAAACCCAATTTTCTTTTCCTATATCTATTTTTAATTCCTTATTTAGGTGACAGAAAACAACAAATTATCTAAATAATGTTCTGCTGTTAGCAATTTTTAATATGCCAAATCAGTTTAATTACAGTTTCTATAAATAATCTATGCAAAATACTCTCCAGAAGAGAATGCACTTTTCCTTCTGTGTGTGGCACATTTTAATACTTAAAAGCATTAGAACAGATGTTAGGTGCCTGCTAAACTTGTTTTCAGTTTTCTTTTATTTATATGTTAATGAGAATTTAATTACTTCATGAATACTTAAACAACTTGAGGGTGCCTGATATCATTAGCCTGAACATAAGCACCTCAAGTGACCACATGGGAAGACAGAAATTGCTTTTAGTTTACTTGAAGACAGAAAGATGAATTCATTTCACCCCCTGCTATGTTTTACCTGACACACAAAGCACAGACTCAAACTTGCTTCAAGACTGAAAGGATTTCAGCAAAGCACTCAAGAGCATAAATACCTTCTATTTGGTTTTGTTTCAATGTCTTTTAATAATTACTCTAGTTATACTCCATTTCAAAATATTTCACTTGCAATTTTTCTGTTAATGCTAGTCACAGTATTTTATTTATTATTGCTATGGCAATCTTAGTGGAACTGTAAACATGGTAAGCATTATTGATGGCACTGAAAAATATTCTGTCTAATCTGAATCAAAAAGGCTTATTTGGCTGAACTCTGGAAACATGAAATACAGATAAAATCTGTGAATTTCTGCTTATTATTTTTAGCACCAAAAGTAGTAAATTAAAATAACTATTCTAATAATATTTATGATTAAATCTTATATATTTAAATAATGATTAAATAGTTCCACATAGACATTATATATTTTTTCAAAATATACAAAATTTATAACAAAAATATAAACAAATAAATTTTTCCTCTAGAAAACAAAAAGATTAAAAACTCATAAATATACATATTATTGGATTGAATAACCACTGTCTCTTATACACATCTAGATGTGTATAAGAGACAGAGGTAAAAGAAAAGAAACAGTATTTAAAAATAGGAGAAAATTGTATAAAAAAATTTTTTTTTCTCGAAAGTAATTGAATATAGTTTTCCAAAATATTTTCACAGAATTGGTAGTATTAAAACAAAGCAAATAGTCTAAAGCTAAGATAGATTGAAAACAAAAGCAAAAATAAAAGCAGCCAACCACAAAAAGAATGAAACAGTTCCTCTGAGTTGAATTTATTAAAGCTTTAAATAGACAAATACAAATAATGAATCCCTATGAAGTGTCTGATTCAGAGCTTTGCTCTGAATGATAGGCTGGGTTGAGATCTGTAGAAACTCATGGCCAGGACTACATATTGTCTTCAGCTGAACCTTCTGTGCTGTACAAATTGTGCTCTATTCAGTATATGTTGTAAAGTGGCGATGTGGGAGTTCTTGGGTTTCAGTCAGATAAATTTTCAAACTTACCTGATCAGAATCCCTCTTGAGACTGATATGTCAAAAAAATAGCTTAAAATAATTGTTGTGAATAATTTATTTTATAATATTTATGTGTGAAAAGGCAAAAGCTTTTATATTTTCATGATATATCTTCAGAACAGAATAGTGCTATATTTGTATAGCATAAATATATACCATTTTATGTGTATACATTTATGTAGTACTATATAGAAATTAAATTGTGCAAGCATAATTTAAGACATGAAGATACCTTTTGTGGGGTAAAATCAAGTGAAATATTATTAGTATAAGCCTTTATTCAACAATAACCTTCATGAAAAAGCTCTTGAAAAGCCAACTTTTTGAGGAGGAGGAATGATTTATAAGGCATTAATTGGAAGAAGGGATCATACAAATTTCACAGAAATGAAGAAACCATTCTTGCTGATTACCAGCCATTGTTAGGGCAATTTGAATTTTATCAAAAGAGGTAGAGAAGAGTAGAAATGGCAAGGACATTCCATAACAATAATTGAAAAATCCGTGTATTGTTTCTCTTACAATTTATAGGGAAATTGTTCTACTGAGCATTTTGAGAGAGGATTCAAGAGACATCAGTTACTAATGCAATGTGTATAGATCTTTATTTTGCCAAAAGTATTCAGCTTCACTTAACACTCAATAGATTTTCCAGGAATAAATTTGTTCTTGAGCTTCCTTTTAAAAACTTCATGTTTTATCATTTAACTAAACCACAGATTTTATGAATTAAATGACCACAAACTAGCAACCATATTGACTAGATTTACATACTGGCAAAATGTTAAGTTTGGAAAGAGGAGTAACAAGGTAAAAGTGTATTTCCCAGGGACTAGACACAAGGGGAGGGCAATTTTTGTCCAGTGTTAGCTTTTATTAAACATATTTTACTCTTAATTTTTGAAAGTATTTTTTAAAGAATAAATGTGCCTTGTACCATATTAACAAAGAAAAATTTATAATGGACATTTTTTGAAACAATAAAGAAATTTATTACACTTTATTTAAGGCTACTACAATAGAGGTGACATTGAATTCAATTCCTTTGAAGTAAAAAGCAGCAGTTTTTCAGCAATGGGGTGAGCTAGTGAAAAAGTACTGGGGTAGGGAATATTGTAGAGATAGTAGGTGAATGTGATTAGTCCATCAGAGTTTGGTAATTGGTGCTTATTAAACTTAGGCTCATGAGTTCCCACAGAAGCTGGGAAATAAGGATGATATCTTCCCTACGTCAGGAAGATCCACTGGAAAAGGGAATGGCAATCCACTCCAGTATTCTCGCCTGAAGAATTCCACGGACAGAAGATCCTGTCGGGCTACAGTCCATGGGGCCCCAAAGGGTCAGACGTGACTGAGTGACTTTTACTTCACATCTTCTTTGAGAATAACATTTCAAAAGGATGGCTTCCAGGTCCTTGAGAAAAATGTACTTGCCTTGTATAAGATTTACATCTCCAAAAAGAAGAGAAAAAATTTGCAGTTACATGTTTTTAAATAAAGGGAGATCTGAAGCCTATAGTCAGGAGGAAACCTGTCTAAGTTTTAGTAAAGCTGAAGGGATATTAAAATCATCTTGGTCAATATCAATCCATCATTGTGTATCAGCACATAAAATATTAATTAAAATTAACTAGCAAGAAGTTTTTTTAAATGGAAATAATATTTTCATTTTTGATGAGCAAAACTCACATCACTTATTTACATTGTGAAAATAACAGAGGCATTTAGAAACTGGTACAATGCAAATAATTACATAAGTAGTAAATTTAAAAGGCACAAGCAATGCAAAACGCATTTTTAAGATAAAGGATTTTTCTGCAAAGCATCACAGAAATAAGAGTCTTTCTCATTTAAATGAGAAAAAATAAAATGTTTTATACCTTAACTGCAAATTGCATCAAATTCCCTATAATAAAATTAAATTGCAGTAAATCATCTATGCTTCCCTTGTGGTTCAAAGAATCTGCCTGCAATGCCAGGAGACCTGGGTTCGATCACTGGGTTGGGTAGATCCCCTGGAGAAGGGAAAGGGTACCCACTCCAATATTCTGGCCTGGAGAATTCCATGGATTGTATAGTCCATTGGGTCACAAAGAGTCGGACACGACTTTCACTTTCACTTTATTAAGGACTCCCCTGGTGGCTCAGACAGTAAAGCGTCTGTTTACAATGCGGGAGACCCGGGTTCGATCCCTAGGTCGGGAAGATCCTCTGGAGAAGGAAATGGCAACCCACTCCAGTACTATTGCCTGGGAAATCCCATGGAAAGAAGAGCCTGGTAGGCTACAGTCCATGGGGTTGCAAAGAGTCGGACACTACTGAGCGACTTCACTTTCACTTTCAAATCATCTATGTGTAANTGGTTTTCCTTGGAGACGAACAGAGATCATTCTGTCATTTTTGAGATTGCATCCAAGTACTGCATTTCGGACTCTTTTGTTGACCATGATGGCTACTCCATTTCTTCTGAGGGATTCCTGCCCGCAGTAGTAGATATAATGGTCATCTGAGTTAAATTCACCCATTCCAGTCCATTTTAGTTCGCTGATTCCTAGAATTGCTTTGTAGACAGACTATATATAGTTTGCATGTCTTTAACAATGAGAAATTATTGACACAATGGATAACAAATTTGCGGGAAATTGTAATTCATTATAGCTTTTTTAAAATCCTATAATAAACATGTCTTAGTCACTTTAGGCTGCTATAACATACCATGGCTTATGAACAATACAAATTCATCTCTCACAGTCTAGAACCTGGGAAGTCTAATACCAAGGCTCCAACAGATTCAGTGTTTGGTGAATTCATAAACAGCCATTTTTTTCATCTTCTCCCTGTGTGCTGACATGGCAGGAAGAGCAAGAGAAATGCCTGAGATGTCTTTTACAAGGTCACTAATCTCATTCATGAGGACTTGACCTACATGACCTAAGTACCCCAAAGACCCCACCTCCAAACACCAACACACTGGGGACTAAGTTTCAACATGTGCCCTTTTGTGAGGATACAGACATTCTGTTTCCAACTTTCTACATCTGCCTTCCCTAAAATCCATGGTTTTTGCAGCATGCAAAATATATGTGTTCCTTCCAAATAGCCCCAAAAGTGTTCCAGCGTCAACTTTCAAATCTAAGTCCAAAGTTTCATCTCAATATTTAAGCTATAAATTGATGGTATTATAATTGTTGCATTATTTCATTTTTCAAATTGACTTCAGCGTGTGTCAAATTACCTTGTAAGAATCTTAATGAAACGAAAATGTTTGTTGGATGGGATAGCCAACAGTATCATCAAACTTCTTTCTTTTGAGTTATTTATCCTTTTATTGCAAATAAAAAATATCAGTATCCCATGTAGTAATTATTTAAAGTTATAAGCTACCAGAGTCTTCCAAAAAGTGATCGATACATTGACAGATCTAAAAGACATATGGAAAATATTATCAATGCTGATATTTCAAATTTAAATTTTGTTAAAGATGATCAGGTTCAATGAAATGATTCCATGTAACTGAGCAAAGCCATTAATAAAATTCTACAAAGGCGTTTTCACATTACCAATACACGCTATGCTATCAAAACAGTTATGATTGGAAGGTACAACAGATCAGATCAGATCAGTCGCTCAGTCATGTCCAACTCTTTGTGACCCCATGAATCACAGCATGTCAGGCCTCCCTGTCCATCACCATCTCCCGGAGTTCACTCAAACTCACGTCCATCAAGTTGGTGATGCCATCCAGCCATCTCATCCTCGGTCGTCCCCTTCTCCTCCTGTTCCCAATCCCACCCAGCATCAGAGTCTTTTCCAATGAGTCAACTCTTCGCATGAGGTGGCCAAAGTACTGGAGTTTCAGCTTTAGCATCATTCCTTCCAAACAAATCCCAGGGCTGATCTCCTTTAGAATGGACTGGTTGGATCTCCTTGCAGTCCAAGGGACTCTCAAGAGTCTTCTCCAACACCACAGTTCAAAAGCATCAATTCTTTGGTGCTCAGCCTTCTTCACAGTCCAACTCTCACATCCATACATGACCACAGGAAAAACCATAGCCTTGACTAGACGGACCTTTGTTGGCAAAGCAATGTCTCTGCTTTTCAATATGCTATCTAGGTTGGTCATAACTTTTCTTCCAAGGAGTAAGCGTCTTTTAATTTCATGGCTGCAGTCACCATCTGCAGTGATTTTGGAGCCCAAAAAAATAAAGTCTGTTACTGTTTCCACTGTTTCCCCATCTATTTCCCATGAAGTGATGGGACCATGGAAAGATACTTAGGAAGGAATTAAATGCACTGATATGTTTTATCTTCACTAATTGTTCAAAAACAAAAGTATTAATTTCCCATATTAGTTGTAGATGCTTATGCATCTATATGACATTTTCAAATGGTACTACTGATAGTAAACATTAAGGTTTTGTTAACATAAAAATGTAATACTTTATGTTTTGATAATGGGTGACCACGAAGCCTTCCTTATATTGGGATCATAATAGCTGAAGGATAATGTGAAGAATCTCAGAGCCTAAAGATTATAAGAGGAACAATCAGGTTATAATTCTGTTAAGGATATATTCAAGACAAAGTTGAACATTGGCTCTTGATAAACAAGGTCTTCTTTCTCTACAAAAAAGTGAATTTTGTTTGAAATTAGTTTGTAAAGTTCTGAACACACTTACTGATTCACAATTTCACAATCCTTCAGCTGATCATCTCCTGCAGAGTATCATGTCTGATACATTATTCCATCCCTATGGCCAACATAAGCAGATTATCCATTTGAAATGTAATTTATGCAGGTATTTGCTCTTTGAAGTTCCAAGGAGAAAAGAAGATAATCAATAACTCACTAATTTCTTAATTTTTCAACTTATATTTAATTTTAGAAAATATTTTTGGTCTTCCAAATTTATCCTAATCACTTAGATGTAAGTGTTCCTTAATCTCTCTAGTGGAATTATAAGAACAGGTCAGCTGCTTTATTTTAGGTTACAAGTAGCATGATGTTATGCTACTATGTAGTTCATGAATTCTGCAAAAGTCAGTCTCACTTACATAGTTTCTATCCTTCCAATATGTTGTCTTATTTGTTCTTCTGCTAAGGAACTAAAGCAAACAGAATTGTTATCTTCCTATATATTTTCCCAAATCATTTATTTATTTCACAGTATATTCTAAAGACTGTAATGGGATTTTACAACAATACAGAACCAATAGTATATGGATATATGTGGGAAGAGATTTATCGTAAAGAATTGGCTTGTGTGATTATGGAGGCTGGCAATCCAAATTCTGCAGTGTGAGATAGCAAGCTTTGAATTAGGAGAACCAATGGCGCAGTTTCTTAACTAAATTCAGCAGACCAAATAAAGTCAGAAGGGAGTCTGTTGGAGAATTTTCCTTCTTACTCTAAGAAGCCATTTTTGTTATACTACTCAGACAGTGGATTGAATAACCACCTGCACTATGGAGGGCAATCTGCCTACTCTAAGTTCACAAACCTTAATAATGGAATGGAAGGAAAACAAGATGGTGGAGTAGAAGGACTTGATGCCCCCTCTTCTCAAGAAAATATGAAAATCACAATTACTGAACACCCATCAACAAAGAAGACTGCAACCTACCAGAAAAAGATATTCTACATCCAAAGACAAAGAATAAACCACAACAAGAAGGTAGGAGGGACGTATTCAAGATACAACTAAATCCCATACCTTCCAGGTGGATGACCCACACACTGGAAAATAATTATATCACAAGATATACCTTCTCTCCCATAAGAGTGAAAGTTTTGAGTCCCATGTCAGACTCACAAGTTGAGGGGTTAGCATTTTGAATAGGAGCCCCCAGATAATTTGTCATTAAAGGCCAGTGGGGCTTGATCACAGGCACTCCACAGCCTTGGGGAAAGAGATTCTCCACTCTTGGGGAGTGCATACATCTCATGCACACCAGGACCCAAGGGAAAATCACTGAACTCACAGAAACCGAGATCAGACTTATCTGCTGGTATTGGAGGGTCTCATGTGGAGGCAGGAGGTGGCTGTGGCTCACTGTGTGAACAAGAATGCAGGTAGCACGGGTACTGGGCTATATTCACTGGTGTGAGTTCTCCTGAAGGCCATAACATTGACACCAAGACCTGGCCCCACCCAATGGACTGTAGACTCCAGTGCTGAGATACCTCAAGCCAAACAACCAACAGAGCAGAAACAGACTCACCCCTCAGCAACTAACAACTTGAAGTTTTAGATGTGTCTTGATCTAACAACTGCCTCTAAACATACTCCTTAAAGTTTTTCTGATCTAACAATTGCCTCTAAACATACTCCTTGACATGGACCTGCCCACCAGAGGTACAAGAACCATCTCCACCTACCAGTGGATAGGCTCCAGTCACTCCCATCAGAAAGCCTGCAAAGGCCTCTTAATCCAGCCTCACCCACCAGGGAGCAGACAGCAGAAACAAGAGGAACTACAATTCTGAAATCTGTGGGACCAAAAACACAGAAATTTAGACAAAATGCGATGGCAGAGGAATATGTTCCAGACATTAGAACAAGATAAAACCCTAGAAGAATAGCTATGTGAAGTGGAGATAGGCAATTTATGCAAGAAAGAAAGAGCATAGTGTGCTAATAAAGATGATACAAGATCTCAGAAAATGAATGGAGGCACAGACTAAGAAGATATATGAAGTGTTTAACAAAAAGCTAGAATATATAAAGAACAAATGAACACAGATGAACAGTACAGCACCTAAAATAAAATTTTAAAAAAGAAAACCTAGAAGGAATTTAATAGCAGAATAAATGAGACAGAAGAATGAACAAGTGAGCTGAATTTTAGAATGCTAGAAATCAATGCCACAGAACAGAATTTTTGAAAAGAGTGAAAATAAATTAAGACAGTTTAAGAGACTTCTGGGACAACATTAAAATGCACCATTTGCATTATAGGGTTCCCAGGAGGAGAAGAAAGACAGAAAGTGCAAGAGAAAATATTAGAAGAGGTAATAACTAAAAGCTTCCCTAATGTGGGGAAGAAAACAGTCATCCAAGTCCAGGAAGTACAGAGTCCCATAAAGGACAAACCCAAAGAGTAGCACTTCAAGACACATGTGAATCAAATTGACAAAAATCAAGGACAAAAGACAATATTAAAAGAAACAAGGTAGAAGCAACAAATGAAAGGGAATCCCCATAAGGTTATCAGCTGATTTTTCAGCAGAAACTCTTCAGGCCAGAGGGAATGGCACAATGCATTTAAAGTGATAAAGGGTAAAACCTATAACCAAGAATACACTAACCAGCTACATTCCTGTTCAGATTTGACAGAGACAGCAAAAGTTAGGAGAATTCAGCACTACCAAACCAGAATTAAAACAAATGCTAAAAGAAGTTCTTGGCAGAAAAGTAAAGGTCATAAAGAAAAGCAAACAAAATTAAAAATTGGGAAGTTTACCAGTAAATGCAAACATTGTGAAGGTAGTAAATCATCCACACATATATATGATATAGAAACCAGTATTCATGAGAGTACAAACCCAGGATATTGGAAATGCATTTGAAGTTAATCAGTAACTTAAAACGATTATATATTTAATGCTGTTCAGTCACTCAGTTAGTTGCCTTTCCCTGGTGGCTCAGAGGTTAAAACGTCTGCCTGCAATACGGGAGACCTGAGTTCGATCCGTGGGTCTGGAAGATCCCCTGGAGTAGGAAATGGCAACCCACTCCAGTACTCTTGCCTGGAAAATTTCATGGACAGAGGAGCCTTGTAGGCTACAGTCCATGGGGTCACAAAGAGTTGGACAGGACTGAGTGACTTCACTCACTCACTCAGTTATGTCTGACTCTGCGACCCCATGGACTGCAGCATGCCATCTTCTCTGTTCCTCACTATCTCCTGGAGTTTATGCAAACTCATGTCCATTGAGTCAATGATGCCATCCAACCATCTCATCCTCCATCACCCTCTTCTCCTGCTGCCCTCAATCTTCACTAAAATCAGGATCTTTTCCAATGAGTTGACTCAGCATCAGGTAGCCAAAATATTAGAGCTTCAGCATCAGTCCTTGTAATGAATATTCAGAGTTGATGTCCTTTCTGATTGACTGATTTGATCTCTCTGCTGTTCAAGGGACTCTTGAGAGTCTTCTCCAGCACCACAGTTTGAAAGCACTGATTCTTCAGTGCTCAGTCCTCTGTGGTCCAACTCTCACATCCACACAAGACTACATAGTTTTGACAAGACTGACCATTGTTGGCAAAGTGATGTCTCTGCCTTTTAATATGTGGTCTAGATTTGCCGTAGCTTTTCTTCCAAGAAGCAAATGTCTTTTAATTTCATGGCTGCAGTCACCATCCACAGTGATTTTGAAGCCCAAGAAAATAAAGTCTGTCACTCTTTCCATTTTTTCACCATATATTGGCCATGAAGTGATGGGACTAAATTCCATGATGTTCATTTTTTGAATGGTGAGTTTCAAGCCAGATTTTTCACTCTCCTCTTTCATCTTCATAAAGAGGCTCTTTAGTTCCTCTTCACTTTCTGCCATTAGGGTGGTGTCATCCGCATATCTGAGATTATTGATATTTCCCCTGGCAATCTTGAATTTCTTGAATTTCCCCTGGCTTATGTTTCATCCAGCCTAGCATTTTGCATAATGTACTCTGCATTCTTGACATGCATTCTGATTTCTCAAGGGGCAGGTAAGGTTGTTTGGTTTATTCCTATCTATTTACACATTTTCCACAGTTTGTTGTGATCCATACAGTGAAAGGCTTTAGTGTAGTCAATGAAGCAGAAGCTTCTCTGGAATTTCCTTGCTTTTTCTATGATCCAGTAGACGTTGGCAATTTAAAATCTGGTCCCTTTGCCTTTCCTAAATCCAGCTTGTACATCTGGAATTTCTTGGTTCATGTATTGCTGAAGACTAGCTTGAAGGATTTTGAACATTACCTTACTAACATGAGAAATGAGTGCAATTGTACGGTAGTTTATACATTCTTTAAACATCCTTCTTTGGGATTGAGATGAAAACTGACATTTTCTAGTCTTGTGACCACTGCTGAGTTTTCTAAGTTTGCTGGCATATTGAGTGCAACACTTTAATAAGATCATTTTTTAGGATTTTATATAGCTCAGCTGGAATTCCATCACTTTTAATAGATTTGTTTGTAGTAATGCTTCTTAAGGCCCACTTGACTTCCCACTCCAGCCTGTCTGTCTCTAAGTGAGTGACCACACCATCATGGTTATCTGGGTCATTAAGATCTTTTTTGTACAGTTCTTCTGTGTATTCTTGCCACCTCTTCTAAGATCTTCTGCTTCTGCTGGGTCCATACCATCTTTGTCCTTTATTGTGCCCATCTTTGCATGAAATGTTCCCTTGGTGTCTCTAATTTTCTTGAGGGTATCTCTAGCCTTTCCCATTCTATATTTTTATTCTATTTCTTTGCATTGTTCACTTAAGAAGGGTTTCTTATCTTTCCTTACTATTCTTTGGAACTCTGCATTCATATTTTTTCTTTTCTCCTTTGCCTTTTGCTTTTCTCCTTTGTTCAGCTATTTGTAGGACCAAAGACCGTTTTGCCTTGTTGCATTTCTCTTTCTTGCTGATGGTTTTGGTCACTGCCTCTTGTACAATGTCCTCTTGTACCTCTGTCCATAGTTCTCCAGGCACTCTGTCTTTCAGATCTAATCCCTTGAATCTGTTTGTCACTTCCAGTGCATAATAATAAGCGATCTAATTCAGGCCATACAAGAATGTCCCAGTCATTTTCCCTTTGTTCAAGTCTGAATTTTGCGATAACGAGCTCATGATCTGAGCCACAGTTAGCTCCCAGTCTAATTTTTGCTGACTGTATAAAGCTTCTCCATCTTTGGTTGCAAAGAATATAATCAATATGATTTTGGTATAGACCATCTGGTGACGTCCATGTGAAGAGTTGTCTCCTGTGTTGTTGAAAGAAGATGTTTGCTATGACCAGTGTGTTCTCTTGTTAAGCTCTGTTAGTGTTTGCCATTTTGTACTTCAGATATCATTTGACTTCCTACTTTTGCATTCCAGTCCCTTATGAAGAAAAGGACATCGTTTCTGGTGTCCTCTAGAAGGTCTTATAGGTCTTCTTAGACCATTCAACTTCATTTTCTTCAGCATTAGTTATTGGGACATAGATTTGGATTACTGTGATGTTTAATATTTTGTCTTGGAAATGAACCAAGTTCATTCTGTTGTGTTTGGAGATTGTATTCAAGTACTGAGTTTCAGATTCTTTTGTTGACTATGAGAGATAATTAATTTATCTTGAAAGGTTATACCTTGTTTTAGGATTCTGGATAAGCCTCCTAGATGATAGCTATACCTTGTCTTGGGAATCCCAAATGAGCCCCCAAGGTGATAGATGAAAGCTTACAGTGTTCCACTGGATTCATGACCTCTGAAGAACTCCAGGACCTTTTAACTCCAGGACCAAAGACTGTCTCATCAGTCAGAGCTTTGTGTAGTAGAAATTTTATTAAGGTGATAGTGACAAAAAAGCTTCTGACATAGACATCAGAAGGGGGTAGAAAGATTATTGGTTTAAGTGGGGCAGTATACACTTTTCAACTGGTTGCTGAGAATAGATAAAAAGAATACCTCAAAGTTGTAAGAGTTTCATCAGACCCTTTCCCAAGGCATATATCCTGAGATAACTTTGGCACAAGATTATCCAGGGAGAATGGATTCTGGGTAACGTCTCTGGCAAGATATACAACAGTATATTACCCTTGTGTAATCAGGGGTACAAGTCTTGAGAAATAGGTTCCCAGGCAAGATTTGTTACAATTATAATTATTAACATAGAGTCTAAGAAAAGCATTTCCATGATAAAGACATTGTGCTGTGTGACCATTAGCTCCTAAAGAAAGGACAGTCCTCAGGCAAGATACATTGTGCACGAGGCTTAAGCAAAGAATTGACTGAGAATACTCACCTCTTCCTTGAAGTGGTCTGGACTGCCTAAGCTTTAACTCTCTCATTCTAAGGGAATTTTCCCCACAGTAGTAGATATAATGATCATCTGAATTAAATTCAGCCATTCCCATCCATTTTAGTTCACTGATTCCTAAAATGTTGATGTTCACTCTTACTATCTACTGTTTGACCACCCAATTTACTTTTGATTCATGGACCAAACATTCCAGATCCGTATGCAATATTGTTCTTTACAGCATTGAACTTTTCTTTCACCATCAGACACAGCTAGAACTGAGCATCATTTCTGCTTTGGCTCAGCCTCTTCATTCTTTCAGGAGCTATTTCTCACTCTTCTTTAATAGCATATTGAACACTTATCAACCATAGGGGTTCATCTTTCAGTATTATATCTTTTTTTCATATTATTATTATTAACTGTAACATATGATATGTCCCTAAATAATGTAGTATCTTATATATCTTTGTGTAGATATATAATATACAATGAGAGATAGATACAGATATATAGTTACATAGACATAGAGATAGATGCATTGATACAGAATAGAGAGAGAGAAGTAGGGGGAGGGGAAGATTGCTATATCAAAACCTCATGGTAAAGGCAAACCAAATTTCCACAATAGATATATACACACAAAAAAAGGAAAAGCAATCCAAATACAATACAAAAGATAGTCATCAAATCACAAGAGAAAAGAATAAAATAAACAAAAGAAAGAAGACCTACAAAAACAAACAAAACAATTAACAAAATGGTGATAATAACATATAGATTGGTAATTACCTTAAATGTAAATGGATTAAACGCTCCCACCAAAAGACATAGACTGACTGGCTTAATGGATACAAAACAAGACTCATATATATGCTGTCTACAAAAGATTCAGTTCTATCCTAAGACACAGACAGACTAAAATTTAGGGGACTGAAAAGGATATTTAACACAAATGGAAATTAAAAGAAGGCTGGGGTAGCAATACTCATATCAGACAAAACAGGGTTTAAAATAATGTTAGAAGGAGCAAAGAAGGGCACTACATAATGATCAAGGGATCAATCCAAGAAGAAGAAATAACAAGTGTAAATATATATGCACTCAACATAGGGACCAATAAGGCAAACGTTAACATTCATAAAAGGAGAAATCAAGAGTACCACAATACTATTGGAGAACTCTAACACTCTAGACGCATCTCTATATTTCTTTATGGGCTTTGTTATAAAGTCTAATTTTGTCTGATATGAGTATTACAATCCCCAATTTCTTGTCATTTTCATTTGCATGCAATATATTTTTCCATCCTCTCACTTTTAATTCTATGTATGTCCTTTGTCCTAAAGTGGGTCTTTTGTAGGCCACATATATTGGGCTTGTAGGCTCATATTTTTATTTATAAAGTTATAAACAGTGATGTAGTTATCAGTGCTGCTCATCATAGTTAGAATTGCTATTAAAAGCATTTTTTTCTTTTTAATCTATATACTGGCTTACTTAAATGATTTACTTTCCAATTGTGATTTTCTGTTTCCTATTCTTTCCTATATCTTTTCTATTTAGAGAAAAATTTTCAGTATTTCTTTTAGAATAAGTTTAATATTGTATTGCTTTTAGTTTTTTATTGTCTGAGAAATTCTTTATCTCTCTTTCTAAATGACACTTTTGCTGAATAGCACATTCTAGGTTGCAGACATTTTACTTTTCAGGACTTTGAAAGTATTTTGTCACTCCCTTCTGGCTTTCAATGTTTCTGTAGAGAAATCAGCAGATAACCTCATGGGGATGTTCCTTTGTAATTAACTTTATATTTTTTAGAAAGAGTTTAGAATCCTCCTGCCTTTAGAATTTTCTCTTTAACTTTTGCCATTTTAATTATAATATGCATTGGTGTAGGTCTGTTTGGATTCATCTTGTTTGGGATTCTCTGTGTTTCTTGTACTTCTGGATATCTGCTTCCTTCTTTAGGTTTGGGAAGTTGTTGGGTTTTTATTTTTGTTTTTGTTTTATTTTGTTTTGTTTTTGTCACTGTATTATTTTAATTGAAGGATAGTTGCTTTACAGAATTTTGCTGCTTTCTGTCAAGCATCAACAAAAATCAGCCATAGGTACACCTATGTCCCCTCCCTCCAGAACCTCCCTCCCATCTCCCACCCCACCCCACCCTTCTAGATTTTTTTAGTGTGATTTCTTCAAAATACATTTTTAATCACTTTTCTCTTTCTCGTCCTTTTGGAATTCATATTACGCCTAGATTGTCATGCTTTACCTTATCCCATATGCCTCTTATATTGTTTTCTTTTTCCTTTTTCATTTGGCTTTCCTCCTGCCATTCTGATTGTATGATTTCCATTATTCTATCTTCTAGATCACTTATTTGCTCTTCTTTGTTCATCTGCATTATTCATTCTGCTATTCATTGCCTTTAGCCTAGATTTCATCTTGACAAATGGATTTTCTGCCTTTTCTTGACTTATGATTTCTGGTTCTTTTTTTACAGTAATCTGCACTTCTGTTGCTAACCTTTCTTAATTCCTTCAGCATTTCATTATCTCCTTTTTGAACTCAGTATCTATTAGAGTAAAAAGGTCTGTTTCATTGTTCTTTCAGGAGAATTTTCTTGGTATTTTAATTATGAGTGGTTCCTCTATTCTTCATTTTACTTATATTCTCTTACTCTGTGAGTTTAGAAGAAATAATTACTATTGTGATCTTGGAGGGTTATTTTTTATGTAAGAGAATCCCTGGGCAGCTTGTGTAGTTTTAATATTTTTGGTACAAGGACTTTTTGTTTTAGACACGTGTGTCTTTTTCCTTGGCATGTGCTGGTCATTATCCCCTTTATCAGGGGTGTGAAGATGCAGCAGTTAGCCCCTGTTCCCAGAGCCTGTGGCAATGAGAGTAGTGGCTGCTTGTGCCAGCACCTGGAGCCTGTGGAGAGTGTGTCTTGCTGACTGTGATTGCACACATGTGGAGAAAGAGACTGCATCTTGGTCCTCCCTTTGTGCACCCTCCAACAATGGTGCTCACCTTTATGTCAGGACTAGGCTCTGTCCACATACATGGTTGCTGCCCAGGCTATCTCCACACAACCAGCCCAGTCTTTTCCCCAGGTATGTCTTCCAAAGCCTTACCTTCAGCAGCCAGCTCCCAGCTACACTGGTGGATGTGGGTCTCAGTCTGGGAGCAGAGTGGCAGCACAGACAACCTATGCAGACCTCTCTCCTTTATTTTTTCAAAATGGTTGCTGAGAAATCCTCTGCGTATCTGAAGCTTCCCCTCTATCCTGGTTGATCTCCCTGCTGGTGAGGGTGGTTCCCAGGGTGCAGGAAGCTTTCCTGTTACACAGCTCCCTCTCAAGGGCAAATGTCCTGTTCTGATTTCTTTCTTGCTCTCTCTCTTTATTTTATTTTGTGCTCCCCAGTTACATGGAGATTCATCTTGCC
Source organism: Cephalophus harveyi (assembly GCA_006410635.1). NCBI lineage: Eukaryota > Metazoa > Chordata > Mammalia > Artiodactyla > Bovidae > Cephalophus > Cephalophus harveyi. The sequence goes on along the minus strand of SJYT01084319.1, from coordinate 105,259 downwards.
CTTTCAGAAAGTTTAGGTCTTCTGGCAGCATTCAGTAGATATTTTGTGAGAAGTGCCCCACATGTAGATATATTTTGATATATTTGTGGGAGGAGGTGAGCCCCACATTCTTCTACTCCACTATTTTGATAACTCTCCCCAGTTTGGTCTTGATTTTACCCAATATAACAAAATTTTTCATTTACTTGGGGTCTTTGTTAAGTTTAATATGACTAGTGATATGGTTTGATTTCACTCTAACACCATGTTATCAATTTTATTTGTCTATCTGTTCTTTGTTCCTTCTTCCCTGTTTTCATGTGTTCTTTTGGGTTATTATATTTTTATGATTCCTTTTGATATCTTCAGTTGAATTATTGTATAATAATGTTGGATAGTTCTTTCAGCATTTATATTACACCTTTAAATTATTAGTCTTCCTTAAAAAGTTATTATAGCATATTATGCATAAAAATCTTACTGTAGTGTATGTTTATTTTTCCCATCTTAGCCTTTATGTCTTCATAGCCATATATTTTAACTGTTAGAGTTGTCTTAATCCCTATATTCTTATCTTTGTTAATACATTCAGTTATCTTATAAGGGGATTTAAATAACAAGAAAACCATATTATGTGTTTGCTATGTAGTTACCATCTTCTGTGCTTCTTCCTTTGTATCCTTTCTTTCTAAGTGTTTCCTTGTATATATATATATGGCACTTCCCTGGTGGCTCAGACAATAAAGTGTCTGTCTAGAATGTGGGAGACCCAGGTTTGAGCCCTGGGTTGGGAAGATCCCCTGGAGAAGGAAATGGCAATCCACTCCAGTACTA
>SJYT01084319.1:51818-103513 GCA_006410635.1 Cephalophus harveyi | reverse complement strand
CGAAGCAGGGAAAGGTTCCCTCATCTCGAGCTGACAGTGGGAAAACGGGGCTCCTCCTGAGTTGTGCTGGGACCCTCGGTGTTCCCCCAATGTGGGGACGGGTATGTCTCTGTCTCTTATACACATCTTTGAGAAATTTGATTATGATTTGTCTTACAAAGGTTTTCTTTATGTTTCTGCATTTTGAGTTTTGTTGAATTTCTTATATTTGTAAATTTATATTTTTATCACTTTTGGAAATAACTTTTTTATCACTTTTATATTTTATCACTTTTTATCACTTTTGCCAATTATTTCCTACAGTTCTTTTTTTCTTTCTTTTTTCTTGTGTAACCTCTTAATTATTTTCTTTGAAAACTCAAAATATACATATATTAAGCTGCTTGAAGTTATCACATCATTCATTGGTATTCTATGAATTTCTTTAAAATGTATTTCCTCTGTTTCACTTGTGAGTGTTTATATTGCTGTGTTTTTGTGTTTACCAAGTTTATTTAAGATTTTTTTTCTTTCAATGTCTTATCTACCTTTACTATATTTCTGTGTATTTCATCTCATACATTATAGTTTTTATTATTAGAAATTGCATTTTTGTCTTTTTCTAGCTTTCACTTAAACTTTTGGTCATAGGGAATCCAGTTATAATAACTATTCCAAATAATTTATCTGCTAATTCTAATATACATATCATTTGTGGGTCATTTTCCATTGATTGATTTTTCTCCTAATTACATGGAGTATTTGGTTATTTCCTATATGCCTACTAACTTTTAACTGGATACTAGACATTGTAATTTCACCTTATTGAGGGCTGGATGGTTTCAATTTTTAGAAATATTGTTGATCATTTTTTCAGACATTGTTCACTTTTTTAGAAGCAGTTTGATTCTCTTGGGTCTTGCTTTTAAAATTTGTTAAGTGGAAACAAAAAGAGTGTTCACTTTAGAGCTAATTATTCACTACTAATCAGACAAGGATTTTCTGTCTACTCTATCTAATACTCCATGAATAATTAGATTTTTCTAATGGAAATGGACATTTTTCCTAACATTATGTGAGCTATGGACATTTTTCTCTCTGTTTTATAGGTGATATCTTCCCTGGCTTTGTGTAATCTCCTTACATACAAGGATTAATCAGTGCTTCGACGTGGGAAGATTATCTACAGCTCTCCAGTGTTCTCTCTCTGACCCTGTTCTGCAAAGTCTAGTTACCTTGGCTTTATTATCTTCTCTCTTCCTTCCATCTGAAAACCAAACTAAGGCTGTTACATTAAGGCCATTGCTGTATTCATCTCATTAATTTTCTGTCACTTAGGAATTGCTGTCCTTTATTACCTGTCTGATAGTTTGAATATCACTTTAATATGTTTCTTTCTTTTCTTTCTTTTTCTTTCTTTGTCCCCCTTAGTTGATCCAGGAGCAGGATAAACCTACTCTCTTTGATCCCACTTTGATTGAAAGCAAAAATTTCCTGGTTATTATATTTTTGAGTTATATGATTTCTATGTATTTTTCCCATTATTTCCAGTTCTCTGCCAAAATTCTCAAATTTTATTCTATGTGTTTGGCAGCATAATTTGAATTTTGTGATTATTTAATTTGATTCTTTGTAGGTCTCTTTCTATAGCTTATTCTTTTTATTACCAGCTGTTCATGATTAATATTTTGTTGCCTCCTTGTATGCATGGTTATTTATAATTGTATGGAATATATTTTATTTATGGAACTATTTTCAGGATTTTTTGAGGACTAAGGTTATGTTATCTTTCTTCAGAGAAAAATTATAACTTCCTGCTACTGCTAAGTCACTTCAGTCGTGTCCGACTCTGTGTGACCCCATAGACGGCAGCCCACCAGGCTCCCCCGTCCCTGGGATTCTCCAGGCAAGAACACTGGAGTGGGTTGCCATTTCCTTCTCCAATGCAAGAAAGGGAAAAGTGAAAGGGAAGTCGCTCAGTCGTGTCCGACTCTTAGCGACCCCATGGACTGCAGCCCACCAGGCTCCTCTGTCCATGGGATTTTCCAAGCAAGAGTACTGGAGTGGGGTGCCATTGCCTTCTCCAATAACTTCCTAGTAGTTATAATTTCTTTTACATCTTCTTTTACAAAAATCATTGTCATTTTTTTTTAGGAATGAGATATTTCCACATATGTCAGAATATGGACAGCTGAGTGATTTTCCAATCTCTTTCCAGAAATGTGACAGAAAAAAAAAAAAAGCAACTTGCTTTAGGTATATAATGGTATAAGCTCTGAACCAGTACTGCAGTTTAACAAATATTTTGCTCTAATTGACCAAGATTGAACCACATACCTGAGCTTGGATTCAAAGAATATTCACTCAATTTTTCATTAAGAGTAAGAAAGTGAGTTACCATGGGAAGACTGGTACATCAGGAAAGAATAAATATACACTAGATGTGAAAACATATGTTGACTAATATATATGATTTTAGATTAATAGATTCATGATCAATTTTTTAGCTTTTCATCTAACAAATTTCCTTGTTATTCTCTTACTTGCACCTCATGCCTTTTCCATGACACAGAATTCATCTTTCTCCTCAAAAATTATATTTCATATACACTTAACTGTATGTTTCTTCTCCCTTCTATTTCAGATATTCTTTACTTTGTCTATTTGAAAGACTTATCCTTTTAAACTTCTTCTCATATATGGCCTTCTTTGTGGTATCTCATTTTATTTCATAAGAGGTCTTAGGAACATGTTTCTATATTCTTATATATGTAATTTAGTTACTTGGCTGTATTTCTACTCGTTTATTTTTTGACTCCAAGTTATCCTAAGTTTATCCATAAATTTATGACTGTCAAGAACACTTTTGTTTCTAAATAAATGTTTTTTAAATAAATAAATATTGCTGTCCTGGCTGAAGGATCATGGAAACACTTGACTTAAATGGTGTCTACATATCAGCTAAAATATTTTAGAATTATATATGCAATAAAAGCTTTCTTAAAACCATAAGAATTGAAGAAAAGAAAAAAATGACAACAAAGGAAGAGCAAATGGGTATTTCTTAATTCACTCATGTGGTCAGGCAGGGAAAACTTAATCTGAGGAAGAGAAATATAAGAATTGAATATGAAAAGGGATATTAGGATGTGAAAATTTGCAGCTCCAAAGAGAAAGAATGAGAAATTCAGGCCATAACTCTTATTTTCCTAGTGTATGTGTGCTCAGTCAGTCAGTTGTGTCCAACTCTTTTGCAATCACATGGACTGTAGCCTGCCAAGCTTCTCTGTCCATGGAATTTTCCAGGCAAGAATACTGGAGTGTGTTGCCATTTCCTTCTCCAGGTTTCCTAGTAAGTTCTGGCTATTGTTTTTTCCCATTTGGTCCTGTAAGATACCTTGTTGAATTATAGTAAACCTTCTTTTGGTTCAAATATATTGATTGACCTTGTATTACTTGAAATTGAAAGAGCATTAATTTAGGCCATATAAGATATGCTCCTTTCCAACTAGGCCCAACTTACTTTTGTTTGCATTTCATTTGCATTTCCTATAGGTCCTACCTAAAATAAATATGAATTTGTATCTGCTACTTTTATTTCAAGAGATTTCATGATGATTATTGAACATTTATTTAAATATATCTGATGAGTACATAGGAAATTCTTTCGAATAGAATAAACTTGGTAACTCTTAGTGGCTTAATGAACAAATACTGAATTACACCTTGGTTTGGACACAGCCTTAATGCCATTCCAGTAAAATTCAAACCAGTTGCATTTTATGGATAATTTTTTCATTTGCAGTCTTATTACTCTTAACAGTGTTCTCAGAACATGGTGCATAAATCAGTTTAATCAGGACCATGTCATAGGATAAAATCACAAAATGCAAAATCCTTAGTATGATCACAGAGTTACTAGATCAGAAGCTTTGATGGTGGCATCAAGACTGTGCTTCTAACAAGTACAATGGGTGAATATTGTGTATTTTCCACATAAGTAAGTCTATGGACATTATATTTAGTCTCAATTTAAGATATCCACTTTAAATGTCCATGTATTCCTTTCTTTCATCTCCTTTAAATGACAAGCCACTATGCTTTTAATTCATTTTCTAGTAATAAATGCTTTAGAAAACAATTGCATCAGTGTTACAATAACATTGACATAGATACATATTTGGAAGAGGAAATATATGTGCTTTCCTCAAAACTACTCTTATATTTAGTACAAATTTTATGCAAATACCTTACTCTCTGTTTTCTGCAAAGGCTCTATAGTTATGTAACGAATATTCAGAATGAGCTCTGTATGGCTATTTATTTAATGTATTTCTATTCAGCTTGTTTACCATTTGTATCAGCATCACATGGAGTGCTTTATCAGAGTGCATGTTTTATTGAGTCTCATGAATAAAAAACCTTTTTGGTGATATATTAGAGTTTTTGAAAAGTAGCATATAGTTTATATTAAAACTTATACAGGATAGAGTTTGAGAATCTCTAATCCTAAGCATATGACTACAAAATATTTTACTTTTTAACAGTTCACATATTAACATATTCCAAATTTGATTCTTAATATTTATTTATTTATTTTATTAAGTAAAATTTCAGTTTGTGAAATATCATTTATTTGAAGGAATTGATTCAAGTAGATGGTCTAAATATGATCAAAATAAAATGAATGAATTTAATAAGACACACACAACATATAACTTCAGTAGAGGGAATTCTTAGACTTAAATAGGTCTTATAAATAAGTACCCTTAATGCACTGACCTTTAATTGCCAAACTCATCTTATATTCAGTAAAATCTCTCAGAGGTTGTTTTATTTTACTTTATAAGCAAAAATATTCATTATTTTATACAAAGCAAATTAAACTGAAAACATCTAAAGCTACTGTATCACACAATCTTAAACATAAGGACATGATATTATGATGAATTTTCCACAGCGTGGATGATTTCTACAATTTATAAAAGATAAATGAGAAATAGTCATATTAACAATATCGCATGCTTGAAACTTAGCTCGTTATACATAGCTGCCCAAGGCTACATTAAATATTTAGTAACAATAGGATACACCTTACCCCCACAACTTATAAATTAGAACATTTTAGCACTTTACCTTTTCTGTGGTGATTTTGGTATTACCTGCTATGTCATAAAAAAGAGAAAGAAATCTTAAGTTCCTACTTTTTAAATCTTCAAAACAGTATTATTAGTGAAGATAGAAAATAATTTTACCATCTTCTCAAAGATATATATTTCCCTAAATTAGAATACTATAGATGCTTACATATGAGCAATTTTCATTTTAAGTTTATACAATGTCAAAAATAAATTCATCATAAATATGTTTAATGGGAAAATTTAGAAGGTTGCTTTTATGTTTGTTTTTTTTTTAATTCATGGTTTATTTCTGGGATAATGTCTGAAATGTTAGAGCACTAATTAAAAATATATTCAACCATGGGTATGAGACGAATTCTAAAATTCTCCTTCCCCTTCCAATCCAATAAATATAATACAAAACTTAACAATTGAGTGTTAATAATAACTCTCCTTTTGGGGGTTCAATTCATATGCACCTCAAACTTTGACACATTATTCAGTGCCCTGAAAAGGAAACAGAAAAGAATGAACAAGCCAAAAAGAAGGGCCGAGAAATCACTTCTCTGGCAAGAAAAAAACTGAAAAAGTGCATAAAACTTCATATAAGAGACACTTCAGCATCCTCATATTTCTTTTCATTGCATAATAGCTCTGCTGTAGTAGAAGAGAATGCTAAGTACCCAGTCTCGAATTTTAAGAACTACGGGTCAAACATATTTCTCTCAATACAATGGTAAAGAACAAGTGGTCTCATTGTAATGTCAAAGAAAAATTTTAATTTTCATAAATTCAAGACTAATTTCTTCTGAAATGAACAATCACAGATGATTTCCATCATCCAACTCACTCATACAAATCAAACGATTCTGAATCATCTATTAAGAATACACTCAAACAGGGGGTCTGTATCTACCTAGAGGTGGGATGGGGAGGGAGATAGGAAGGAGTTTCAAAAGGGAAGAGATATATGTATACCTATGGCTGATTCAGGTTGAGGTTTGACAGAAAACAGCAAAATTCTGTAAAGCAATTATACATCAATAAAAAATAAATTAAATTTTAAAAAGGAATACAATCTTCTTTTCCTGATACGAGTGGCTTATAGACAATTATTCTCTCTTAAGGATTTTCTGGTGCTCAGCCACAAAGAATCAGTCTGCAATGCAGGAGACATGGCAGCAGCTGCAGATTTGATCCCTAAGTCAGGAAGATCCCCTGGAAAAGGAAATGGCAATCCACTTCAGTATTCTTGCCTGGGAAATCCCATGGACAGAGATGCCTGAGAGACTACAGTTCATGGGGTTGCAAAAGAATTGGACACAACTTAGTGACTAAACAATAACCCTTCCAAGAATTTGTGAACCAAGTTGTTGATACATTTCATTGAATCTGATCAAGTACTTTTTTAGGATTAGGAAGTGTAATGGTCACATAGTTTTGGTGACAAATATAACAATATCTTATTTCTTCCATAGCCACATTTGCTGTCTGTTTTCAAAAAAACAGACCTCTTTCTGTGTTAGTATTAATATAATGATTTTTACATTCTGGTAATCTATAGATTAGAACAGAGATCACTTTACTTACAAGTACTTCTTATCATTCCCAAATACTCTCAAGTGAGTCCTGCAGTCTCTATGAGTTTATGATCATTGAATCATACGGAAGTCAGCATACTACAGTTTACAGGTCTTATCTTGCTGGTACCTCTGATTCAAAACAAAATTTCAGTGGAACAACCATTTGCTTGCATACTACCTACAATTAGTAGATTTGACTAGTTGTGAAGAGACAATCTGCCTTGAAAAGAGTTTAAAATATCTACTATTTCATTCTTTATAGAAAAAGTTGCTCAGTATCTGACAGAATATTTTCTTCCAGGGACAATATTTCTGAAAGTCATTTCATAGTGGTTAGGTATAGTTCTCTAAAACATATAAATGTATGCAAAAATTTTTGAGAATATTTGATCAGAAGTCAGAAGAATTTATTGTTTTTATTCTTTTTTTCTATTATTCAGAAAATATGTTTAAACGGGAAAATCAAAAGTTGTTTATCTCATTTTTTAAGCCCTGCAAATATCTGTAGATATGAAACACTACATGGAAAGATAATATATAAAATTGAAGCTATTTTTACTGAAGTGGATGTGGGGAGTTTCAATTTAAATCATTTGGTTCTCCAGTAATCCTATGTAACTCTTGTGTGAACACAAACAACTATGCCTCTAAGTACCCATTCTAGTTCTCTACTTACATGTTCTCTAGGCATCTTAGAATCTACAAGCTACTTATTTCTCTAATAATGTCTCCTTTTCATCTACACCCTAGTTCTGTGAGAAGCAGCATGATTTACCATAATACTGCTTAACCATAATATTAGCTGTCATCCTTGACTCCCACCTGCCTTAATTCTCAGATAAAATACCCTGTCAATTACAGATCCATAAAATTTCTTCAATATTGTCTTTTTGTCTTCTTCTCCTAACTTGGTCCTGGATAGATATTTGTTCATCTCACATCTGAGTTTTAGGAAAAGCTTCATAAATGGTCTTCCTGCTTCTAGTTTTGTTTTTCCAATTCAATTATTAGCTGATAAAAAGTTGATCTTTTACAATGAAAATAGTGTTACCACAATTCTATGTAAATTAATTCAGTGCGTAACATTTGTCTTTAAAATAAAATCAAAGCTCATTAGTATGATATATAAAGTCCTTTAGGGTCTTGCTTCTACTTTGTTCTACATTCTCATTTCTTGTCAAATGTTTCTTTACAAATTTAAACTCATTCTATATAGAGTCATGTGGTTGAAAAACTCTCAAAAATGTAAACATGTAAACACCAAAATTTTAACTTTATTTCAGAGCTAAATTAATCCAATTTGCATTCTTAAATGCTATATCAAATACAACTCTAATCTAAAACGTCATATAAACATGACTCACATAAATATATTTTTGTTTTATATCTTGAATAGCATTTTGAATTATGCCCCAAATGATAAAAGAAATAGAATTCCTTTATTCTTTTACTCAGGCAGCTAACAGTTTTCAAAGTCAGGAAAAGACAGGAAAGAAATTATGTAAGTCTATATATACATCTATAACAAGTGCTTTCATCCATTCTCACACCTCAGATTCTTAGAAGACTTGAAAATACTTCTCTGCAGTTTCATCTGCTACCTGAAATTCCTAAATATCACAAAAACTTGACTATTGACAAAATCATTGAGAACTTAAGACATGAGTTAGATGCTATATATATACATGAAAAATATGGTAACAGTAGCTAGCAGACATGGCACATTTGGGACATCTATGTATAAGTAATTTGTAGCACTATAAAACATTAGAATTATAAAAGATCTCTTTGATAATCAAAGTTTAATTTCATTTTTTGAGGCCTGAAGGAAACAGGACTAAAATGTTACAGGATTTGAATAAGTTCTCAACAAGTTTCTAGCACCTGACTCATATCTTAAGTTCTCAATGATTTTGTCAAAAGTCAAGTTTTTGTGATATTTAGGAATTTCAGGTAGAAGATGAAACTGCAGAGAAGTATTTTCAAGTCTTCTAAGAATCTGAGGTGTGAGAATGGATGAAAGCACTTGTTAAATAAACAGAAACAGAGGATTTGAAAAATTGCCTTGTTCCTTTGAATTCCTTGATGCCAAACTTTGTTTCTGATTATACCTTGTTATGGTCAAACTGAGTGACCAACTGACTGTGGGAAAGCAAAAGAACAAAGAGAAAAAAATCAAATAAAGATTATATCAGGGTTACAGGTATGAAGAGAAGAGAGTTTGATAAGTGGGGATTATCAAATGTCAGTGTTGCAGATGATGAAGTTGAAAGAAATGAAGAAATACTGTGGACATTGCTGATTGGCAAATTAATCATGAATATGATAATCAGAAAAAAGTTTACTGATAAGAGTGATGAGAAATAAAACAATATTAGTGGAGTCATATTAAACAAATTATTCTTAAGAATACCTTCTGACTATAGATAGTGTCAGAATTTTAGCTTATCAGAATAAGAAAATGCAACTAATAAGGTAGTCAATCAAAAAGTGGGGACTCTGTTGTGATTAAATTTTAATTTTCATTAATGTCATCTTATATTTCTCATTAAATGTTTCTATGAATGTATTTTATTCACATTATTATCATATAGTATTTCAAAAGCAAGTTTCCTAATTTAAAAATATTGTATTGAGTTTCATCAACTAGTGAGAAAATTTTAAATGTTTAGCTCCTTGAGAACAGTGATTGTGTTCTAAAACAAAACCAAGAACAAATTAACCCTTCAAAAAATGTTTCTTGGAATAAACGTTTAGCCCGAGTCAAGATTGCTGGAAGAGATATCAGCAATCTCAGCTTCATGAATGATACCACCTTAATGGCAGAAAGTGAAGAGGAACTAAAGTCCTCTTGATGGGGGTGAATGAGGAGCATGAATAAGCTGTCTTAAAACTCAACATTCAAAAAAACTAAAATCATGGTATCTGGTCCCATCACATCAAGGCAAATGGGGAAAAAATGGAAGCAGTAACAGATTTTTCCCCCTCTTGGACTCCAAAATCACTTCATATGGTGACTGCAGTCCTGAAATTAAAAGACACTTGTTTCTTGGAAGGAAAGCTATGACAAACCTAGATACTGTATTAAAAAGCAGAGACATCTCTTTGCTGACAAAGGTCTATATAGTAAAATTATGATTTTTCCAATAGTCATGTGCAGATGTGAGAGTTGCACCATAGAAAAAGCTAAGTGCTAAAGAATTGAGGCTTTTGAATTGTGGTACTGTAGATGACTCTTGAGAGTCTCTTGGGTTGCAAGGAAATCAAACCAGTCAATCCTAAAGGAAATCATCTCTGAATACTCTTTGGAAGGTTTGGTGCTGACAGTGAAGCTCCAATAATTTGGCCACCTGATGTGAGAGCTTACTCATTGTAAAAGACTGCATCATTAATCCAGTAATTGCCTTTGAAATACATACTACATCATAATGATATGAATAAAATACATGAGTAAATTCATTCAATGAGAAATATAGGATAACATTAATGAAAATTAAAATTTAGTGACAAATTCCCTACTCTTGATTAATTACCTTACTGGTTGCATTTTTTTAATCTGATAAGCTAAAATTCTGTCACTGTCTTCAGTCAGAAGATAATTTTATGAACAGTTTGTTTGACATGACCCCACTAATATTGTAATTAGTTTTATTTCTCATCACTCTCATCAGTAGACTTTTTCTGATTATCATATTTATGATTAATCTGCCAATCAGCAAATTCACTAATATGAATTTGAGCGGACTCTGGGAGATAGTGAAGGATAGGGGAGCCTGGCATGCTGTAGTCAATGGCATAACAAAGAGTCAGACATGACTTACTGAATCAACAACAAAAATAAACATTTATCAACCAAAAAAATTCTCAGTCACAATTTGGCACTTGCTAGAGGTACTTGCCACCTACCTCTACCAGGATTGAATCATATGCTGTTGCAGTTGCTGACTTCCAACACCCCTTGAAGGAGTGGAGAGTAGAAATGAGGCACTCTGTGCTTTAGGAAACTGTCAAGACAGGTCTTTAGATAGTTAGATATTCTCAGGAGCTGATTTTATGAGTTCGATTCTTGTATTTCCTTCTATCTAGAAAACTACTAAAATCTTTCATGGTGACAATCATTTCTCATGATTACCAGAAGCTTTATGATATCAGCGGAAATTTTCTACAAAAAAAATATATATATATATATATATGTGCTTGATTGTATGAACTCCCCATTCAACACAATTACATATACGCTGACTTTTCCCCCTACCTCTTTGGAACAGTTTCTCAGAGCTATCTGAGGTGCTGTCTCCCAGGCTTTAGTTTTCATATTCAGTTCCGTTCAGTCAGTTCAGTCGTTCAGTCGTGTCCAACTCTGCAACCCCATGAATTGCAGCATGCCAGGCCTCCTTGTCCATCACCAACTCCCAGAGTTCACTCAAACTCACGTCCATACCCCAAATAAAATTTAACTCACAACTCACATTGTGCATTTTTTTAAAGTCAGCAAAATCCTTAACACGATACAAGCCCTCCTGAAAACTGCTAATGTATTTTCAGGCACAAGATTTATCAGAACTCACACAAATCACAGAGTTATAGCCACCCAATTCAATCTCAAAATTATTGAGAAAAACTCATAAGCAATATTTTTTTAAGGTCAATAAGTTGAAAACTGTCTCTGCATCCAAATTTGGGTTATAAGAATTATAAGGTTAAGAAAAGTTAACCTAAATATAATTTAGCAAATATGACATTCTAGTTGGTTAAAAGCTAGAGGAAGTTAGCATAAAACTGAAAGAAATACAAAATAATGGAATTATTATTAATTTAATAATTTTTAATTTTTTTAATTTCTTTTTAATTTAAAAAGAAACTCAGTGTTTTATAGTTTTCTATATATAGGTCTTTAGTTTCTTTAGGTAGATATATTCCTAAATATATTATTCTTTTTGTTGCAATCGTGAATGGAATTGTTTCCTTAATTTCTCTTGCTGAGTCAGACACGACTGAGCGACTTCACTTTCACTTTTCACTTTCATGTATTGGAGAAGGAAATGGCAACCCACTCCAGTGTTCTTGCCTGGAGAATCCCAGGGATGGCGGAGCCCAATGGGCTGCCATCTGTGGGGTCGCACAGAGTCGGAAACGACTGAAGCGACTTAGCAGCAGCAGCAGCAGCAATATTGTACTTGTGGCTTGCAGAGTTCCTTCTCAGAGATGCATACTAAATTATTTGAAAGATCAAGAGACACTTAAATCAAAGTTAAGAATTAAATCTGATATACATAGATGACAAATTTTATTATTATAAAATTGTAAGCTGCTTATTTAGTGGAATTGAGAGTTATCACACATTTCTTTGATATTCAATATTTATTATTATGAATTATGATGATATGCTTACAAATATTTTTAATGGTAAGCAATAGGAAAAATAAATATCCCGATGTTACATTTTCTCACTGAAGCTGTAATTCTACTGCTTAATACAGAATATTCACAGTAGAATACATTGGAAGCAAATTGATGGTATTTGTCTTGCTGTGTACATGATTGCTTTCATTCCAAATCCCTGTGTGTCACTTTTTACTGTGCCATGAAACTGTGTAGCAAATTATCTGACTGAACAAAAAGGGGCATATACAAAACAGCTTAACTGAAAAACAGTTTGACAGCAAAATGTCATTCAAAAATTTGTTATGGTCAGATCATTAGACTAATATGAAGTTGCATGAGAAGAATGGCTAAAGGGGAGGTTCATATGTCTAGAAATATTAAAAAGCAATTTGCCCCATGCACACATCCTCACCCCAACTGCTTTTGAACATGTTTGTAATCCACTAAGAAAATCTGATGCAGATTTTATTTCATAATTGAGTAAATCAGGTGTTAGTTTAGTCAAGAGTGGAAAGACTAAAAGGATGTGAAGATGCTGGTTGAACTTGAATAGAATATATCAGTTGCTTTTTTAGGTATTTATATAAACTTATGCAATATTTTACTAGTTTTTTTGAATAAAATATCTCATAAACTTTTGATTCACAGAAAAAGACTCTCCCTCCAGCATACGTCTCTTCTCTTTTCTTCTCATGTTTTAAAGTACTACTTATAAACAATTAAAATTAAATATTACTATTCTGTTCATTATATTTCTGACCAAAAGTATAACTTAGAATATATGATAGATGAGATAGACTATAAAAGCTTCTATATTGATAATGTGTGCTAAGTCACTTCGGTTATGTCTGACTCTTTGCAAAGCTATAGACTGTAACCTGCCAGGCTCCTCTATCCATGGGATTCTCCAGGCAGCAATACTGGAGTGGGTTGCCATGCCCTCCTGCAGAGAATCTTACTAACCCAGAAATCAAACCCATATCTCTATGTCTCTTGCATTTGCAGGCTGGTTCTTTGCAAGTAGCACCACCTAGGAAGCCCCTATATGGATATATGGCATCATAAACAAATAAAAATATGGAAGTTTAAATATAAATAAATAGCGTGTATGTCTTTGGTTTATTTCTCAGAAATCTCATTAAACATTTCAATAATTAATTGTATCTCCCTGTTTGTCTTTCCTGCTCTATGTTTATCCACTCTTTGTTCCTCCATTGTCGATTCATTTTTCTGCTTTGACCCTATATTAAGTTGAATGTCCACTGTACCTCTATCTCTTTGTATCCAAATTTTTTTTTTAAAGTAGTACGCATTTGCTCTCTCCCTTCTTTACTCATCTGGCCACCTAACTATTTGTGTTAGTCACTCAGTTGTGTCCGAAGTTGTGTCTCATCCATTTCTTTCAACCACAATCTGTGTGTTGTGTTAGTCACTCAGTCGTGTCCAACTCTTTGTGACCCCACGGACAGGCTCTTCTGTCCATGGAATTTTCTAAGCAAGAATGCTGGAGTGGGTTGCCATTTTCTTCCTCAGGGAATATTTCTAACCCAGGGATCGAACCAAGGTCTTCTGCATTGCAGGTGGATTCTTTACCATCTGATCCACCAGGGAAGCCCCTCAACCACAACCTATATACTACCAATATTTCAACTCAGTATTTCACCTCATAATCATTTATTGAATCAGAGGCCTTTCTTTTAATTGGCTTCTGAATATGTATTTGTGGATTTTCCACAGACATCTTACAATCAACATTTATAAACTTCATTTTCATCTTCTTTTCTTAAGGTATTCCTACTCTGAATCTTGACTGGAGACACCCAGTTACCCAAGTGAGAAAACTGACACCCATCTTAGACTCTTCCCACTTTTATAGGCACAGCATTCAATCAATAAAAAGAAAAAATCTTCCAAATTCCAAGAATCTTTAAATCCCTGTTAATGCGCTAATAATTTCTCTTAATTGGGTGACTACAAAGGTCTCAATTTTCTCTATAGTCTTCATTATTATTTTTATCTCATAGATTTTCTAACTACTGAATTCAGTTCAGTTCAGTCGCTCAGTCGTGTCTGACTCTTTGTGACCCCATAAACTGCAGCACGCCAGGCCTCCCTGTCCATCACACCAGGCCTCCCTATCCATCACCAACTCCCGGAATTTACTCAAACTCATATCAGCTGAGTTGGTGATGCCATCCAACCATCTTATCCTCCATCATCCCCTTCTCCTCCAGCCCTCAATCTTTCCCAGCATCAGGGTCTTTTCAAATGAGTGACCATCAGTGGCCAAATGAGTGGCCATCAATGGCCAGAGTATTGGAGTTTCAGCTTCAACATCAGTCCTTCCAATGAACACACAGAACTGATCTCCTTTAGGATGCACTGGTTGGATCTTCTTGCTGTCCAAGGGATTCTCAAGAGTCTTTTCCAACACCAGAGTTCAAAAGGATCAATTCTTCTGCACTCAGCTTTCTTTATAGTCCAAGTCTAACATCCATACATGATGACTGGAAAAACTATAGCCTTGACAAAATGGAACTTTGCTGACAAAGTAACGTCTCTCCTTTTTAATACGCTGTCTAGGTCGGTCATAACTTTCCTTCCAAGGAGTAAGCATCTGTTAATTTCATGGCTGCAGTCACCATCTGCAGTGATTTTGGAGCCAATAAATAAATAAATAAAGTCAGTCATGTTGCCAGTGTTTCCCATCTATTTGCCATGAAGTGATGGGACTGGATGCCATGATCTTAGTTTTCTGAGTGTTGAGCTTTAAGCCAACTTGAGCTTTAAGCTCCCGTTTCACTTTCATCAAGAAGCTCTTTAGTTCTTCTTCACTTTCTGCCATAAAAGTGCTGTCATCTGCATGTCTGAGGTTATTGATATTTCTCCCGGCAATCTTGATTCCAGCTTGTGCTTCATCCAGCCCAGTGTATCTACTGATGTACTCTGCATATAAGTTAAACAAGCAGGGTGACAATATACAGCCTTGACGTACTCCTTTTCCTGTTTGAAACCAGTCTGTTGTTCCATGTCTAGTTCTAAATAATGTTTCCTGACCTGCATACAGGTTTCTCAAGAGGCAGGTCAGGTGGTCTGGTATTCCCATCTCTTTCAGAATTTTTCACAGTTTATTGTGATCCACACAGTGAAAGGCTTTGGCATAGTCAATAAAGCAGAAATAGATTTTTTTCTGGAACTCTCTGGCTTTTCAATGACCAAGTGGATGTTGGCAATTTGATATCTGCTTCTTCTGCCTTTTGTAAAACCACCTTTAACATCTGGAAGTTCACGGTTCATGTATTGCTGAAGCCTGGCTTGCAGAATTTTGAGCATTATTTTACTAGCGTGTGAGATGAGTGCAATTGTGCAGCAGTTTGAGCATTCTTTGGCATTNTTCAAATGGGTATATCTTTCCTTTTCTCCTTTGCTTTTCGCTTCTCTTCTTTTCACAGCTATTTGTAAGGCTCTTCAGACAGCAATTTTGCTTGTTTGCATTTCTTTTTCTGGGGATGGTCTTGTTCCCTGACTCCTGTACAATGTCATGAACCTCTGTCCATAGTTCATCAGGCACTCTGTCTATCAGATCTAGGCCCTTAAATCTATTTCTTACTTCCACTGTATAATCATAAGGGATTTGATTTAGGTCATACCTGAATGGTCTAGTGGTTTTCCCCACTTTCTTCAATTTAAGTCTGAATTTGGCCATAATGAGTTCATGATCTGAGCCACAGTCAGCTCCTGTTCTTGTTTTTGCTGACTATATAGAGCTTCCCCATCTTTGGCTGCAAAGAGTATAATCAATCTGATTTCAGTGTTGACCATCTGGTGATGTTCATGTGTAGAGTCTTCTCTTGTGTTGTTGGAAGAGGGTATTTGCTATGACCAGTGCATTCTCTTAGCAAAATTCTATTAGCCTTTGCCCTGCTTCATTCTGTATTCCAAGGCCAAATTTGCCTGTTACTCCAGGTGTTTCTTGACTTCCTACTTTAGCATTCCAGTCCCCATAATGAAAAGAACATCTTTTGGGGGTGTTAGTTTCAAAAGGTTTTGGACGTCTTCATAGAACCGTTCAGCTTCAGCTTCTTCAACATTACTGGTTGGGGCATAGGCTTGGATTACTGTGATATTGAATGGTTTGCCTTGGAAATGAACAGAGATCATTCTGTCGTTTTTGAGATTGCATCCAAGTACTGCATTTCAGACCCTTTTTTGACTATGATTTCTACTCCATTTCTTCTAAGGGATTCCTGCCCACAGTAGTAGATATAATGGTCATCTGAGTTAAATTCACCCATTTCAGTCCACCTTAATTCGCTGATTCTTAGAATGTCGACGTTCACTCTTGCCATCTCCTGTTTGACCACTTCCAATTTGCCTTGATTCATGGACCTGACATTCCAGATTCCTATGCAATATTGCTCTTTACAGCATCAGATCTTGCTTCTATTACCAGTCACACCCACAACTGGGTGTTGTTTTTGCTTTGGCTCCATCCCTTCGTTCTTTCTGGAGTTATTTCTCCACTGATCTCCAGTAGCATATTGGGCACCTACCAACCTGGGGAGTTCATCTTTCAGTGTCCTATCTTTCTGCCTTTTCATACTGTTCATGGGGTTCTCATGGCAAGAATACTGAAGTGGTTTGCCATTCCCTTCTCCAGTGGACCACATTCTGTCAGACCTCTCCACCATGACCCTCCTGTCTTGGGTTGCCCACACGGCATGGCTTAGTTTCATTGAGTTAGTCAAGCTGTGGTCCATGTGATCAGATTGGCTAGTTGACTGTGATTGTGGTTTCAGTCTGTCTGCCCTCTGATGCCCTCTCTCAGCACCTACCATCTTACTTGGGTTTCTCTTACCTTGGACGTGGGGTATCTCTTCATGGTTGCTCCAGCAAAGCACAGTTATGATGTGAATTGGTGCATTTAATGTTGCTGCAGAGGTCTCTTAGGCTGTCATCTATTTTTTAAATTATTTTTTCTATATTCATTTTGTGAGAGTGATTTTCACCACTCTGTCTTCTAGGTCACTTATTTGTTCTTCCGCCTCAGTTATTCTTCTATTGATTCCTTCTAGTGTATTGTTCATCTCTGTTTGCTTTTGTAGTTCTTCTATGTCTTTGGTAACATTTCTTGCATCTTCTCCATTCTTTTTCAGACATCCTGGATCATTTTCAATATCATCATTCTGAAATCTTTTTTCTGGAATTTTTTCTATCTCCACTTCATTTAGTTGTTTTTCTGGCATTTTAGCTTGTCCCTACATTTGAGACACAACTCTCTGCCTTTTCATTTTGATTAACTTTCTGTAATGTGGTTTTCATTCTGTTAGCTGTAGGATTGTAGTTTTTCTTGCTTCTTTATCTGCCCTTCAGTGGATGAGGCTAAGATGCTTGTGTAAACATCCTGATGGGAGGGGCTGGCAGTGGGAAAAACTGAGTCTTATTCTGGTGGGCTTCCCTGGTAGCTCAGTTGGTAAAGAATCTGCCTGCAGTGCAGGGGACCCGGGTTTGGTCCCTAGGTCAGAAAGAACCCTTGGAGAAGAAAATAGCAAATCACTCTGGTATTCTTGCCTGGACAATCCCATGGACAGAGGAGCCTGGTGAGCTGCAGTCCATGGGGTCACAAAGAGTCAGACATTACTGAGTGACTAACACTTTCACTTTAATTATGGTTGGCAGGGCCATGCTCAGCAAAACTTTAATCCAATTGTGTGCAGATGGGTGGGGCTGCCCTCTCTCCCTGTTAGTTGTTTGGCCTGAGGTGACCCTGCCCTAAAGTGTACAGATTCTGTGGTAGGGTTAATGGCAACCTCCAAGAGTGCTCACACATAGGGGTACCTACCTCCCATGATGGCTGCTGCTGATGCCCCCATCTCTGCAGTGAGCCAGTGCCAAACCACTCCTCCACAAGTGACCCTCCAACACTAGCATGTAGATCTGGTTCAGTCTCCTGTGGAGTCACTGCCCCTTTTCCCTAGGTCTGTTGCAGGCAGTATTTTGTTTGTCCCCTCCAGGATGGAGTCTCTGCTTCCCCCAGTTCACCTCAATGCACCTTCTTCTTTGCCTTTGGACATGGGGTATTTTTTTGGGGGGGAGGTGGGTTCATGTGTCCTCCTGTCAATAGCTGCTCAAAAACTAGTTGTGATTTTGGTACTCTCACAGGAGGAGATGAGTACATATCCTTCTACTTCATCTTGAAACTTCGAGTCAGTTTCACCTCAGTATTTCTAAGTTTCACAGATTTTTAATTTCCAAGATACTGTGGAATTTTTCATAAAAAGAAATCTTTCCTCTGTTTCTGTTTTTTTTCTATATCATCATTTCTTATTGCTGTTGCTACCATGCTTATTTATTCAAGTACATACCAACCTTTACCATCATCCTCTATCTAGTGTCAATTAAAATTGTGTAGATTTAAAAAAAAAAACACACCAAAAAAAAAGTATTTATAGCTTACAAACTATTTCATGTGTTCTATATTCCACATCATATTCTAAGTGCTGGATATAGCATTATCTACATATGTAAAGTTTTATAATATGTATTTTTCCAGTAGCTTCTTACACCTAATTTTTTTTTAATTAATTGCAGACAAAGCAAACTTTTTCAAATACTTTTAAGACTGTGAAGCCACTAAAAAGAATACATTTGAATCAGTTCTAATGAGGTGGATGAAACTGTTCCAATTATACAGAGTGAAGTAAGCCAGAAAGAAAAACATCAATACAGTATACTAATGCATATATATGGAATTTAGAAAGATGGTAACGATGACCCTGTATGCGAGACAGCAAAAGAGACACAGATGTATAGAACAGTCTTTTAGACTCTGTGGGAGAGGGAGAGGGTGGGATGATTTGGGAGAATGGCATTGAAACATGTATAATATCATATAAGAAACGAATCATCAGTCTAGGTTCGATGCAGACTTTGAAATGTCTTATCCTATGTTTCAGACTTAACAGATATTAGAATATACTTCATGCTGGATTGTACAGGAATAAGTAGAATACATATACATATATTTATATTTTTAGTCAGTACAAATGCAGGTTTTTAAGAATCAGTCAGACTACACATCGGGAGGATACCTCAGGCTCAAAATTGAAGATCTAAGTTTCTCCAATTTTTAAATATTTCTGCCTATTACCTATCAGCCAATTGAGTGCATGTGTTTATAGATATGACTGAGCTGGTATACTTATATTTTTATCTCCCTTACTTTGTACTCATTTCCCAATACCGAGTTTACTCCTTGAGGAGGAGGATTCACATTAAACATTTAAGAATTATATTACTGAAACTGCAATCTATATTATCATAAGACCAAATCTATAATTTAAAGGTCACTATCATGCTAATTGGAGAAGGCAATGGCAACCCACTCCAGTACTCTTGCCTCCCAAGGATGGAGGAGCCTGATGAGCTGCAGTCCATGGGGTCGCTAAGAGTCTGACACCACTGAGCGACTTCACTTTCACTTTTCACTTTCATACATTGGAGAAGGAAACGGCAACCCACTCCAGTGTTCTCGCCTGGAGAATCCCTCTGACGGGGGAGCCTGGTGGGCTGCCATCTATGGGGTTGCACAGAGTCAGACACTACTGACGTGACTTAGCAGCATCATGCTAATAAAGCAGAGAGAATAATATCAATCGATATTGTTTAAAATTGCTTTTTTGTTATCTATTATGTTTTTATATCTATAAAGAATACAGTACATAGTTTAGTTTCCATCTGTACCCCTACAACTGAGCCCCTTTACCAGTTTCACTTTCTCCCATTCCTTCCCCACTGAGCTGCTCAGTATTCTTCCGTGTTGTTGCAAATTGGCAAGATTTCTTTTTTTTTTTAATTGTTAACTAGTATTTCACTGGGCTTCACTGGTGGCTCATATGATAAAGAGTTTGCCTGAAAAAAGGAGACTCGTGTTTGATTCCTGGGTCAGGAAGATCCCCTGGAAAAGGAAATGGCAACCCATTCAAGTGTTCTTACCTGGAAAATCTCATGGATGGAGGAGCCTTGAATTCTTTAGTCCATGGGATCACAAAGAATCAGACACAAATGAACAACTAAAATTCAGCATTTCATTGCACGTGTACTATATATATATATATATACATACATATATATATGTATGTATGTATATACACATATAATTGGAAAAAATTGTTTTACAATGTTGTGTCAGTTTCTGCTGTGAAACAGCAACGTGAATCAGCCATCAGCATACATATATCCCCTTCCTCTTAAGCCTTCCTCCCATACCCCCATTCCACCGTTCTAGGTTATCAGAGAGCAACAAGCTGAGCTACCTGTTCTATACAGCAGCTTCCCACTAGGTATCTATTTTATACATGGTAGTGCACATAGGTTAATTTACTCCCACAATTCCTCCCAGCTCTCCTTCCCTGCTGTATCCACAAGTCTGTTCTACATGTTTAGCACCTGTAATCCTATCCTGCAAATAGGTTCATCAGTATCATTTTTCTAGGTTCAAAATATAAGTATTAATAGATGATATTTGTTTTTCAATTTATGTCTTACTTTGTGTGATGGGCTCTAGGTTCATACTCATTACTACAACAGACTCAATTTCATTGATTTTTATGACTGAGTAATATTCTATTATACATATGTACCACATTTTTTTCCCCATTCATTTGTTTAATGGACATCTGGGCTGTTTCCACATTCTGACTACTGTAAATATTGCTCCAATGTACTCTGAGGTACATGTGTCTTTTTGAGCTATGGTGGCTCAGTAGTAAAGAATCCACCTGCCAGTGCAGGAAATGTTGGAGTTGTGAGTTAAATCTCTGGGTAAGGGAGGATCCCCTGGAGGGTGAAATGACAACTCACTCCAATGTTCTTGCCTTGGAAATCCCATGAACAGAGGAACCTGTTAGGCTACAGGCCACGGGGTCTCAGAGACTTGGACATTACTAAGCACACATGCATTGCACTGTGCCTCCTCAGAGTAAATGCCCAGTAGTGGGATTGCCATGTCTTATGGTAGTTGTATATTTAGCTGTTAAGGAACCTCCATATTGTTCTCCACAGTGGCTGTAACAATTTATGTTTCAACAAGAGTGTAAGAGTGTTCCCTTTTCCCCACATCCACTCCAGGATTTGTTGTTTGTACATATTTTGATGATTGCCATTCTGGCCAATGTGAGGTGATACCTCATTGTAGTTTCCATTTTCATTCCTCTAATGATTAGTGATGTTGAGCATCTTACCATGTGACTCACGGCCAACTGTTATGTCTTCTATGGAGTAATGTCTGTTTACATCTGTGGCCGCTGCTGGCTTTTCCAATCATGGCCACAAGACAGGAAAAGGTCAGTTTTCATTTCATTCTTAAAGAAAAGCAATGACAAAGGATGTTCAAACTACTGTACAATTGCATTCATTTCACATGCTATCAAGGTTACACTCAAAATCTTTCAAGCTAGATTTTAAAAGTTCATAAAGTGAGAATTTCTAGAGAAAGTGTCTTTTAAAGACATGATTGCAGTCACCATTTGCAGTGATTTTGGAGCCCAAGAAAATAAAATCATCACTGTTTCCACTTTTTCCCCTTCTATTTGCTATGAAGTGGTGGAATTCCATGCCATAATCTTAGTTTTTTGAATGTTGAGTTTAAGGCTAGCTTTTTCACTCTCCTGTTTCCCCCTCATCAAGTGGCTCTGTAGTTCCTCTTCATGTTCTCCCATTAGAGTGTTATCATCTGCATATATGAGGTTGTTGATATTTCCCCTGACAGTCTTGACCCCAGCTTTTGATTCATCAGCAAGGCATCTTGCATAATGTACTCTACAAATGAGTTTTTAATAAGCAGAATGACAATATATAGCCTTGTTGTACACTTTTCTCAATTTTGAATCAGTCAGTTGTTCCATGTCTGGTTCTAACTGTTGCTTCTTATCCCACATATTGGTTTCCCAAGAGACAGGTAAAGTGGTTTGGTAATCTAATCACTTAGAAAACTTTCCACAGTTTGTTGTGATCCAAACAAAAGCTTTGATATAGTCAATGAAGCAGAAGTACATGTTTTTGTGGAATCTCCTTGCTTTTTCCATGATCTGATGAATGTCAGCAATTAGATCTCAGGTTTCTGTCTTTTCTAAACCCAGGTTGTACAGCTGGAAGCTTTTGGTTCACGTACTGCTAAAGTCTAACTTGAAGAATTTTGAACATTACCTTGCTAGCATGTGAAATGAGTTCAAGTGTATGGTAGTTTGGACAGTCTTTGGCATTCCTGGCTTTGGGGTTGAAATTAAAATCGACCTTTTCCAGTCCTGTGGCCACCACTGAGTTTTCCAAATTTGCTGACATATTGAGTGCAGCAAATTAACAGTATCAGCTTTTAGTATTTTAAACAACTTAGCTGAAATTCCATCCCCTCTACATGCTTTGTTCATAGTAATCCTTCCTAAGGCCCAACTTGAGTTCACACTCCAAAATGCCTGGCTTTAGGTGAATGACCACATCATCATGATTATTTGGGTCATTAAGGCTTTTTTTTTGTACAGTTCTTTGTATTCTTGGCACCTCTTCTTAATCACTTCTGTTTCTATTAAATCACTATGATTTCTGTCCTTTAACATGCCTATCCTTTCATAAAGCATTTCTTTGATATTTCTAATTTTCTTGAAGATATCTCTATTCCTCTCATTCTCTTGAATTTCTCTTTTTCTTTGCATTGTTCATTTAAGAAACACTTTTTATCTTTCCTTGTTAGTCTCTGGAACTCGGCATTCAGTTGGATATATCTTTCCCTTTCTTCCTTGCCTTTTGTGTCTCTTCTTTCCTCAACTATTTGTAAAGCCACCTTAGATGATCCATTTGTTTCTTGCATTTCCTTTTCTTTGGGATGGTTTTGATCAATGCCTCCTGTACAATATTACAAACCTCTCTCTATAGTTCTTTGGGCACTCTGTCTACCAGGTCTAATCCTTAGAATCTATTGGTTAGCTCCACCCTATAATCATAAGTGATTTGATTTAGGTCATACATGAATGGCCTAGTAGTTTTCCCTACTTTCCCCATTTTAAGACTGAATTTTGCCACAAGAGGTTCATGATCTGACTCATAGTCAGTTTAAAGTATTGTTTTTGCTGACTATATAGAGCTTCTCTATCTTTGGCTGCAAAGAATATGATCAGTCTGATTCTGGTATTGACCATTTGGTGATGTCCATGTATAAAGTCATCCCTTGTGTTGTTGGAAGAGGGTGTTTGCTATGACTCTTGACAAAACTCTGTTAGCCTTTGCACTGCTTCATTTTGTACTCCCAGGCTAAACTTGCCTGGTAAACTTCTGGGTATCTCTTGACTTCCTATTTGTGCATTCCAATCTCCTGACGTGAAAAGAACATCTGTTTTTGTTGCTAGCTCTAGAAGGTGTTGTGAAGTGAGGTGAATTCGCTCAGTCGTGTCCAACTCTTTGCGACCCCATGGACTGTAGCCTACCATGCTCCTCTGTCCATGGGATTTTCCAGGCAAGAGTACTGGAGTGGGTTCCCATTCCCTTCTCCAGGAGATCTTCCTGATCCAGGGATCAAACCCAGGTCTCCCACATTGTAGGCAGACACTTTACCATCTAAGCCATCACAGAATATGTTGTAGGTCTTCATAAAATGGGTCAACTTCAGCTTCTTGGGCATCAGCAGTTGGACACAGACTTTGATTATGTGATGTTGAATGGTTTACCTTGGAAATGAAGTGAAATAATTTTGATGTTTTTGAGACTGAACCCAGGTACCACATTTTGAAGTCTTTTGTTGACTATGAGGGCTACTCCATTTCTTCTAATGTATTCTTCCCCACAGTAGTAGATACAATGGTCATCTGAATTAAATTTGCCCATCATTTAGTTCACTGATTCCTAGGATGTCAGTATTCAATCTTGCCATCTCCTGCTTGACCATGTCTAGTTTACTTTGATTCATGGACCTAACATTCCAAGTTCCTATGCAATATTGTTCTTTACAGCATCAGACTTTACTTTCAACACCAGGCACATCCACAACTGAGCATAGTTTCAGTTTTGACCTCTTCATTTTTTTCTGGAGCTATTAGTTACTGCCTTCAATTCTTCCCTAGTAGCATATAGGACATCTTCTGAACTGGGGGGCTTATTTTCCACATTTTTTCATAACTCTCCACTATGACTCATTCATCTGGGGTGGCCCTGCACGTCATGAATCATAGCTTCATTAAGTTATGCAATCCCCTTGGTGCAACAAAGTGGTAAACAATGATCTGGAATCACCATATAATGTCAACAAATATAGTTCTTTCTTTGTCATTACCCCTCTGGGCACCAAGGAATTGGTTCTCATTTGAAGGCAAAGGGATTCAGGATAGGGTTTTTCATAAGATGGCTGAGTATACAATTCATTGTTCAAACTGCATCCCATTTGAGAGTGCAAGATAACCAATAAACAGGAAGAAACTGAGACTGTAAATATAAAGAGGACATACCCAAATTATGAGCATCCCTCAACATTGAAAAAGAAGATTTCCCTGTAAGTGGGATAGTTTGGGTTCAGGTGATCTAGGACATTGGTTCAGTGTTACTATATATTTCATGGGTATTATATAGAGATAGAAGGGGAGAGAAGAATCCAGGAAAAGCATCTAACATGACTCCTTATCACAGGTTAAGTGTGATTAAAAATGACTTGCGTATCTTTACTTTCCTTCCACAAGTTTAAGATGCTGTGAGATAACTTTGTTGGATTTGACATGAACTTCAAGTGCCTGATTTGGAGGTACAAAACTGGACACTGTTTCTCTTTTTTCTATTCCTATTATATGGAATGTGTTTTATCTCAAGGTCATAAGCATGTCTACGAGTAAATTATATAGGAAAGCATGTCTAGGGAAATTGTCTCAAAAAGGACTTTTAGAGAAGATAAAATTTCAAGAAAATATCTTGCTATGTTAATGTATAAGAAAAAGTATTTAAAAATTGCAAATGTGAAATCTTTTACTAAAAGTGCCTCAACTAATGTGAAGAATATTTAATGAACTATTTCTATGGAAAGTTGTTACAAATCAAAGCATTCTAACATTTCCACCTTGATGTAAGGAATTTTTTTCCAGATTTCATCATAATTTGACAATGCTTCTTTTGGGATTTAGGGCAACCTTAATGCAAACATAAAAATACCCATTCTATTCATACTGTTATTACGAATGTAAGGTCCTAGGCCTATCTCATTTTTATTACTTTTATCTGTAAAATATTCTGTGACTTTTATTACCAAAATTATAATTGCACCTCTTCTTTTTATGCCAAATGATAACATGGTACACTATAACATATCCATTTTATGCTAAACAATTCTACTTACAACTTAAAGCCTTTAAAATCCTAATTCTTTTGATCCTTGCCTCCACTGAAAGAAGTTGTGTTCAGTCCTGCTTCTACTAAAATAAGTTTGTTCACTTTCCCAAGTTTTATATATAGGTGGTTCAGCATTCACCTAACTAGAGTTTAAAGATGTAAAACTGTTTACCTCTACACCTGCGTAAATAACTCCCTTATTTGAGTTCATGGTATTTGGCTCAAGTACCCACTGATTTTTGTCATTGCTAAATCTACTGACTTTCATCACTACTCACCAGAATAAACTGAAAACTTTGGCACCTAGATCATTGTTTCTGTTTTAATTAAAGTCATACCATTATATTTGTTGATGTCATTGGTTATATAATTGACCATACAACACCAGAATCTCAGAATTTCTAATTATCTCAACCTCATATGTCTTTCTCTGTACATTTCCTATAATCAAGTCACCATCTTAGATTTTGTCACTATCTGTAACTGCTCTGTGTTAATCAAAATTTGATTTACCTCTAACATTTTTATTTTTTTAGGTAGCAAATATAAATGTTATTATGTTTCCAATTATGTTTGTAATAATTGGAAGGTGATTTTTTTTTTTCCTAATTATAGACTACCATTCTCTTGGCTGATCTTTACCTAACTTCTGCTACATCTGTCTGACACTCATATTACTAAAGTCCTTCCATTTATCAAATTATCCATTTATCAAATTATTCTATTATCAAATCCTGTAAGCCCCATAAAACTTTTTTTTAACTCAGATGGGAACTTGTGCTGGGTCTGTTCTCCTCCCCTGAACACAATTCTACATCTTTTCTTCTGTATTATTTTTTATAAAGTACTAATGAAGTATGAGGTCCAAGAGTTATATGTATAGTACTTTCATAAACCCTGGACTGTATTAGATGATTTATTATAAAAGAGAATCAATTTTACTTCCAAAATTAAAATAACTTGTTTTATTCTTCTTTACTCCTAACCAAGAAACCATGAAAAATATAAACCTTTTTTCACCTTTGTAATGGTTGTTCACAATTGGATGCTTTCATCTATACTTTTTTAATTGAATTTAAGTTTTGATTTGGGATGTGTGTGTAAGGGTGTATGTAAGCATGTACCTGTGTGTGTGTCTGTATGTGCAACCACAGTGTGAAAACATTAACAGATTAAAAAATAAATAAATAAAACTACTATAATATCATGGTCTTTTTAAAAAAACATATCTATGAGTTGCTATAGTGATATTATAGCAGGAGGAATGTTTCTGATTGGTACACTGGGGAAAATCTCAGAATAGGTACAATTTTAACCAGAACTTGAATGATGATAAAATAAGTAATATCTATGTGAGAGAAAACTATAAACAAAATCAGGGAAGGAGAGGACATCTGGCAGCCTCTTGTTATCCAATGGGTCTTCATTTTTATATATTTATTTTGAAAATTAATTTATTTACTGTAATTGGAGGATAATTACTTTACAATATTGTGATGGTTTTTGCCATACATCAACATGGATTTGCCATAGGTATACATGTGTCCCCCCAATCCTGAACCTTCTTCCCACCTCTCTCCCTACCCTATTCCTCTAAGTTGTCCCAAGCACCAGCTTTGGGTGCTTCATGCATCAAACTCACACTGGTCATATATCTTATATATGCTATTGTATAGGTTTCAATGCTATTCTCTCACCTAATCACCTTGAATCTTTACTCTTGTCATTCAGAATTCTCTCCCTTTTCATTTTCACACTAACCCCTGTAGGCTTAAGTAAGAAAGCATTGAGGATATTTTGCAGATAATTAAATGAAGGCAGTTTACAACTAAAGATGTATTTCCAAATAACTGTTGGAGTTAAATTGGACAAAGACTTAAATGTGCCTTTAGATTTCATCCTGGAAGAAGTATATGTCTTTTAGGAGGAAACACTAACATCTGGCATGTGGCATATGGTATGCCAGATGCTCTCTGACCAATAACCAGAGAAATGTTAACCTTCTTGATCTGTGTACTATATAATAATGAAATCTAAAATAGCGTTAGTTGTCCAGGTTGGCATGTAACACACTTGCCTGACACAGAACACACAGGAAATAAGATTTCTGATATTTCTTATCTTAAAATCTTATCATTTTTATCACTATGTATTTGTATCTTTTTTATTTATTAATACAGAAATTTAATTTACTTCATTATATTTCATCTTTTGGGTTCCATTTTAACCAAGACAGAATAACTCAGATTAATTACTTTATTCCATATTTTCAAAGCTAATAGCTTTTTACCCTCCCAATTTGTGACATTTGTCTCTTCCTATGAGATTGGCAATAGACATTCCTCATCACTATAAGCTACCCTTTCTAAACTTTTCTGCATATTTTTAATTCTAGAAAAATTAATTGATGATGAACAACGGGATCCAACTCAAAACCTTCCAACTGCTTATTCAGGTTGTAATGCCTTACGGTAGTTTTAAGGACAATGTGGCCTTGAACCATTTTCTATATACCCTCAGAGCTGCCTGTGTAACACTTTTGCTCCAAATTTCAATCCTTTCCAATCATCGAATAGAAACATTTTCCTTTTTTTTTTCACCCTTGTTCTGCTGTCCATTTATAGTCATTGTCATTCTCTTCATATTTCAGTTATTATTTATAAGCCATGGGGTCCATAATCCTCATGAAATTTCTACTCATCTACCTGAATGAGAAGAATTTCACCCACTTTTGAAATATATACCTATTGGTGGTGGTGGTTTAGTCACCAAGTCATGTCCCACTCTTGCGACCCCATGGACTGTAGCCCGCCAAGCTCCTCTGTCCATGGGACTTTCCAGGCAAGAATACTGGAGTGGATTGCCATTTCCTTCTCCATATATACCTATTACATCTATGAAGTTATAAATAGAATGAATATTATATATTATATATAATTCAATACAAAGATTTTACTGATTCTCTTTTCAATTTTAGACAGGTTTGATATAAATATAAAACAAAATTTTTCAAATCTATTGAATTAATACATTTTAAACCTCTTGAAAATCCAGTTATTTCCATGATCATCATGTGGTAATTATCACTTTTTAATAAGAGGAAAAAATTTTCTAATGCCATAATTAGAAACCCTGACCTGGGCTGTGTTATGTTTAATAATATAATCAATGATGTGACCACATCATAGAAAACATCATATTTACAAATTTTGAGAAAATATTAAATATAATGGACAATGCTTTCAGTGAAAGTAAGAGTCTAGAAAGGTAAAATAAAGTGAGATAATGAGAGTATTAAAAACTAAATAGTAGAATCTCCTTTCCCAGTCTTGTTGCACTTACCAAACATCCTATTATTTTTCCCACCAAACTTGCTCTCTCTTCACTGCCTTTGTACTTATTTCCTTGCTTGAAATGCTATATTTTGAACTCTGCATGATTCTGTCAATCTCTTGAAGTCATTGACTAAATACTTTCTTATCATAAGGACCTTTTATGATGCAATGTGTATAATAGCTTTGTATATACCACCTCTATCATTCACCAATCATGTCTCTCATTCATTTGTCCTGTAGTATTTTTCACTATCTAACACAGTACATTAGCAAACACCCTCTTCCAACAACATAAGAGAAGACTACATATGGATATCACCAGATGCTCAATATTGAAATCAGATTGATTATATTCTTTGCAGCCAAAAGTGGAGAAGCTCTATACAGTCAGCAAAAATAAGACTAGGAACTGACTGTGGCTCAGATCATGAACTCCTTATTAACAAATTCAGACTTAAATTGAAGAAAGTAGGGAAAACCATTAGACCATTCAGGTATAACCTAAATCAAACCCCTTACGTTTACACAGTGAAAGTGACAAATAGATTCAAGGGATTAGATCTGATAGACAGAGTGCCAGAACTATGGACAGAGGTTCGTGACATTGTACAAGGGGCAGTGATCAAGACCATCCTCAAGAAAAAGAAATGCAAAAAGACAAAATGGTTGTCTGATGAGGCCTTACAAATAACTGAGAAAAGAAAAGAAGCTAAAGACAAAGAAGAAATGGAAAAATATACCCATTTGAATACAGAGTTCAAAAGGTAGCAAGGAGAGAGAAGAAAGCCTTCCTCAGTGATCAATGCAAAGAAATAGAGAAAAATAATACAATGGCAAAGACTAGATCTCTTCAAGAAAATTAGAGATACTAGGGGAATGTTTCATGCATAGATGAGCACAATAAAGAACAGAAATGGTATGGACCTAACAGAAGCAGAAGATATTAAGAAGAAGTGGCAAGAATACACAGAAGAACTATACAAAAAGGATCTTCATGACCCAGATAACCACAATGGTGTGATCACTCACCTAGAGGCAAACATCCTGGAATCCAAAGTCAAATGGGCCTTAGAGAGCATCACTATGAACAAAGCTAGTGGAGGTGATGGAATTCCAGTTGAGCTATTTCAAACCCTAAAAGATGATGTTGTGAAAGTGTTGCACTCAATATGCCAGCAAATTTGGAAAGCTCAGCAGTGGCCATAGCACTGGAAAAGGTCGGTTTTCATTCCAGTTCCAAAGAAAGGCAATGCCAAAGAATATTCAAATTACTGCACACTTGCACTCATCTCACATGCTAGCAAAATAATTCTCAAAAATCTCCAAGCCATGCTTCAACAGTACATGAACCATGAACTTCCAGATGTTCAAGCTGGATTTAGAAAAGGCAGAGGAAGCAGACATCAAATTAACAACATCCGTTGGATCATGGAAAAGCAACAGAGTTCCAAAAAATCTTCTATTTCTGCTTTTTTGACTACAGTAAAGTCTTTGTGTGGATCACAACAAACTTTGAAAAATTATTCAAGAGATGGGAATACCAGACCATCTTACCTGCCTCCTGAGAAATTTGTATGCTGGTCAAGAAGCAACAGAACCAGATATGGAACAAAAGACTGTTTCCAAATCAGGGAAGGAGTATGTCAAGGCTGTATATTATCACCTGGCTTATTTAGCTTGTATGCAGAGTACTTCATGTGAAATCCTGGGCTGGATAAAGAACAAGCTGGAATCAAGATTGCTGGGAGAAATACCAATAACCTCAGATATGCAGGTGATTCCACCCCTGTGGTAGAAAGAGAAGAAGAACTAAAGAGCCTCTTGATGAAAGTGAAGGAGAAGAGTGAAAAAGTTGGCTTCAAGCTCAACATTCAGAAAATGAAGATATGACATATCGTCCCACCACTTCATGGCAAATAGATGGGGAAACAATGGAAACAGTGTCAGACTTTATTTTCTTGGGCTCCAAAATCACTGCAGATGGTGACAGCAGCCATGAAACTAAAAGAAGCTTACTCCTTGGAAGAAAAGCTATGCAGCCTGCGCCTCCCGCGGCCCGTTCTTATGACCCAGCAATCCCACTGCTGGGCATACACACCGAGGAAACCAGAATCGAAAGAGACACATGTACCCCAATGTTCATCGCAGCACTGTTTATAATAGCCAGAACATGGAAACAACCTAGATGTCCATCAGCCGATGAATGGATAAGAAAGCTGTGGTACATATACACAATGGAGTATTACTCAGCCATTAAAAAGAATTCATTTGAATCAGTTCTAATGAGATGGATGAAATTGGAACCTATTATACAGAGTGAAGTAAGCCAGAAAGAAAAACACCAATACAGTATACTGACACATATAAGCTGTCTCTTATACACATCTTGAGACAGCAAAAGAGACACAAATGTATAGAAAGGACTTTTGGACTCTATGGGAGAGGAAGAGGGTGGGATGATTTGGGAGAATGGCATTGAAACATGTAAACTAACATGTAAGAACGAAGCACAAGCCTATGTTCGATACAGGATACAGGATGCTTGGAGCTGGTGTACAGGGATGAGCCAGAGAGATGATGTGGGGTGGGAGGTGGGAGGGGGATTCGGGATTGGGAGCTAATATACACCCATGGTGGATTCATGCCAATGTATGGCAAAACCAATATGGTATTGTAAAGTAAAATAAAGTAAAAATAAAATTAAACAAATACATCAAAAAAAAATAAAAGGATAGCCTAGTAAAAAAAAAAAAAAAGAAAAGCTATGACCAAGCTAGACAGCATATTAAAAAGCAGAGACATTACTTTGCCAACAAAGGTTCATTTAGTCAAAGCTATGATTTTTCCAGTAGTCATGTATGGGTGTGAGAGTTGGGCTATAAAGAAAGCCGAGCATCGAAGAATTGATGCTTTTGAACTGTGGTGTTGGAGAGTCCTTTGGACTGCAAGGAGATCCAACAAGCCCATCCTAAAGGAGATCAGTCCTGAGTGTTCATTGGAAGGACTGATGTGGAAGCTGAAATTCCAATGCTTTGGCCACCTTATGCGAAGAACTGACTCCTTGGAAAAGACCCTGATGCTGCGAAAGATTGAAGGCAGGAGGAGAAGGGGATGACAGAGGATGAGATGTTTGGATGGCATCAGCGACTCAATGGGCATGAGTTTGAGTAAACTCCGGGAGTTGGCGGTGGGCAGGGAGGCCTGGCATGCTGCAGTCCATGGGGTTGCAAAGAGTTGGACACGACTGAGCGACTGAACTGAACTGAAGCTTTGGGAGTTGGTGACGGGCAGGGAAGCCATGGGGTCGCAAAGAGTCGGACACGACTGAATGACTGAACTGAACTGAAGTGATTGTCTTTACTGGAGAAAGAATCTACTGTGAACAATATGATAGATATCTTCAAATAAAGATTCAGATTTGTTATTCAGTCAGTAAGTCATGTGTGACTATTTGTGACTTCATAGATGGCAGTAGACCAGGCTTCCCTGCCTTTCACTCTCTCTCATAATTTGCTGAAATTCATATCCATTAAGTCAGTAATGCTATCTAGTCATCTCATTCTCTGCTAACCTCTTCTCCTTTAGCCTTCAATCTTCCCCAGCATCAAGGATTTTCCAATGAGTTGACTCTTCATATCAGGCAGCCAAATTATTGGAACTTCAGTGTCAGCAACAGTCCTTCCAATGAATATTCAGAGATAATTTTCTTTAGGGATGACTAGTATGATCTCCTTGCAGTCCAAGGAATTACAAAGAGTCTTCTCCAGCACCACTTTTGAAACTTCAATTCTTAAGCAGTCAGCATTCTTTATGGTCCAACTCTCACATCCATATTGACTGCTGCTAAAACCATAGATTTGACTATATAGACATTTTTCCACAAACTAATGTCTCTGCTTTTTAATATGCTGTCTAGTTTTGTCATAGCTTACCTTTCAAGGAGCAAGTATCTTAATTTCATGGCTGCAGTCACCATCTGCAGTGATTTTGGAGCCCGAGAAAATAAAATCTGTCACTACTTCCACTTTTCCCCCATCTATTTGCCATGACATAATGGGACTGAATGCCATGATCTTAGTTTTTGAGTGCTGAGCTTCAGACTAGCCTTTTCGCTCTCCTCTTTCACCCTCATCAAGAGGCTCTTTAGTTCCTCTTCACTTTCAGGCATTAGAGTGGCATCATCTGCATAACTAAGGTTGTTGACATTTCTCCCAGCAATTGTGCTTCCAATTTGTGATTCGTCTAGCCTGGCATTTTGCATGATGTACTCTGCATATGAGTTAAATAAACAGGGTGGCAATATACAGCCTTGTCATACTCCTTTCCTGATTTTGAACCAGTCAGTTGTTCCATGTCCAGTTCTAACTGTTGCTTCTTGACTCACATTCAGGTTTCTCAGGAGACAGATTTTCCCATCTCTTTAAGAATTTTCCACAGTTTGTGCTGATTCACACAGTCAAAGGCTTTAGCATAGTCAATGAAGCAGAAGTAGATAATTTTCTGGAATTCCCTTGGTTTCTCTATGATCCAACAAATGTTGACAATTTGATCTCTGATTCCTCTTTTAGAAGCCTAGATTGTACATGTATGAGTTCTCGGTTCATGTACTGCTGAAACCTATCTTGACATTTTTTAGGCATAAGCTTAGTAGCATATGAAATGAGTACAATTTTATGGTAGTTTGAACATTCTTTGGCATTTCTGGCTTTGGGATTGAAATGAAAACTGACTTTTTCCTGTCATGTGGCCATTGCTAATCTTTCCAAATTTGCTGACATATTGAGTGAAGCACACTAACAGTGTCATCTTTTAGGATTTTAAATAGCTCAGCTTGAAATCCATTACCTCCTCTAGCTTTGTTCACAGTAATGCTTCCTATGGCCCACTTAACTTCATAATCCAAAATGTCTTGCTCTAGATGAGTGACCACAATGTCATGGTTATCCAGGTCATGAAGACCTTTTTCTGCATAGTTCTGCTTATTCTTACCACCTCTTCTTAATCTCTTCTGCTTCTGTTTGATCTTTACCATTTCTGTTCTTTATCATCCCTATCTTTGCAAGAAATGTTCTTTTGATCTCTCTAATTTTCTTAAAGAGATCTTTAGTCTTTCCCATTCTATTGTTTGCTTCTACTTCTTTGCATTGTTTACTTAAGAAGACCTTCTTTTTTCTTTTTTTTTAAGAAGACCTTCTTATCTCTCTTTGCTACTCTCTGGAACTCTGCATTCAGCTGGACATATCTTTCCCTTTCTTCCTTACCTTTTGCTTCTTTTCTTCCCTCATCTATTTGTAAAGTCTCCTTATAAAACCACTTTGACTTCTTGCATTTGTTTTTCTTTGAGATGGTTTTGGTTACTGCCTTCAGTATGATGTTACAAATCTCTGTCCATAATTTTTCAGGCACTCTGTTTGCCATATCTAATCCCTTGAATCTATTTATCACCTCTACTATATAATCATAAGTGGTGTGATTTAGGGCATACCTGAATGGCCTAGTGACTTTTCCTACTTTTTTCAGTTTGAGACTGAATTTTGTAAAAAGGTGACTATCTGAGCTATAGTCAGCTCCAGGTCTTCTTTTTCTGACTGTATAGCTGTTCTCAATCTTTGGCTGCAAAGAATATGACCAATCTGATTTTGGTATTGACCATTTGTTGATGCCCATGTATAGAGTCTTCTGTTGTCTTATTGGAAAAGGGTATTTGCTATGAATAGAGTGTACTCTTGATAAAACTCTCTTAGTCTTTATTCTGCTTCACTTTGAACTCCAAGGCCATACTTGCCCATTATTGTAAGGATCTCTGGACCCCTACTTTTGCAGTCCAATCCCTTATGTCCAAAAAATGGACATCTTTTCTGGCATTAGTTCCAGAAAACCTTGTAGGTTTTCATAGAACAGGTCAACTTCAGCTTCTTCAGCATCAGTGGTTGGGGCATAGACTGGGATTTCTGTGATGCTGAATGCTTTGCCTTGGTAATAAACTGAGATCATTCTGTCATTTCTGAGACTGTACATAAGTATCACATTTCAAACTCTTTTATTAACTATGAGGTCTACTCCATTTCTTCTAAAAGATTCTTGCCCACAGTAGTGGATATATGTATATATCTGATTACCTGAAGATGTTGATGTTAACTACAGGATATGGATAAAGATGGATAAAATATTCTATGTATTTCCAAGGGTTGAAAGTATGAACAAATAAAAGTAAAATGAGTAAATTTATTTTTGTTCCAAATAGTAAACAATATTTTAACATTCAGAGCTGTCCAAAAATGAAGGGGTTTTCTCAAGAGTTAGGGAGTGGTATATTAACTGTTATCTGCACCATCTCTTCTCAGGGGTGTTCTAAAAGTGATTGAACATGAAATAGATATCATACTTGAAGACCCAAAACCTTCAATCTGGATTCCCTGTAAGTTCTATGAAAAATAAATTTTAAAATATTGAAGGTATAAACTGCACAGGTAATGTTTTTAGACTTAAACTCAAGAAAAAGGTTGAATTCTATGTTTTTGTGATTTGAACTTGCAGAATATCAGCAAATTTATTATTTTATTATTATTATTGAGATCAATTACAGCATATTCAGCAGAATGACTCAGACATTTTGTAATCATCCTTCCCAATCTGTAAATTTATATTATATATCAATGACAGTTCATTATTTCAGTTAAATTTATCTTATCTGTGTCCTTATGACTACTTTATAATACTTTAATTTTTTGTTAGGATATCCAAGTTATTTTAGAACATTATTTTCAAAGATTTGGATGATCTTTTATCAAAGTACAAACATTAATATACTTGATGTTTTTAAGCATTATTGTCAAGCTTTTGCAATAGAACTTTCAAAAATAGTCTCTTCTTCATGTTGTTTTCAGTTATGCTATTGACTGCATGAATAGCTGAATCAATGATGCATAAATTCATCAAGTCAAAAAAAAAAAGAAACTCATCAAAATCAATTGAAAACTGCTGACTCTATGAATGTTACTCTTATGAGAAGAAAACACATATCAGATTAAGCTGACTTGCTATGACCTCTAGCATAAAATTTAAGCAATTTTTCACTCACTTAATCCTGTGGTATTTTTTTAATTACTGTTTCACATAATTTTTGTTTTATTTTTATGTAAATTTATTTTAAAATATAACCTCACATTTTGGATGCTTATATTTGGATGCATGGAGTAGTCAGAACTACTCTTCAGAGATTATTTAGTTTGGGAAAAAAAAAATGTTTGACCAAGTAGCATCATTACTTCCTTGAAAAAATTTGAATTTTTGATGAAACTTTTATAAAACTGCTTAAATTATTTTGGGGGCATACTGTTGACATAGCTATTACTAGAATTCAAGATATTTCATTGATCTTATAAAGAGTAAATAAAGAGGTTAATTTAATAATCCTATCTATGCCGTAAAGCAGAATACCTCCAAAGTTTGTTGTCTAAACCTTGCATCAGGATTGTAGATAAGATTTTAGAAGGCAATGCTTCATGTTGCTATGCTTAGAGTCACTCTAGCTATTCATTTGGTTTCTGGACTGGTCTAGCGATATAAGAACATCTTTATTCTTGCCTTAGCAGGGTCCTCTGGAAAACTAGCTTAAGTACAGCCTTTTTTTAGGACTTTCCCTCATGGGCCCTCCATAGTGAACTAATTACTTTAATGACAGTTCAAGGTTCTAAAAATAATTCTTCCAAAATATAGGACATAAGACCTGCCAGTTGTTGTAAAGGCTAGACCTGTAAGAACTGGTATGACATTACTTCTATGGTACTCTGATAGTGGAGTACTGCCCAGGTCATTTTGAATGGCAGGAGAAATAGAACTGAGCTTTCGAACAGACGAGTGTCAGAATATTTGGTTATCTTTATTCTGATAGTGAACTGAGTTTTAATCCCTTGTCCAAATGTTCTTGAAGTTTCCTTTTATATTTAATCAAGGAATTAAGAAATACTTCTTTTTGTCTTCTCGTGACTTTTAAAAATTCATACATATATATATGTATATATAGTCTCAGTGGAGAAGGAAATGGCAACCCACTCCAGTGTTCTTGCCTGGAGAATCCCAGGGACGGAGGAGCCTGGTGGGCTGCCGTCTCTGGGGTCGCACAGAGTCGGACACGACTGAAGCGACTTAGCAGCAGCAGCAGCAGCAGCAGCAGCATATAGTCTCAGAAAATGTCAAAAGGAGATTTCATTTCAAAGCCAATATCTTGCAAACTCAGCAATTTTAGAAGAAAGTCAAGTTTATCTAGAACTTGCTTCATTTCTAAGTGACATATTGCATTGTTTCTGGATTAGCTGAGACCTAGATTCACTATTTCAATTTAACTTATCCACCCAGCTTTTATAGTAAATTCTTGAGAATCCATAGGGTTTTATGATTCCTTTTGAATTCCTCACCAGGTTTCTTTGTAAAATATGACAAAACTTGTCAAACTTGTGAACCCAAAAGAGTTGGCTGAAGCTCAGCAGTTTTATGTTTAATTTGGAAGCTCACTTGGGCTTGGCTGAACATGAAATGTCAAGCTTAATGTGCTTGACTTAAAATGGTAAAGTTAAAGCAAATAAATCAATGCAAATTCAAGTAAGTTGGACACTGTGTGTTACTATTAAAGTCAATAACGGTTAAAATCAAGACCATCAGGAAATGAGGAACCAGCTCTAGAAAAATTCGTAAAATCAATGAAGTTTGTCCTCAAATTGTTTCTGAATGCTCTAAGCCTTGTTCTACTCTGATGCTGATTTGTGAAACAGTCATGCAATCTCTTCTGCTCTGTGAATACTCTGCATTTCTTTTCTATGTTGAAACTCGCTTGAGTGTTTCATATTTTTTTCCCCCACTTAATTAATTGAATTACTTTTGGTTGCACTGAGTTTTCATTGCTGCTCATGGGCCTGCTCTAGTTGTGGAAAGCAGGGGCTACTGTTGGTTCCTTTGTTCAGGCTTCTCATTGCAGTGACTTCTCTTGTTGCAGAGCACAGGATCTAGGCACATGTGCTTCAGTAGTTGTGGCTTGTTGGCTCTAGGGCGTACAGGCTTCATTAGTTGCAGCACAGGGACTTCTTAGCTGTGCCTCATGGGCCCTAGAGCATAGGTTAAGAAGTCGTGATTGGATTTAGTTGCTCTGCAGCATGTGGAATCTTCCCAGACCAGGAGTTGAATCTGTGTCCTCTACACTGGCAGGATTCCTATTCCACCAGGGAAACCCTACTTGAGTTTTATACCTATATATCTTATACACATAAATATGCAAATACCATTAATTATATATAATACTAACCTATGTGATACTTCATATATAGTATATAATAATATATAACAACATAGTATATGTTAATAACATGTAACGTATATTCTATATGTTATATAGCATATTTAATATATTGCATATGCATTGAGTGAGGTATGCTACTCTTATAGTATACTGTCTGATATGCTAAGATTTTAATTTATGAAAAAGAAAAATAAACATACTTACTGAAAGCAAAAATAACAGATTTTCTATCAAGATATAATATGAAAATAATAACATAGTCATTCATGGGCCTCATAGTCAATTCCAAGAAAGAAACCATTTTACGTTTTTAGATAAGTATATATTATAAATTAATAATAAGAAACATTTTGCATCTGTCTTGTTAAGGAAGAATGAAAGTGCCTTAAGCATGAAAAATAGGGAATTGCATTTGGTTACAATTTCCATTTGAGTAGGTCCAAGGTAAACCTGTCACAAATTTGCACCTTTTGCATCATATGACACATAAATGAATAGCTGAAGAAATTGAAGATTAAGAAAAAGACTGCTGCTGCTGCTGCTGCTAAGTCGCTTCAGTCGTGTCCGACTCTGTGCGACCCCATAGACGGCAGCCCAACAGGCTCCCCCGTCCCTGGGATTCTCCAGGCAAGAACACTGGAGTGGGTTGCCATTTCCTTCTCCATTGTGTGAAAGCGAAAAGTGAAAGTGAAGTCGCTCAGTCGCGTCCGACTCCTAGCGACCCCATGGACTGCAGCCTACCAGGCTCCTCCATCCATGGGATTTTCTAGGCAAGAGTACTGGAGTGGCTTGCTATTGCCTTCTCCGAGAAAAAGACTAGCCAGTAAGTTTTGCAAAAAGACTAGCCAGTAAGTTTTGCAAAATAGGGAATTTTCAAGTAGGAAAAAAGCATGGACTTTTGCCAATACTCTATGTTTGTTTGTTTTTTTAATACACTTTGTTCTCTTGTCTTCATAACCTCTCAACTTTGTTGCCTCTGGAATTTCATCTTTGGTTTAATTTATCTTTCTCAATGTAATTGTTTTTTTCTTTATGGCTATGCTAAAAAGTAGTGTGTGGATAGATATGATCACAATACTTGCCTCTAACTCAACCCAGAAAATAAAAACTAAGAGAAATTTTTTTTCATGATTTGAAAAATATTCAATAAAACAGTAACTCTCGATAAATGATAAAAAAAAAAAATCCCTAGTCTGGTCAAATTTTTCTGTTTTATGAAATCTCGGTAAGTAAAGCAAAAAGTTTAGATTCATGCACCATATATCTTTGAACAAAATTATTTTACTTCTCTAACTCCTAGAAACAAATTATAAATCAGGAAATGTTACATCTGTCAAAGAATAGCACAGCTTTCCATTGTTTAATCTAGATTAGAGAAGACCAGGGTGAGGATTAATACAAAATATAATTTAATCTTTCAAAAATACTACTAAAGTTACTATTAATATTTATTTAACTCAATGTAGAGTTAATACTATATCGGAAGAAAGAAAGTAAAATATGACATTTCAAAAACACAGTGAAACATTTAGATAGGTCATATTGTTATTGTCATACTGCAGATTCTCTTAGGAATGGTCTTTTTAATTTTCTGAAAACAAAAGCAAACAAACAAAACAAGCATAAGCATAATGGCACAGATTACACAATAATGGAAAATTGATATTTTAGGTACACCCTGGTGTGACAGTGAGAATGATGTAGTCTAAAACCAAAGATAGATACAACCCTGATTCTTATGCTATCCTTTCAAATACCCTATTTTTCTGCTTCCCATTTAGCCCACTCTGTTTCCATACATTATGAAGCTAAGTCAAATTCATCTTATCACTGCAGATACAATATCTTTATTAGACAGAAGTATAAAAATATAAAATTAACTATAGCTTGGTACAAGAAATCGTTGTTTGCTTTTTTATTTGATTGAATTTTTATATCTTGATCCATCTTTCCTTATACCACAAAAATTAACAGAACTGCTTTTCAGCCCATATACCACTCACATTAGTCTTTTTTTTAATATCTTCTCTATTTATAGAAGTTCTGTTGAAAGACATAAAGACTGAATTGCAAACACTTGTCATTGAAAGCCTTAAATATATAATGTAATGTGACTGATAATTAAGGCATGTAGATAAAAGGTTGAGTGAGGGTGTAATACGGTTGCAGACCTTAACTCTCAATCAGGATGGACCCAGCACACCATCAAATTTTAAAACACAATGAAATTGTTTTATTTCATAAAATTATTGTGTATTTTTGGGTGTGCACATATTTATTGATGGAGAAAGCATCATCTAACAAACTCCTTCCTATTCTCTAAATAATTATTATCCTAAATACTCTTTCCCTCCTAGTGATGTGCATACAATATTTACTAACTTTAACCTATTGTTGACTATATGCTTTTATAAGATTATGTACAATACTTCTTCCACATCTTAGTAAATGTATAGTTATAGTATGTAATATATACTATAGCATACATAACTACAGTAATGTATAGTTAACCACCAGGTAACAACTGAGATGCATATATTAATATATATTATGCACACTTTGGCTTATCTTTATTGTACTCTGAACATGAAAATTGAAAGAAATTACTTTACCAAGTGACCATTGATATATTGAAGGATTTATAAGTAAATTTGGTTTACTCCTAGGGGAGAGGACCAGGAGGCAGTTTTCAAAGGATGGGAGAACAATAAGAAACAGGATGATTCTATGTACCATTCTTGTTGCTGTTGTTGTTTAGTTGCTAAGTCACATCTGACTCTTTGTGACCCCATGGACTACAGCATCCCAGGCTTTCTGATGCTTTACTATCTCCCAAAGTTTGCTCCCACTCGTGTCCATTGAGTTAGTGATACTATCCAGTCATCTCATCCTCTGTTGTCCCTTCTCCTCCTGCCCTCAATATTTCCCAGCATCAGGGACTTTTCCAATGAGTCAGCTCTTCACATCAGGTGGCCAAAATACTGGAGCTTCAGCATTTGTCATTCTAGTGAGTATGCAGGGTTGAATTTCCTTTAGGATTGACTGGTTTGATCTCCTTTCAGTCCCAGGGATTCTCAAGAGTCTTCTCCAGAACCACAAATCAAAAGCATCAATTCTTCAGCGTGCAGTCTTCTTTCTGGTCCAACTCTGACTCCGCACATGACCACTGGAAAAACCATAAGTTTGACTATACATACCTTTGTTGGCAAAGTGATGTCTCTGTTTTTAATGTGTTGTCTGGGTTTTTAATAGTTTTCCTTCCAAAGTAAAGTGTCTTTTAATTTCATGGCTGCAGTCATCATCCACAATGATTTTGGAGACTAAGATAATAAAATCTGTCACTGTATCCATTTTTC
Source organism: Cephalophus harveyi (assembly GCA_006410635.1). Lineage (NCBI taxonomy): Eukaryota > Metazoa > Chordata > Mammalia > Artiodactyla > Bovidae > Cephalophus > Cephalophus harveyi. The sequence goes on along the minus strand of SJYT01084319.1, from coordinate 62,104 downwards.
ACCCTTCTATTTGCTGTAAAGTGATGGAACCAGATGCCATGATCTCAGTTTTTTTAACATTGAGTTTTAAGCAAGCTTTTTTACTATCCTCTTTCACTAGCATATGGAGGCTGTTAGTTCCTCTTCTCTTTCTCTCATTAGAGTGTTATCATCTGCATATCTGAGGTTGCTGATATTTCTCCCAGCAATCTTGACTCCAGTTTGTGACTCATCTGGCCTGGCATTTCACATTATATACTCTGCATGTAAGTTAAATAAGCAGGAAGACAATATACAGCTTTGACATACTTCTTTCCCAATTTTGAACCAATTTTGAACTGTGTTTGGATCTGTTGCTTCTTGGCTTGTGTACAAGTCTCTTAGGAGACAGGTAAGGAGGTCTGATAGTCACATCTTTAAGAATTTTCCACAGTTTATTATGATCCACACAGTCAAAACCTTTAGCATAGACAATAAAACAGAAGTAGATGCTTTTCTGGAATTTCTTTCCTTTCTCCATGATCCAACAAATGCTGGCAATTTGATCTCTGGTTCCTTTGCCTTTTTGAAGCTCAGCTTATATACCTGGAATTTCTTAGTTCATGTACTGCTGAAACCTAGCTTGAATGATTTTGAACATTACCTTACTATCATGTGAAATGAGCACAATTTCAGGGCAGTTTGAACATTATTTGGCATTCCTTGCTTTGGGATTGGAATGAAAACTGACATTTTCCTGTCCTGTGGCCAAGGCCAAGTTTTCTAAGTTTCCTAAGTTTTAACAGCATCATCTTTTAGAATTTTAATTTACTCACCTAGAATTCCATCACCTCCACTAGCTTGTTTGTAGTAATGCTTCCTAATGCTCATTTGACTTCAAACTCCATAATGTCTGGCTCTGAAAGAGTGACCACACCATCATGGTCATCCAAGTCATTTTTTTTTTTTTTTTGTATAGTTTTTCTTAATCTCTCTGTTTCTCTTAGATCCTTACCATTTCTGTCCTTTATTGTATCCATCCTTGCATTAAATGTTCTCTTGATATGTCCAATTTTGTGAAGAGACCTCTAGCCTTTTCCACTCTGTTATTTTCCTCTATTTCTTTACATTGTTCACTTAAGGACTTCTTATCTCTCCTCGCTCTTCTCTGGAATGCTGTATTCAGTTTGGTATATATTTCCCTTTCTCCCTTTCCATTTGCTTCTCTTCTTTCCTCAGCTATTTGGAAAGCCTCTTCAAGCAACCATTTTGCTTTCTTGTATTTCCTTTTCTTTGAGATGAATTTGGCCACTGCCTCTTATAGAATGTTATGAACCACTGTCTATTGTTCTTCAGGCAAGGGTATCTACCACATTTAATTCTTTGAATCATGGATTAATGAACTATAACCTTGTCATGGTGAAAGGTCTTGATTAACTCAATGAAGCTCTGAGCCATGCCATGCAGGGCCACCCAAGATGGATGGTTCATAGTGGAGAGCTCTGACCAAATGTAGTCCACTGGAGGAAGGAATGGCTTACCATTCCATTATTCTTGCTTCAGGAGCCCCATGAACAGTATGAAAAGGTAAAAAGATATGACACTGGAAGCCCCTCCAGGTTGGGAGGTGTCTAATATGCACCTGGGGAAGAGCAGAGAAATAACTCCAGAAAGAATGAAGAGGCTGGGTCAAAACTGAAGATTTACTCAGTTGTGGATGTGTCTGGTGTTGATAGTAAAGTCTGATACTGTGAAGCACAATATTGCATAGGAACCCGGAATGTTATATCAATGAATGAAGGTAAATTAGATGTGATCAAGGAGGAGATGGCAAGAGTAAACATCAGCATCTCAGGAATCAGTTAACTAAAATGGACAGGAATGGTCATTCAGATGACCATTATACCTACTACTGTGGGCAAGAAGCCCTTGGAAGAAATGAAGTAGCTCTTATAGTCAATAAAAGGGCAAAATGTAGTGCTTGTATACAATCTTAAAAACAACAGAATGATCTTGGTTCATTTCCAAGGCAAAGTATTCAGTATCACACTAATTCAAATCTATGGCCAACCACTAATGCTGAAGAAACTGAAGTTGAACCATACTATGAAGACCTAGAAAACCTCCTAGAACTAACACCAAAAAAAAAGTCTTTTTTATCACATCATATTACAATCCTCTTTTTTTATCACAGAGGATTGCAATTACAAAGTAGGAGGTAAAGAGCTACATAAAGTAATAGCCAAGTTCGGCCTTGGATTACAAAATGAAGCTGTGCATAGGTTAACAGAGTTTTGCCAAGAGAACACACTGGTGATGGCAAACCCCTTCTTCCAATAACACAAGCGATGACTCTACACATGGACATCACCAGATGGTCAATACCAAAATCAGATTGGTTATATTTTTTGGAGCTAAAGATGGAGAAGCTTTATACAGTCAGCAAAAACAAGACTGAGGCTCAGATCATGAGCTCCTTACTTCAAAATTCAGTCTTAAATTGAGGAAAGTAGGGAAAATCATTAGGCCATTCAGGTATGAAAGTGAAAGTCACTCAGTAGTATCCCACTCTGCAACCGCATGGACTAGAAAGTCCATGGAATTCTCCAGACCTACTGGAGTAGGTAGCTTTTCCCTTCTCCAAGAAATCTTCCCAACCTAGAGATCAAACCCAGATCTTCCACATTTCAGGCAAATTCTTTACCAGCTGAGCCACAAAGGAAGCCCATTCAGGTCTGAGCTAATGAAATTGTAAATTTAAGATGACATCTGGTCCCATCACTTCATGGCAAATAAACAGGGAAACAGTGGAAACAGTGGCTGAATTTATTTTTCTGGGCTCCAAAACCACTGCAGATGGTGAGTACAGCCATGAAATTAAAAGATGCTTACTCCTTGGAAGGAAAGTTATGACCAACCTAGACAACATATTAAAAAGCAGAGACATTACTTTGCCAACAAAGGTCCGTCTAGTCAAAGCTATGGTTTTTCCAGTGGTCGTGTATGGATGTGAGAGTTGGACTATAAAGAAAGCTGAGCGCCAAAGAATTGATGCTTTTGAACTGTGGTGTTAGAGAAGATTCTTGAGAGTCCCTTGGACTACAAGGAGATCCAAATAGTCCATCCTAAAGGAGATCAGTCCTGGGTGTTCAATGGAAGGATTGATGTTGAAGCTGAAACTCCGGTACTTTGGCCACCTGATGTGAAGAGCTGACTCATTGGAAAAGAACTTGATGTTGGGATAGATTAAGGGCCAGAGGAGAAGGGGATGACAGAGGATGAGATGGTTGGATGGCATCACCGACTCAATGGACATGGGTTTGGGTGGACTCCGGGAATTGGTTATGGACAGGGAGGCCTGGTATGCTGCGGTTCATTGGGTCACAAAGAGTCGAACACAACTGAGCGACTGAACTGAACTGAACTGACGTCATTGCTTCAAAGGGACACTTCGTTTCTATTTACTGCCTGTCAGTACAGACTGTGGAGAAGGCTAGAGGTCTCTTCACAAAATTGGACATAAGTATTTATTCTAATGATGGGGAATTTTTTAAAAATCCTATGTCCCTTGAATTTTTTTCTACCTAGACTCTATAATTCCATAATCCTTTTATACCTAAGGGCCCAAGAGGGAGCAAAATTACAGATATAGTCTCAGGACTGAGTTCAGGATTCTGGGATTTTGAATTTACTATAATAACCAAGAAATTGGAATGACTAACTCCAGATGTGGAAGCTGAAACTCCAATACTTTGGCCACCTGATGTGAACTGACTCCTTGAGAAAGACCCTGATGCTGGCGAAGATTGAGGGCAGGAGGAGAAGGGGATGACAGAGGATGAGATGGTTGGATGGCATCACCGACTCAATGGACGTGGGTTTGGGTAAACTCCGGGAGTTGGTGATGGACAGGGAGGCCTGGTGTGTTGCAGTTCACGGGGTCGCAAGAGTCGGACATGACTGAATGACTGAACTGAACTGAATCTGCCTTTCTACAAGATTCAAATCAATCGTTTTATGGCCTGGGATGACTCGCCTGGTGCCAAGATTATCTCAAAATATATCTTGTGGGTGAAGGGCCTGGTGCCATTCTCTGATTTTTGAGACATTCCTCTTTCATTAACAGACTGCTAGTAACTTCTCCTCTGGAGAAGGAAATGGCAACCCACTCCAGTATCCTTGCTTGGAGAATCCCATGGATGGAGGAGCCTGGTAGGCTACAGTCCATGGGGTCGCAAAGAGTCGGACAAGACTGAGCAACTTTTTACTTTTACTTTACTTACTTTAACTCCTGTTCAGCTTTTTTCCCCTATGTCTTCCACCCTCTATTGCTCAGCCTTTTTGCATTAAATTAGTCATTATCCATCAGCTCTTTCCCTAGTCTGGATTATGTGATGCAGAATATTCATTCTACTATTATCATCTTCAGGAACAAACATGAATATGGTATTTTCCTCCCAAGGGATCCATAAAACATTGCTTCCATTATTACCTCTGTGTGGACATGTGGATGTGAGGTATGCCATTTTCTATTTTGTTCACAACCACATTTCAAAATGCTGATCAAAATCACTAAGAAACTGCTCCTATTTGGGGTGAAAATGATGGTCCCTGAAAGTACTTCAAATTTTTGGTCATGCTTCTCAATGACGCATTTATATTTGTGTTTAATCAGGGTAAGAATTGGTAGATCCAGTCTTTTTAGCAATTGAATTTAGGGTTTGTTCTGAAATACATCAGAAAATACATTTTAAAAACTACATTAAGTAATTGTTTTACATGTGATATGCCCCAATTACCTTATTTAAAATAGTTTTTTAATGTTTCAAATGGAAGTAGATTTTTCTGTTTATTCCTATATTTTAAATTATTTAAGATAAAGACTTTGGTACATTAGTTATTAATAAATAAAGCATTTCTTTTCCTTTACCAAAAGTAATTTCCAATTATTTGAGATACAAGAATGGAATTAGAATTACAAGTGCATCAGAGATCCAATGTCTTTTAGAGGAAGAAACAGAATAGCAGGTATGAATGCTTAATTTTAACCAAAGCAAACTCTCCCTGTTATTTTAATTTGCAGCCTTGGGAAAATGCTGGACTTTCATAGCTGTGTTTTTCTCTTGGGCAGAGAGAGTTTAAATCACACCTATTACTAAAGTGTCAGGCACTGAACCAGCTCTCACTCAGTTAAAACTAGTTCCTTAACTCCCTTCCATCCCCTTCCACACACCTCAGTGTAATTGTGACAATCTAATAAACTGTGGGAAATTCTGAGAAAGATGGGAATACCAGACCACCTGACCTGCCTCTTGAGAAATCTGTATGCAGGTCAGGAAGCAACACTTAGAATTGGACATGGAACAATAGACTGGTACCAAATAGGAAAAGGAGTACGTCAAGGCTATATATTGTCACTCTGCTTATTTAACTTCTATGCAGAGTATATCATGAGAAACGCTGGACTGGAAGAAATACAAGCTGGAATCAAGATTGCCAGGAGAAAGACCAATAACCTCAGATATGCAGATGACACCACCCTTATGGCAGAAAGTGAAGAGGAACTAAAAAGCCTCTTGATGAAAGTGAAAGTGGAGAGTGAAAAAGTTGGCTTAAAACTCAACATTGAGAAAACGAAGATCATGGCATCCGGTCCCATCACTTCATGGGAAATAGATGGGGAAACAGTGGAAACAGTGTCAGACTTTATTTTGGGGGGCTCCAAAATCAGTGCAGATGATGATTGCAGCCATGAAATTAAAAGACGCTTACTCCTTGGAAGAAAAGTTATGACCAACCTAGATAACATATTCAAAAGCAGAGACATTACTTTGCCGACTAAGGTCCATCTAGTCAAGGCTATGGTTTTTCCAGTAGTCAGGTATGGATGTGAGAGTTGGACTGTGAAGAAGGCTGATCGCCGAAGAATTGATGCTTTTGAACTGTGGTGTTGGAGGAGACTCTTCAGAGACACTTGGACTTCAAGGAGATCAAACCAGTCAATCCTAAAGAAATATTCCTGAATATTCATTCCCTGAATATTCATTGGAGAGATTGATGCTGAGGCTGAAGCCCTAGTACTTTGGCCATCTGATGTGAAAAGCCAACTCAGTGGACAAGATCCTGATACTGGGAAAGACTTAAGGCAGGAGGAGAAGGGGATGACAGAGGACAAGACGGTTGGATGGAATCACCAACTCAATAGATATAAGTTTGAGCAGGCTCCAGGAGATGGTGAAGAACAGGGAAGCCTGGCATGATGCAATCCAGGGGGTCGCTAAGAGTTCAGCATGACTGAGCAACTGAACAACAACAATTAGTCTGGTAGACAGAGTGCCTGAAAAATCTATGGACAGAAGTTTGAAACATTGTACAGAAGGCTGTGATCAAAACCATCCCAAAGAAAAAGAAATGCGAGAAGACAAAGTGGATGTCTGAAGAGACTTACAAATAGCTGTGGAAAGAAGGAAGCAAAAGGAAAGGAAGAAAGGAAAAAAATATAATACCCAAATGAATGCAGCAATCCAGAGAATAGCAAGAAGAGATAAGATGGCCTTCTTAAAAGAACAATGCAAAGAAACAAAGAGAACAGTGTAATGGAAAAGACTAGAGATCTCTTCAAGAAAATTGGAGATATAAAGGGAATATTTCATGCAACAATAGGCATAGTAAAAGACAGAAATGGTAAGGGCCTAACAGAAGCAGAAAAGATTAAAAAGAAACGAAAAGAATACTCAGAACTATACAAGAAAGATCTTAATGACCTGAATAACCACAATGTTATGGTCACTCACGTAGGGCCAGACATCCTGGAGTGTGAACTCAAGTGGGATTTATGAAACATTCAGTTCAGTTCAGTCACTCATTCATGTCCAACTCTTTGCTACCCTATAAATTGCAGCATACCAGGCCTCCCTGTCCATCACCAACTCCCGGAGTTCACTCAAACTCATGTCCATCGAGTCGGTGATGTCATCTGGCCATCTCATCCTCTGTCGTCCCCTTCTCCTCCTAACCCCAATGCCTCCCAGCATCAGGGTCTTTTCCAATGAGTCAACTCTTCGCATGAGGTGGCCAAAGTATTGGAGTTTCAGCTTCAGCATCAGTCCTTCCAATGAACATCCAGGACTGATCTCCTTTAGGATGGACTGGTTGGATCTCCTTGCAGTCCAAGGGACTCTCAAGAGTCTTCTCCAACACCACAGTTCAAAAGCATCAATTCTTCGGCGCTCAGCTTTCTTCACAGTCCAACTCTCACATCCATACACGACCACTGGAAAAACCATAGCCTTGACTAGACGGACCTTTGTTGGCAAAGTAATGTCTCTGCTTTTGAATATGCTATCTAGGTTGGTCATAACTTTCCTTCCAAGGAGTAAGCGTCTTTTAATTTCATGGCTGCAGTCACCATCTGCAGTGATTTTGAAGCCCAAACAAATAAAGTCTGACACTGTTTGCACTGTTTCACCACCTATTTCCCATGAAGTAATGGGACCAGATGCCATGATCTTAGTTTTCTGAATGTTGAGCTTTAAGCCACCTTTTTCACACTCCTCTTTCACTTTCATCAAGAGGCTTTGCTAGGAACAAATGGAGTGGAAGTGATGGAATTCCAGCTGAGCTTTTTAAAACTCTAAAAGAGGTTACTCTTGAACCCCCCTCCTACCACCCTCCCCATATCATCTCTCTGGGTCATCTCAGTGCACCAGCCCCAAGCATTGTAAAGTAAAAAAATTAAAAAATAAATAATAATAATAATAAATAAAAGAGGTTACTCTTAAAGTGCTACACTCAATATGCCAGCAAATTTGGACTAGTCAGTAGTGGCCACAGGATTAGAAAAGGTCAGTTTTCATGCAAATCCCAGAGAAAGGCAATGCCAAAGAGTTTTTAAACTACTGTATGCTTACACTCATTTCACATGCTATCAAAACTATTCTCAAAATTCTACAAGCTAGATTTTAGCAGTATGTGAACTACAATTTCCAGATGTACACACTAATTTTCAAAGAGTCAGAGGAAACAGAGATCAAATTGCCAACATTTGTCGGATCATGGAAAAGACAAGGGGATACCAGAAAAACATGTATTTTTGCTTCATTGACTATACTGAACCCTTTGACTGTGTTTATCATAACAAACTGTGGAAAATTCTTACAGAGATGGATGTATCAGATCATATCCACCTCTTGATAAACCTGTATGCAGGTCAAGAAACAATAGTTAGAACCATATATGGAACAACTGAATGGTTCAAAATTGGGAAAGGAGTACAAGAATGCATATTGTCATCCAGCTTATTTAACTTACATGCAGAGTACATTATGTGAAACACTGCATGAATCACAAGCTAGTATCAAAAGTGCCAAGAGAAATATGAATAATCTCAGAAATGCAGTTGTTGGCAGAAAGTGAGGAGAAACTAAAGAGTCTCTTTATGGAGGTGAAAGAGGAGAATGAAAAAGCTGGCTTGCAGCTCAACATTAAAAAAAAAACTAACATCATGGCATCCAGTCCCATCACTTTAATGACAAAGAGAAGGAGAATAAATAGAAGCAGCAACAGATTTTATTTTCTCAAACTCCAAAATCACTGTGGACAGTGACTGCAGTCATGAAATAAAAGCCACTTGGTCCCTGGGAAAGAAAGTCATGACAAACTTAGACTGCATATTAAAAAGTAGAGACATCACCTTGATAACAAAAGTTTACATAGTCAAGGCTATAGTTTTTCAGATGAGAGATTTGTATCATAAAGAAGGCTACTGCTGCTGCTGCTAAGTCGCTTCAGTCGTGTCCGACTCTGTGCAACCCCATAAACGGCAGCCCACCAGGCTCCCCCGTCCCTGGGATTCTCCATGCAAGAACACTGGAGTGGGTTGCCATTTCCTTCTCCATAAAGCAGGCTAAGCACCAAAGAATTGATGGCTTCAAATTATGGTGCTAGAGAAGACTCTTAAAAATTCTTTGGGCTGCAGGAGATCAAACTAATCAATCCTAAAGGAAATTAATGCTGTATATTCATTGGAAGGACTATTATTTATACTGAAGTTCCAATACTTTGGCTGTCTGCTACAAAGAACCAACTCATTGGAAAAGTTCCTCATGCTGTGAAAAATTTAAGGCAAATGAGTAGGAGGTGGCAGTGGATGAGATGGTTAGAAAGCATCACTCACTCAATGGACATGAACTTGGACAAACTCTGGGAGATACTGAAGGGCAGAGAAGCCTAGCATGCTGCAGTACTCGATCACAAAGAGTCGATCATGACTTAGCAACTGGAGATCCGCAATAATATGTAGAAATGCTTTGTAAGAAAAAAAGAAATTTGCTTTTTCATAATAGCAAAGACTTGAATCAGAACTACATAATAAAATGTGTACACAATGTACTAAGTATTACAAGATGCACTTTTTATGAGTATAGGTTAATAGTATGCTTGCATAATGATAATAATCCAGTTCTACTTAGTAACATGCTGTTCAGATTTGTGGTCATTTCTGTACTCACTCATCAAATTAGCTCATGTTTGTTTGTGTTAGTGCCTATATTAACTACCAATTAATTACCACCTATTCAATCGCATTGACTATGTAGCAGCCTGAAATAATCATTTAACACATGGAAATATAGTGACTAGATTCCTTGAGTTCTGATTATTTACATAATCTAGAAATTTGATGAGCTAATAATTTATTATGTCATATTTGTACATATTACTCTAATAAAAATCTTCTTAGTAATAAGAGTAGAATTTCTACTTTTACTAGAAATCAATCACAAATCAAATGGCATTAGATGTAGCTTCCAAAATCTGTTTCAAAAAGAAACAATTTTGTATGTTGAAGAGATGAAGAAATCAAGTCTCAAAAGTTCAATGTCTATTGTGATAATTCCCAGACGATTTTAACACCAATATACTGACCTATTTTAACAAAATGGAGCCAGAAAATTGAGACAATAACAAATAGAATGTCTCAGTTATTCCTATAATTGCTTCACCATTCACTCTACTACCCAGACCTCATTTTACAAAGGATAGGCTGGGGACAGAGTATTTTTTCTTTCAATATTACTTTTTCTATTTAGCATTTCTAATGTTTTAACCACTTCTAAAGTTTGTTTATTAAAATTAAGAGAACATTAAAAGTGACAAGTATTCATAAAGGCATTAAGGGAATAATGTTGATATTTCCATTGATTTTGTGTATACTAAATGAAATCACTGAGTGTCCTTCCAAAAAAATCTTTTTATCTACAAATGTTAGAGGGATTTATTAATGAAAACAGAGGGATATTAAAGCCCTAAAGTGTAACAGCAGAAAAAAT
>SJYT01084319.1:0-51657 GCA_006410635.1 Cephalophus harveyi | reverse complement strand
AAGTGTAACAGCAGAAAAAATGTTCCTATAATTCTTTCCAAAGAAATATTCGGTTGAAACAACTGATGAAAATATTTAAAAGCAAATATGAGCACAACATATTTAAGACCAAAATCCTCACTAATATGCAAATATCACATTGATGAAACTGATGGAATATAGCCAAGATAGTAGATTCATAACTCATTTAAATGAATTAATATTGTATCAAATTTGCATTAGATTTGTCTTGGATATATTATGCCAAATGATGAATTATTGAATTTTTAATCTTTGAATATATTTCTTCATTCCTGTCTAGGTATAAGCTTTAGAATTCCCTTAAGGGAGAGATTATCTAAAACATTAAATTTAGAGTTTACATTTTAGCTTAAGGTATGAGGTTATAGCTCAATTTACCTGTTTACTTTGACTATCTTCCCAATAACAATATTACCAGATAATTAGATCATGCAACAGTCTGTAACTTTCGTTTAATTCAGAACTGACCAAATTTTTTCTGTAAAAGACCAGATAGTAAATATTTTAGGCTTTGAGGGTTATTTTCTCTGTCTTTTGCTCTTACAAAAGCAGCTGTAGACAATGCTTAAACAAGTGAGCATGGAAATGTTCCAATAAAACTTTATTTACAAATATTGTAGCTCAATTTTTTGTGTGAATTTCTATGTAACTCAGTGGGTAAAGAAACTGCAGTGTAGGGGATGGAGGAGTTGCAGGTTCGATCCCTGGGATCAGGAAGATCCCCTGGAGGAGGACATGACAATCCACTCCAGTATTTTTTTTTTTTTAATTGAAGGATAATTGCTTTACAGAATTTTGCTATTTTTTGTCAAACCTCAATATGAATCAGCCATAGGCATAAATATATCCCCTCACTTTTGAAACTCCCTCCCATCTCACTCCCCATCTCACTCCCCATCCCACCCCTCTAGGTTGATACAGAGCCCCTGTTTGAGTTTCCTGAACCATACAGCAAATTCCTGTTGGCTATCTATTTTACATAAGGTAATGTAAGTTTCCATGTTACTCTTTCCATAAATTTCACCCTCTCCTCCCCTTTCCCCATGTCCATAAGTCTATTTTCTATGTCTGTTTCTCCATTGTTGCCCTATAAATAACTTCTTCAGTACCATTTTTCTAGATTACATATATATGTGTTATAATACAGTATTTATCTTTCTCTTTCTGACTCACTTCACTCTGTATAATAGGTTCTAGGTTCATCCACCTCATTATAACTGATTCAAATGTGTTCCTTTTTATGATTGAGTAAGCATATTCAAAAGCAGAGACATTACTTTGCCGACTAAGGCCCGTCTAGTCAAGGCTATGGTTTTTCCTGTGGTCATGTATGGATGTGAGAGTTGGACTGTGAAGAAGGCTGAGCGCCGAAGAATTGATGCTTTTGAACTGTGGTGTTGGAGAAGACTCTTGAGAGTCCCTTGGACTGCAAGGAGATCCAACCAGTCCATTCTGAAGGAGATCAGCCCTGGGATTTCTTTGGAAGGAATGATGCTAAAGCTGAAACTCCAGTACTTTGGCCACCTCATGTGAAGAGTTGCCTCATTGGAAAAGACTCTGATGCTGGGAGGGATTGGAGGCAGGAGGAGAAGGGGACGACAGAGGATGAGATGGCTGGATGGCATCACGGACTCGATGGATGTGAGTCTGAGTGAACTCCAGGAGTTGGTGATGGACAGGGAGGCCTGGTGTGCTGCGATTCATGGGGTTGCGAAGAATTGGACACGACTGAGCGACTGAACTGAACTGAATATTCCATTGTGTATATATACCACAATTTCTTTATCCATTCATCTGTCGACAGACATCTAGGTTGCTTCCATGTTCTAGCTATTGTAAATAGTGCTGCAATGAACAATGGATACATGTGTTTCTTTCAATTTTGGTTTCCTCAGGGTAAGTGCCTGGGAGCCCTCCAGTATTCTTGACTGGAGAAGCCCATGGACAGAGGAGCCTGGCCGGCTACATATGGTCACTAAGAGTTGGATACAGCTGAAGCGACTGAGCATGCAGAATCCAAATGATTATCTTTTTTCAAAAAATAAAATAAAACATTTCAAACCCATTCTTAACTCGTGGAAGACATAAAAACAGGCAGAAGGCTGAATTTGGTTTGCAGACCATATTTTGCTAGTCACTGATAGTTTAATAAAACCTTAGTTAGCTACTTTTAAGAACAGCACTCAAACATCTTCATCGTGGGCTTAATCACATTGCAACACATACTTTTCTAGCCTAAAGTGAAAGTTCCAAGAAATTTTTTGTAACTTAACTTATCTAGTTATAAGATCACATTTTATTTTTTGGTTTTTGTTTCTTTTGCTTTTTATACTGGTGTTAACATGACTGGCTGTAATGCAGGTCTGGAGCACCATCTAGAGATGAAAAGTTAAAACTGACATTAAAAAAATAAAGACTAAGAATCAGTGTAGCTGGAGGATGACTTTGCAATTTACAATTAGTGTGCAAATTATATTTTCAAATGATCTGCTCTAAGTCACACACTTTCCTAATTGAAAGCAAATGCTGTTTAATGTTGATTCTCTGTGTGACTTTTCCAAAAATACATTGATTTGAACTGGTTCAGACTATAATTTGCATTCCATGAAAATAATTTTTAATGACTAGATTACTGTCTGTTTAATTATATACATAAAAACCTCTAATGTTGAGTAGATATGTTTTTTACAAAAAATCTCTTAAATACCATACATATAAACATAAAAGTACAGAATAATCAAAATTAGTATGAACAATCTCTTCCCTTAGAGCTTAAACCAGTTTACTCATTATTCCCAATATACATTTTTCTTTCTTTTTTACATAAAACTAGAAATATTTTCTATGTTTATGACTGCAAACACACTTCTGTCTCTCAGTTTGTGGTAGATGATAAAAGGGTTGCAATCAGTCTATGGAGCTTAGTGCAATTTTCTTATTACGTGTATATCTTGATCCACAATGATTTAGTAATAGAGCTACAGTTCTATTGATTTATGTGAAAGTTAAGGAGCTGAGACTATTTTCTTAATTAAGTAGCTAATTAATAAAATGAATATTGCTATTTTAAAATAACATTTACAATGTATCAGACTATAGTGAGCCAAGAGCCCTTTCTAACTTTGACATTTCAATTTCATCATTTTTTGGAAAAACTATCCTGTGTCCCATAAAATTATTAGGGCAATAATAACTAATTTTTAAGAATATAGGTGACAGCATGAACACACCCTTTTTCTACAGTTATATTCTACAAGTGTATGATATTTTGTCTTAGTTATTGTCTTTAAAATTTTATATATTGTATCATTTATTCTCCAACTAACCTCAAGAAAATCTACAAGTTAGAAAGCAGCGTTCTATCTCATACACGTGAAAATACATTATTGAAGCTATTTAAATAACAGAAATCGTATGGACCTAATGGAAGCAGAAGATATTAAGAAGACGTGGAAAGAATACACAGAAAAACTATACAAAAAAGATCTTTATGATCCAGATAACCATGATGGTGTGATCACTCACCTAGAGCCAGACATCTGGAATTCAAAGTCAAATGGGCCTTAGGAAGCATCACACAAACAAAGCTAGTGGACATGATGGAATTCTAGATGAGCTATTTTAAATCTTAAAAGATGTTGCTGTTAAAGTGCTGCATTCAAAATGCCAGCAAATTTGGAAAACTCTGCAATGGCCACAGCACTGGAAACAGTCAGTTTTCATTCCAGTCCCGAAGAAGGGCAATGCCAAAGAATATTCAAGCTGCCACACAATTGCACACATCTCACACTCTAGCAAAGTAATGCTCAAAACTCTCTAAGCCAGGCTTTAATAGTATGTGAACCATGAACTTCCAAATGTTCAAGCTGGACTTAGAAAAGGTAGAGGAACCAGAGATCAAATTGCTGACATCCATCAGAACATGGAAAAGGGAAAAGAGTTCCAGAAAAACATCTACTTTTGCTTTATCGACTATGCCAAAGCCTTTGACTATATGGATCACAACAAACTGTGGGAAATTTTTTAAAAGATGGGAATACAAGACCACCTTACCTGCTTCCTGAGAAACCTGTATGCAGGCCAAAAAGCAACAGTTAGAATTGGACATGGAACAACAGACTAGTTCCAAATTGGGAAAGGAGTACATCAAGGCTGTATATTGTCACCCTGCTTATTTAACTTATACACAGAGTACATCATGTGAAAATGTCAGGCTGGGTGAAGCACAAGCTGGAATCAAGATTGCTGGGAGAAATATAATAAGCTCAGATATGCAGATGACAACACCCTTATGGCAGAAAGTGAAGAACTAAAGAGCCTCTTGATGAAGATGAAAGAGGAGAGTGAAAAAGTTGACTTAAAACTCAACATTCAAAAAACTAAGATCATGGCATCAGGTCCTATCACTTCATGGCAAATAGATGGGGAAACAGTGAAACATTATTGTCTTGGGCTCCCAAATCACTGCAGATGATGACAGCAGCCATGAAATTAAAGGACACTTGCTCCTTGGAAGTAAAGCTATGACCGATCTAGACAGCATATTAAAAAGCAGAAACATTACTTTGACAACAAAGGTCCATCTAGTCAAAGCTATGGTTTTTCCAGTAATGTATGCATGTGAGAGTTTAACTATAAAGAAAGCTGAGTGCTGAAGAATTGATGTTTTTGAACTGTGGTGTTGGAGAAGGCTCTTGAGAGTCCCTTGGACTGCAAGGAGATCCAACCAGTCCATCCTAAAGGAAATCAGTCCTGAACATTCATTAGAAGGACTGATGCTGAAGCTGAAACTCCAATACTTTGGCCACCTAATGCAAAGAACTGACTAACTGAAAAACACCCTGATGCTAGGAAAGACTGAGGGCAGGAGGAGAAGGGGACAACAGAGGAGAAGATGTTCGATGGCATCACTACCTCGATGAACATGAGTTTGAGCAAGCATTGGGAGTTGGTGATGGATAGGGAATCCTGGCGTGCTACAGTCCATCAGATCACAAAGAGTCAGACACAACTGAGTGACTGAACTGAACTGAAATATCAAACATGTAATTCAAACCCATATGTGTCTGGCTTTGAAGCAAATTCTCTTTCCAGTTTCAATTCTGGCTCTGCTGAGGTAAGATCAAAATCCTAATGAATGCATAGATGATAAACTGATTCTAGGAGAGTAAACACAAAAATTGGGAGTCAGACTTCTATTGATGAAAGCCCAGGAGATTCTTACTATCAGCAAAATAAGTTTGGAAAAATTGCTAAAGCTTTCTAAAACATACATTACTCTTCTATAAAATAGGGATACAACTGTCCATCAATTGTTTATTTTTAATATTAGTAGGGAAAATGTATGTAAAAGATTTAGTGCAATGCCTGGACTGAAACAATATTAAAATACTTTGAACTACTACTACTGTGGAAAACAAAGTAGACCCAGGGTGACTTGATTGTTTGTGTACAGTAAACCAAAGCTAGGATTGGTAGATATGATATATTTGATTGTATGATAGTTGAATTTATAAAGAAAGAAAATCATTTTTTTCAGACAAAGACAATATTGAGATCATCCCACATTATTTATTCCTGTCATTGATTTTAAAATTATATGTAAATTTAAAAGGTAAATTTTTAAAAAATCTTTCCGAATGACTGGATGTTTCTAATTTGACACATCAACAAGTTGTCTTCATCTTCACCATGCTCTTCATTTTAACCTAAAACATATGCGAAATGTATACTTTTTAAAATCCAGAATAAAATTTTCTTTTTTTTTTCAGTATTTTTTCTAAAAAACATACTGCAAGTGTTCTATCACTTGAAGACCTTTAAAATTTGAACCAGTGATGTGGTATGGCCAAGATGGTGGAGTAGGAAGACTCCGTCATCACCTAATTCCATGAGCACACAAAATGTTTACTATGTACAGAGCAACTCTGTATGAGAACAAGCTGATACTGGCATAAAATATTTTCCAAAATTAAAGATATAAAGAAGAGACCACAGTGAGATTGTTGCTGCTGCTGCTGCTGCTAAATCACTTCAGTCATGTCTGACTCTGGGCAACCCCACAGGTGGCAGCCCACCAGGCTTCGCCATCCCTGGGATTCTCCAGGCAAGAACACTTGAGTGGGTTGCCATTTCCTTCTCCAATACATGAAAGTGAAAAGTGAAAGTGAAGTCGCTCAGTAAGTGTCCGACTCTTCGTGACCCCATGGACTACAGCCTACCAGGCTCCTCTGTCCATGGGATTTTCCAGGCAAGAGTACTGGAGTGGGTTGCCATTGCCTTCTCCAGTGAGATTGTTAGGAAGAGCAAATATGAGTTATATTCAAGACCTAATCCCCCATGTGATAATCACAAATAAGATAATTATAAGAGGAGAGGTTCTATCCAAGGAACAAAGATTCTAAACCCACACTGTGCTTCCTAGCCTGGAAGTCCTTCAATGGCATGATAAACCCAGAACATCCAACTTTGAATGACAGAGGGCCTTGTGCATGGAAGAGTTAAAAGACTTTAGGAAACAAACTCCATTATGAAAGGGCACTGACAAACTCTCATAAGATCTAAATCTTATCACAGAGACAGTACTTTGAAATAGGTCTAGTCATAACCACTTACTGATTGATCAAGGAGAGTTTTCCAGAGAGGCAGGAGGCAACTGGAATTCATCAGGTACTTGAAAATTGGTGGTAGCTATTTTGGGACATGGTGCTGACATATTTGACCATGACAACACTGGTGCTGACAGTGAATTTTGGATTTCTCCTAGCCTATTAGTGCCAGGGGCTACTATGGACCACCAGTGGTTGAGTACCAGGCCCAGGTCTCCCAGCCTGCATAGCCTGCCATCCTGGGATAAGCCATCAGGCTCAGAGAAAGATAGGGACTGGCAAACAGCAGGACCAGGGCCAAGCCCTGCCTACCAGCATGCCCACTGCACTCAACCCTGCCATAACAGTAAGGCACATATAGCCTACAAAGGGAGTGTATAGTTCAGATGACCAAAGAAAGTGAGCTGCCACACCTTCTAGGACATCTCCTACATAGTGCCACTTCTCCAAGATTGGGAAACCTAACCAACCAACCTAAAGCATACAAATAAAAGCAGAGAATTAGGCAACATGAGATGGAAAAATATGTCCCAAATAAAGGATAAGATTAAACCACAGATGATTTAAGTGACATGGAGATAAGCTATCTAATCAATAAATAGTTAAAGGTAATGATCATAAGGATGCTCAATGAACTCAGGAGAAGAATGAAGAAACACAATGAGGATTTTAACAAACAGAAAATATAAAGAAGAATCAAACAGAGTTGAAGAATACAGTAATTGAAATAAAAAAATACATTAGAAGGAATCAACAGTAGATTAGATGATCAGACAAATAAATTGACAAATGGGAATAAATAGTAGTGAAACTGGCCCAAGATGGACAGAAGAAGGGGAAAAAAAAAGTTTTTTTTAATTAAGGATAGATTAAGAGAAAGAGACCTCTGCAAATACATCAATTGTCATTCTTATCATTTGAACTAACATTCAAATGATAAGAATCCCAGAAGAAAAAGGAGGGAAATGGGTAGATAATTTATTTGAAGAAATAACAGCTGCAAATTATCCTTACCTGGGAAGCTCAGGAAAACAGACAACATCCAGGAAGCACAGAGAGTTCCAAGCAAGATAAATTCAAAGACATCCACACCAATTATAATTAAAATGGCAAAAAATTAAAAGTAAATAGAGAATTGTAAAAATAACAAGGAAAAAACAATTAGCACCATACAAAAAACTCACATAAGACTCTCAGCTGAGCTTTCAGCAGAAAATTTGCAGATCATATGTTCAAAATTGAGAAAAGAAAAACCTTAAAATCAAGAATAACCTACCCAACAAGATTACCATTCAAATTTAAAGGAGAGATAAAAAGGTTAACAGACAAGCTAAAGGTAAGAGTTCAGCACCTCTAAAGTGGACTTGCAAGAAATATTAAAGGGATTTCTCTACGTAGGACAAAAGATCACAGCAAGAAATACATAAAAATTACAAAAGAAAAAAAAGCTCATTTGTAAAAGCAAACAATAAAGGTAATTAATCTCCTCCTGCTGCTGCTGCTGCTGCTGCTGCTGCTGCTGCTGCTGCTGCTAAGTCGCTTCAGTCATGTCCAACTCTGTGCGACCCCATAGACAGCATCCCACCAGGCTCCTCCATCCCTGGGATTCTCCAGGCAAGAACACTGGAGTGGGTTGCCATTTCCTACTCCAATGCTTGAAAGTGAAAAGTGAAAGTGAAGTCACTCAGTCGTGTCCGACTCTTCGCAATCCCATGGACTGCAGCCTACCAGGCTCCTCCATCCATGGGATTTTCCAGGCAAGAGTACTGGAGTGGGGTGCCATTGCCTTCTCTGAATTAATCTCCTATATAACAATTAAAAATGCTAAAAGTAGTGAAATCATTTGTATGAAAAAAGTAGTTAAATGATATACAAAACAAAAAGATATAAAATATGATATAAAAAATTAAATATGTGTGTGTGGAGTGCAAATGTAGGGATGTTAGCATGTGTTCCAAAGGCATCCAAACAGGAAAGGAAGAAGTAAAACAGTCACTGTTTGCAGATGACATGATACTATACAAAGAATAGTCTAAATAAGCCACCAAAAATCTATTTGAATGATAAATGAAGAGTAAAATTGCAGGATACTAAATTAATATAGAGAAATTTTTTATGTTTTTATATACTAAAAACAAACTAATGGAAAAAGAAATGAAGAAAACAATCTAATTTACAACTGTATCTAAAAGAATGAAATAGCTAGGAATAAATTTAGCAAAGGAAATAAAAGACTTGCCTGAACTAGGAAAACAGTAAGATATTGTTGAAGGCAACTGAAGATAAAAACAAATGAAAAAATATACAGTGCTCCTTCATTGGAAGTTAATATTGTTAAAAGGACCTTTTTTCCTAAGGTAATCTACAAATTCCATGTAATTTCTATCAAAATATCCATAGCGTTTTCTTTCACTATGAATAAACAATTCTAAAATTTATATGGAAAAACAAAGATATTGAGTCCTCAAAACATTCTTGTGAAAAAAGAATAAAGCTGAAGATGTAACATCTTGATTTATACTACAAAGCTACAGTAATCAAAATATTATGGTACTGCCAACAAAAGTAGACACACAGATGAATGGAATAAAACAGAGATCCCAGAAATAAACCCACAATTATATGATCAATTGTTTTCTGGCACAAAAGGAAAGAATATACACGGAGGAAATAAATGGTGTTGGGAAAATCAGTCAGCTACATACCTAAAAATAACCTGGACTACTTTCTGCCATCATATGCAAAAATAAATTTTAAATGGGTTGAAGACTTAAATGTAAAACCTGAAACTATAAAACTTCTAGAGGAAACAGGCTCCTCCATCCATGGGATTTTCAAGGCAAGAGTGCTGGAATGGATTGCCATTTCCTTCTCCAGGGGATCTTCCCAACCCAGGAATCAAACCCAGGTCTCCTGCACTGCAGGCGACGCTTTACAGTCTGAGCCACCAGGGAAGCCCCGAAGACTTAAATGTAAAACCTGAAACTATAAAACTTCTAGAGGAAAACTTATGCAGTAATCTCTTTGACATTGCTCTTAGAAATGATGTTTAGGTTGATCTCCACAGAAAAGGATAACAAAAACCATAAATAAATAAATGGGTCTACATTAAACTAAAAACTTTTTTCATAGTGAAGTAAACTATCAACAAAGTGCAATTGTTGCCTGCCGCATGGGAGAAGAGATTTGTAAACAGTGTATATGATAAGGGCTTGTTGTTGTTGTTCAGTTGCTAAGTCATGTCTGACACTTTGTGACCCCATGGACTGCAGAATGCTGGGCTTCCCTGTACTTCATTATTTCCCAGAGTTTTCTAACATCCAGAATATACGATGAAGTCATACAACTTGATGTCAAAAAACCCACAAACGCACTGATTTTAAAATGGCCAGAGGATCTGAATAGACATTTTCCTCCATGGAGAAACACAGCTGGCCAAAAGACACATGAGAAGGTGTCAACATCTCTAACCATAAGGAAAATGAAAATTAAAACTACAGTGAGATATCATACCACATCTGTCAGAATTATTGTTGTTCAGTTGTTAAATAGTGTCCAATTCTTTGAGACCCCCACGAGCATCACCAGGCTTACTTCTCCCACACTGTCTCCCACAGTGTGCCCAAGTTCATGTCCATTGAGTCAGTGATGCTGTCCAACTGTCTCATCCTCTGCCACCCTCTTCTTCTTTTTCCTTCAACCTTTCCCAACATGAGGGTCTTTTCCAATGAGTCAAATGTTCACATCAGGTGGCCAAAGTTTTGGAGCTTCAGCATCAGTCCTTCCAATAAATATTCAGAGTTGATTTCTTTAGAATTGACTGATTTGATCTCCTTGCTGTCCAAGAGACTCTCAAGAGTCTTCTCCAGTACCACACCATGAAAGCATCAGTTCTTCAGCACTCAGTCTTCTTTATGGTTCAACGCTTACATCTGTACATGACTAGTGGAAAGGCCATAGATTTGACCATAGGGACGTTTGTTCTCAAAGTGGACAAACAGTTAATATGTTATCTAGGTTTGTCCATAGATTTCTTCCAAGGATAAAGGGTCTTCTAATTTCATGGCTGCAGTAATTATCCACAGTGATTTGGGAACCAAAGAAGATAAAATCTGTCACTTCATCCACATTTCCTCCTTCTATTTGCCATGATGTGATGGGATTGGATACCATTATCTTAGTTTTTTTAATGTTGAGTTTGAAGCCAGCTTTTTCATTCTCCTCTTTCACTCTCAACAAGAGGCTCTTTAGTTCCTCTTTGCTTTCTGCCATTAGAGTAGTATCATCTGAACATTTGAGGTTGTTGATATTTCTCCTGGCAATCCTGATTCCAGCTTGTACATCATCTAATCTGGCATTTCTCATGATGTATCCTGCATAGAAGTTAAATAAATAGGGTGACAATATATCACCTTGCTATACTCCTTCCCAATTTTGAACCAGTCAGTTGTTCTATGTAAGGTTCTAATTATTGCTTCTTGACCTGCATTCAAGTTTCTCTAATCTCCTAAAGAATAGGTAATACTTTGCTATTCCCAGTTCTTTAAGAATTTTCCACAGTTTGTTGTGATCCAGACAGTCAAAGGCTTTAACATAGTCAATGAAGCAGAAGTAGATGATTTTTCTGGAATTATCTTGCTTTTTCTATGATACAATGAATATTGGCATTTTGATCTCTGGTTCCTGAACCTTTTCTAAACCCAGCTTATACATCTGGAAGTTCTCAATTCAAGTACTGCTGACAGAAGCTAGCTTGAAGGATTTTTAATATAACCTTGTTAGCATGGGAAATTAGTGCAATTGTACTGCAGTTTGAACATTGTTTAGCACTATTCTTCTTTGGGATTGGGATGAACACTGTCCTTTTCCAGCCCTGTAGCAACTGCTTGGTTTTCCAAATTTGCTACCATATTGAGTACAGCACTTTCACAGCATCATCTTTTAGGATTTGAAATAACTCCATCACCTCCACTACCTTTGCTCATAGTAATGCTTCCTAAGGCCCTCTTGACTTCACACTCCAGGATGTCTGTCTAGGTGAGTAACCCCACCATTATGGTTATCCTGGTCATTAGGACCTTTTTTGTATTAATCTATTAATTCTTTTCAGCTCTTTTTACTTTCTTCTGCCTCTGTGAGGTTCTTACCATTTCTGTTCCTTATTGTGTCTATCCTTGCATGAAATGTTCCTTTGATAGCTCTAATTTTCTTGAAGAGATCTCTAGTCTTTCCCATTCTATTGTTTTCCTCTATTTCTTTGCATTTTTCATTGAAGAAAACCTTGTTAACTCTCCTTGCTATTCTCTGGAACTCTGCATACAGTTGGGTATATCTTTCCCTTTCTCCTTTGCCTTTTGCTTCTCTTCTTTCTTCTGGTATTTATAAAGCCTCCTTAGACTACCACTTTGCCTTCTTGCATTTCTTTTTCTTTAGGATGATTTTGGTCATTGCCTCTTGTCCAATGTTATGATTTTTCTCCCCATAGTTCTTCAGGCATTCCATCTACCAAATCTAATCCCTTGAATCTACTCATCACCTTCTTTGTATAATCATAAGGGATTTGATTTAGGTCATACCTGAATGGCTTAGTGGTTTTCCTTACTTTCTTCAGTTTATGACTGAATTTTGTAATAAGAAGTTCATGATTTGAGCCACAATCTGCTCCACATCTTGTTTTTGCTGACTGTATAGAGCATCTACATCTTCAGTTGCAAATAATATAATCAATCTGATTTGGGTAATGACCACTGAAGATGTCCACGTGTTGAGTCTTCTCTTGTGTCGTTGGAAAAGGGTTAGGAAAAGGGAAAGTTGGAAATGTGTGTTCCCTTGGCAAAACTTTGTTAGACTTTGCCCTACTTGATGTTGAACTTCAAGGCCAATCTTGCCTGTTGCTCCAGTTAGATCTTGAATTCCTACTTTGCATTCCAATTACCTATGATGAAAATTACATTTCTTTTTTGGCTTTGGTTCTAGAAGGTCTTATAGGTCTTCATAGAACTGGTAACATTAACTTTTTTGGAATCATTGATTGGGGCACAGAGTTGAATTACTGTGATGTTGAATTGTTTGCCTTGGAAACAAATTGAGATCATTCTGTTGTTTTTGAGCTTGCACCCAAGTACTGCATTTTGCACTCTTTTGTTGATTATGAGGGCTTCTCCATTTCTTCTATGGGATTCTTGCCCACAGTAGTAGATATAATGGTCATCTGAATTACATTTTTCCATTCCTGTCCATTTTAGTTCACATACTCCCAAGATATTGATATTTACTCTTGCCATCTCCAGCTTGACTTGTCAGAATAACTATCATTAAAGATGCAAGGAATAGCAAGTGTTGGTGAGGAAGTGGAGAAAAGAGAACCCTGTGTACTCTTGTCGGCACAGGGGGTGTGGGGGGGTGGGGGCCGAATATAAATTGATGCAGGCAATGTCTAAAACAGTTTGTGTGCTTAGTCAGTCAGTCACGTCCGACTCTTTGCTACCCATCATGCTCATCTGTCTTTAGAGCTTCTCCAGGCAAGAATACTGGAGTGAGTTGCCATGCCCTCCTCCAGGGGATCATCCCAATCCATGGACTGAACCCAGGTCTCCTGTAAGCAGATTCTTTACCATTTAAGCCACCAGGGAAGCCCATGAATATTGGAATGGGTAGCCTATCTCTTCTCCAGAGGATCTTCCTGACCCAGGAATCAAACCGGGGTCTCCTGCATTTCAGGAAGATTCTTTCCTAGTGAGCTATCAGCAGTTTACGTTATTCAAAAAAATAAAGCTAGAAGGAAGTGGCACCCCACACCAGTACTCTTGCCTGGAAAATCCCATGGATGGAGGGGCCTGGTAGGCTATAGTCCATGGGGTCGCAAAGAGTCGGAAACGACTGAGCGACTTCACTTTCACTTTTCACTTTCATGCATTGGAGGAGGAAATGGCAACCCACTCCAATGTTCTTGCCTGGAGAATCCCAGGGACGGCGGAGCCTGGTGGGCTGCCGTCTATGGGGTCGCACAGAGTCGGACTGAAATGACTTAGCAGCAGCATCATATGATTCAGCAACTCCACTCCTGGGTTATTTAAAAAACCCATAAAAATACTACTTTTAAAAATATATATACTCTATGTTTAATGAAGCTTTATTTAAAATATCTAAGATATGAAAACACCCAAATGTCCATTAGTAGATTAATGGATGAAAAGACCTGGTATATATGTGGGTTGTTTTCATATCTTGGCTGCTGCTGCTGCTGCTAAATCGCTTCGGTCCTGTCCGACTCTGGGCGACCCCATAGACAGCAGCCCACGAGGCTCCCCTTCCCTGGGATTCTCCAGGCAAGAACACTAGAGTGGGCTGCCATTTCCTTCTCCAATGCATGAAAGTGAAAAGTGAAAGTGAAGACGCTCAGTCGTGTCCGACTCTTAGCAACCCCATGGACTGCAGCATACGCTCCTCCATCCATGGGATTTTCCAGGCAAGAGTACATAAACTGTTTGCAGATAACATGATATATACATCAAATATTCTAAAGATACTACCAAAAATCTAGTAGAACTACTAAATGCATAGTATATATACATACACAATGGAATGTATTCAGCCATAAAATAATTGAAATCTTACTGTTTATGACAACATCAATGGACCTAGAGGCTATTATGGTAAAAGAAATAATTCAGACAGAGAAAGACATGTACCATATGATTTCCCTTATGTTTGGAATCAAACAACAAAAGAAGAAACAAAAATAATGTAACAAAAGCAGACACAAAGGAAAGAGCAAATTGGTATAGCCACAACGGAGGACTGTTGGGGGGTGGGTTGTATAAAATATGTAAAGTGGATGAAGATGTAAAACTACCACATATATAAATACACAATAAAGATATGAGTGACGATGATAAAATTTACAGTACAGAAAATATAGTCAATACTATTAAAACAACTTTGCATGGTAACAAATGGTAAGTAGGCTTATGACAGTGATACTTCTGTAATACGTACAACTATGAAATTTCTATGTTGAATACTTAAAACTAATATATTATTGAGAATCAGTTATTCTTAAATTTAAAAATGTAAATAATTCTGAACCAGCATTTTAAACAATACCTTTCTTTTTTTTGCCCTTTTTGCCTTTCTGCCTTTTTTGCCTTTCAACCACATTCACTAAATGCCCAGAATCCACATAACAAGTAAGTAAGGGCTTCCAGTACTTTGGCCACCTCATGCGAAGAGTTGACTCATTGGAAAAGACTTTGATGCTGGGAGGGATTGAGGGCAGGAGGAGAAGGGGATGACAGAGGATAAGATGGCTGGATGGCATCACTGACTCGATGGACGTGAATCTGAGTGAACTCCGGGAGTTGGTGATGGACAGGGAGGCCTGGCAGGCTACGATTCATGGGGTCGCAAAGAGTCGGACACTACTGAGTGACGGAACTGAACTGAACTGAACCGAAGGGCTTTCAATTTCCAGTAGTTCATTCTGCCTTCTTGGTTTACAGAAGTTTTTCTAAATATGTAGATCACAAAAATCATAATAAAAATTTTCTGTGTAATTTTACTCTTATATATGCATAATCATATTAGTTATATAATCTGTAGCCTTGGAGCAAATGTCTGTATTATATATAAAAATTAGTTTAAAAAACATTTTTATAAACACGAAATAAATGACTCATGAAAAAAATTAAATGAACTGCTAATTTTGTATTAGAATTGAATATTTCATGGGTATTTTTTTTTTGACAAGTCTATTTCTGGCTATGCCATTGAATAGATGTGTGTTATTGAGATAGTGGAAGTGGGAAATCAGAAAGACATTGTTTTAAATTCCTAATTTCTCATTTTTGACGTTTATGCCCTTAAGTTAATCACAATATATCTGAATCTCAGTTTTTGCACTTATATCTTGTATATATCTCATTTATGCAAATTTCGAATGTCAAATTGGAAGGCAAATATAAATATTAAATTACATATACTTAATGTTTTTAAGGTCTACAGTTGTTCACCACTTAATTGAAGAATTTAAAAATAACATTTCTTGATATAGGAAAGAAAAGAAATAATGATATGAAATATTACTGTGAAAGGGAGAGTCAAAATAGATTCATAAGGTATCCTTGAATTTCTTTTAACATACAATAAAGCTCTAAGGTTGCAGTAACAGTAAGAGATCATGTGTGAGCAGAATGGAAGGTGTCTGGTGTACAAATCCTTAGCAATTGTGATTTAAATTAGGATTTTGAGAACTAAGACACAGTATCAAGCAAAGTGGATTTTTTCTGTTGTTAGTTACAAAATTTAAAGATTTCAAGCAGAATATTCCTTAAAGTTTATAACAATGAATAGGGCTGAAACTCTATATGTTTATAATTTTTGTTTAATTATCACTGTAGAATATTGAAAAAGGAGAAATCAATAAGAAAGAAATATTCTCCTATGAAACTTCTTATTTCTCTATTGCAAATAAAGAATAAAGTATCAGTTAACCATCTTTCCTTGCAAAATACAAATGGTTGTAGGGTTCTTGACTTAGTTACCAGGAGAATTCTATAGGTTTTTTCTCCTAATAATTTGCAATTAATACATTAAAACTTCCTAACAGTTAAAATATAAACCAGTGTCCAATGGATTAAAGATACGCAAAGCCACCAGAAACTGACTCTTTAGTCTTTAAAACTGTAATTGGAATATAAATTGATTTAATGTACCTATATTAAATATCTAAAAATAATTTATCTGTGATGGATATTTAGGAAATGGAAAATCACAATCACACATGTCTGTAGTACCAACTGACAACTGTCTAAGGATACAAGGTTTTTATCCAAAGCTTGGATACTGCTAATTCCAAATATATCACTTTTATGGATAAATAAATATCAATCTAGATTGCACACTTGAAAATAAAATGGTCAAACCATGCTTTCTCTCAAGAAAATCAATATAACGTATCATGTAAACACACTGATTCCTCTATCTGTTCACTTGAATTAAAATTCTGGCTCTTCCAACTTACCAACTATTTGTAAGAATCATTTGACCTCTCTGTCTTCAGTTCCCTCATCTGTGAAATGAGGTTACCAATAGCTTCCTCATAGGATTACTAGGAGGGTCAAATTAGATAATGCAAGTAAAGCATTTAAAATAGTGTTGTGTATGTAAATGTGCTTACATATTAAGTATAGTTTGACTTTCCTACAGAATTCCTTTTGTTAATATTTATTTTACATTGGACTATAGCTGAATTTGGGGTACAAAATGGCAA
The DNA here is from genome assembly GCA_006410635.1 of Cephalophus harveyi. Taxonomy (NCBI): domain Eukaryota; kingdom Metazoa; phylum Chordata; class Mammalia; order Artiodactyla; family Bovidae; genus Cephalophus; species Cephalophus harveyi. The sequence continues at coordinate 34,758 of SJYT01084319.1, read as the reverse complement.
CCCACTCTAGCATTCTTGCCTGGGAAATCCCACAGTCAGAGTTTAGAAGGCTACAGTCCATGGTGTCACAGAGTAGGACATGAATGAGGACACCTACATACATACTAGAATTATAATATTGTGTTAGTTTCAGTTGCACAGCAAAAGGATTCAGTTTCACACTTACATACATCTATTTTTTGTCAAATTCCTTTCCCGTTTAGGTTATTACAGAATATTGAGCAGAGTCCCCTGTGCCATGTAGTAGGTCCTTATTGGTTATCTGTGTTAAATACAGTAGCATGTATCCATCCCTAGAGGAGGGCATGGCAACCCAGTCCAGTATTCTTGCCTGCAGAATGGACAGAGGAGCTTGGTGGATTGAAGTCCATGGGGTCATAAAGAGTAGGACACAACTGAGTGACTAAACACAGCATAGCACAGTATGTATTTGTCAAACTCAACTCCCAATTTATCCCTTCCTCCCTAGCCTATCTTTCTCCTTTTGTAGCTTCAATCTTTCCCAGCATCAGGGTCTTTTCCAGTAAGTCAGTTCTTCACATCAGGTGGCCAAAATATTGGAGTTTTAGCTTGAACATCAATCCTTCCAATGAATATTCAAGGTTGATTTCCTTTAGGAGGGACTGGTTTGATCTCCTTGCAGTCCAAGTTACTCTCAAGAGTTTTCTCCAACACCACAGTTCAAAAGCATCAATTCTTCGACACTCAGCCTTCTTCATGGTCCAACTCTCACATCCATACATGACTACTGTGAAATCCATAGCTTTTTCTTGTCAGCGAACTAATGTCTCTGCTTTTTAATATGCTGTCTAGGTTTGTCATAGCTTTTCTTCCAAGGAGCAAGCGTATTTAATTTCATGGCTGCAGTCACCATCTACGATTGAGGAGCCCAAGAAAATAAACTTTGTCACTGTTTCCCCATTTATTTGCCATGAAGTGATGAGACTGGATGCCATGATCTTGGTTTTCTGAATGCGGAGTTTTAAGCTGAACTTCCCTAGTGGTTCAGACAGTAAAGAATCTTCCTGCAATGCAGGAGACCTGTGCTCAATCCCTGGGTTGGGAAGATTGAGCAACTGAGCAACTTTCACTTTCACTTCGAGTTTTATGTCAGTTTTTTCACTCTCCTCTTTCATCTTCATCAAGAGGCTCCTTAGTTCCTCTTCACTTTCTTCCATAAGGGTGGTGTCATCTGCATATCTGAGGTTATTGATATTTCTCCTGGCAATCTTGATTCCAGCTTGTGCTTCTTCCAGCCTGGCATTTTTCATATATTCTGCATAGAAGTTAAATAAGAAAATGACAATTTTCAGCCTTGACTTACTCCTTTCAATTTTGCACCAGTCCATTGTTCCATGTCTGGTTCTAACTGTTGCTTTTGGGGCTGCATACAGCTTCCCTGGTGGCTCAGAGGTTAAAGCGTCTGCCTCTGATGCGGGAGACCCAGGTTCGATCCCTGGGTCGGGAAGATCCCCTGGAGAAGGAAATGGCAATCCACTCCAGTATTCTTGCCTGGAGAATCCCATGGGCGGAGAAGCCAAGGAGGTTACAGTCCACGGGGTCGCAAAGAGTCGGACACGACTGAGCGACTTCATCTCACCTCACAGGTTTCTTAGGAGGCAGGTAAGGTGGTTTGGAATTCCCATCCCATTCCCATTTAAGAATTTTCCACAGTTTGTTGTGATCCACAGAGTCAAAGGCTTTACCGTAGTCAAAGAAGCAGAAGTAGATGTTTTTCTGAAATTCTCTTGCATTTTCTATGATACAACAGATATTGGCAATTTGATCTCTAGTTCATCCTTTTCTAAGTCCAGCTTGAATATCATGAAGTTCTCTATTCATGTACTATTGAAGCCTGACTTGGAGAATTTTGAGCATTACTTTGCTAGTGTGTGAAATGAGTCCAATTGTGTGGTATTTGAACATTCTTTGGCATTGCCCTTCTTTGGGATTGGAATGAAAACTGACCATTTCCAGTGCTGTGGCCACTGTTGAGTTTTCCAAATTGTATTGAGTGCAACACATTAAAGCATCATATTTAGGATTTGAAATCGCTCAACTGGAATTCCATCACCTCCACTAGCTTTGTTCATAGTGATGCTTCCTCAGGCCCTCTTGACTTTGCACTCCAAGATGTGTGGCTCTAGATGAGTGATTACATCATCCTAGTTATCTGAGTCATTCAGATACCTCTTTTTTTTTTTTTTTTTTTTTTTGGTCTAGTTTTTCTGTGTATTCTTGCCACCTCTTCTTAATATCTTCTGCTTCTGTTAGGTCCATACCTTTTTTGTCCTTTTGTACCTATCTTTGCATTACATGTTTCCTTTGTATCTCTACTTTTCTTGAAGTGATCTCTAGTAATCCCCATTCTACTGTTTTCCTCTATTTCTTTGCTTTGTTTTTTTATTTTTTATTTTTAAATTAATTTATTTTTTTAAATTGGAGGCTAATTCCTTTACAATATTGTGGTGGTTTAAGAAGGCTTTCGAAACAACCTGAGGAAAATTCTTAAAGAAATGGGAAGAATGTGGTCACCTTATCTGTCTCCTGAGTAACCTGTATGCAGGCCAAAACAGCAACAGTTAGAACCAGACATGGAACAAAAGACTGGTTCCAAATTGGGAAAGGAGTACAACAAGGCTGTATACTGTCACCCTTCTTATTTAACTTATATGCAGAGTACCTCTATGAAATACGAAGCTGGATGAAGCACAAGTTGGAATCAAGATTGCCGGGAGAAATATCAATAACCTCAGATATGCAGATGACACCATCTGCATTTGCTTTATGTCAGAAAGCAAAGAGGAAGTAAAGAGCCTCTTAATGAAAATGAAAGAGGACAGTGAAAAAACTGGTTTAAAACTCAACATTCAATAAATGAAGATCATGGCATCCAGTCCCATCACTTCAGGGCAAATAGATGGTAAAACAATGGACACAGTGACAGACTTTATTTTCTTGAGCTCCAAAATCACTGCAGATGGGGGCTGCAGCCATGAAATTAAAAGATGCTTGCTCTTTTGAAGAAAAGCTATGACCAACCTAAACAGCATATTAAAAAGCAGAGACATTCAGATAAGTTCAGTCACTCAGTCATGTCCAACTCTTTGCAACCCCATGAACCACAGCACACCAGGCCTCCCTGTCCATCACCAACTCCAGGAGTTCACCCAAACACATGTCCATTGAGTCAGTGATGCCATCCAACCATCTCACCCTCTGTTGTCCCCTTCTCCTCCTGCCTTCAATCTTTCCCAACAACAGGGTCTTTTCAAATGAGTCAGCTCTTCACATCAGGTGGCCAAAGTATTGGAGTTTCAACTTCAGCATCAGTCCTTCCTATGAATACTCAGGACTGATTTCCTTTAGGATGTACTGATTGGTTCTCCTTGCAGTCCAAGAGATTCTCAAGAGTCTTCTCCAACACCACAGTTCAAAAGCATCAATTCTTCAGTGCTTAGCTTTCTTTATAGTTAAACTCTCACATCCATACATGACTACTGGAAAAATCATAGCCTTGACTAGACAGACCTTTATTGACAAAGTAATGTCTCTCCTTTGTAATATGCTGTCTAGGTTGGTCATAACTTTCCTACCAAGGAGTAAGCATCTTTTAATTTCATGGTTGCAATCATCTGCAGTGATTTTGGAGCCCAAAAAAATGATGTCAGCCACTGTTTCCATTGTTTACTCATCTATTTGCCATGAAGTGATGGGACCAGAAGCCATGATCTTAGTTTTCTGAATGTTGAGCTGTAAGCCAACTTTTTCACTTTCCTCTTTGACTCTCATCAAGAGGCTCTTTAGTTCTTCACTTTCTGCCTTAAGGGTGTTATCATCTGCATATCTGAGGTTATTGATATTTCTCCCAGCAATCTTGATTCCAGCTTGTGCTTCTTCCAGCCCAGTATTTCTCATGATGTACTCTGCATATAAGTTAAATAAGCAGGGTGACAATATACAGCCTTACGTACTCCTTTTCCTATTTGGAACCAGTCTGTTGGTCCATGTCCAGTTCTAAGTGTTGCTTCCTGACCTGCATATTGGTTTCTCAAGAGGCAGGTCAGGTGCTCTGGTATTCCCATCTCTTTCAGAATTTTCCACAGTTTATTGTGATCTACAGTCAAAGGCTTTGGCATAGTCAATAAAGCAGAAATAGATGTTTTTCTGGAACTCTCTTGCTTTTTCCATGATCCAGCAGATGTTGACAATTTGATCTCTGGTTCCTCTGCCTTTTCTAAAACCAGCTTGAACATCTGGAAGTTCACAGTTCTTGTGTTGCTGAAGCCTGGCTTGGAGAATTTTGAGCATTACTTTACTAGTGTGTGAAATGAGTGCAACTGTGCAGTACTTTGAGCATTCTTTGGCATTGCCTAAGATAGTGGTTTTTAAAACTTTAAATGTGACTGAGAGTATAAAAATATTCATATACCCACACACATATAAATAAAACTCTCATGAAAAAAATCCTTGCTGTATTTAATGTGAGTTGATATTTTATGCTAATTCTATTTTATTAATATTTTAATAGATAATACAATTATAACCAAATAACTTGATTTAACAGCCAATTAATGACCTATAACGCACAGTTTTAAAAATATTGGCAAATTGGTGAGCTTATGAATTTTTAAATAGGCAAATAAGAGGGAAGACTGATGGGGGGAAGATTTCTAAGTACAATTGACATAAGAATAGTAACATTCATTGAGTACTTATTAGATGCCAAGTTTATTTTATAAATTAGCTTTTTCAAACTTACAAAATCCCCAGCAGAGAGTTGAAATTTACATCCAGTTTTATAGATGTTATACTGGTTATGTGAAAATGGTTACAACCTTTAAGGTTCAACTTAAATTTCATGTGTTCCATAAAACATGTTCTGAGTAATTCAGCCCTTTAATTTTTCCTCTGAATTTCTATATGTTTTTACTTATAAAAATGAACCATATCTTCTTTCTGTGTGCTCTGTAGTACCTAATACATAGAGTAAGTATTTTGCATTTTTAAACTAATTTCTTTCATAGTTAATAATGTGATTCCTTGTAATATTTATCCATTGGACAAAAATTTTCATGTTTTTGCATTACTGTCCAAGATGTTCATTTGCCTTTCCCACTCACTTGAAAATAGAATCATGAAATACTTTTTGAGCATACAATCATTTTTTGAATGTAAAACTAAATCACAGTAGAATATAAATATAATATATGATCAAGACAAATATATTTACATGCTCCCTCATATAAAACATGCTTTTCCTAACCCCAGGAAAAGATCAGCAACCCTCAATCTCCATGGTACATTTTGCTTCTTTAGCAGCTTTCTTTCAGATAAAAATCAATTTTTTTTCCTGTCCTCTCACTCTGAGATTGTTTTGCATATATAAACTCATCCAATATTTTGTAATTTGATTTATCCAGTTTTCTCTTTATCTGTTGTTATCTCTTCTTTTTGAGGGAGAGAGATTCTGGGTTTTGTGGAAATACCTCAGTATGCCTCTCTCTAAAATTAAATACATGAATTATAACAATGCTTTATTTTTGGTTGGTAATATGGCATGGAGTTAAATATCAGAACATAAAGACAAAGACATCCTATGGCTCTTCTTAGGTTTAACCTTGACTATGACTGCATATTTTGGTTTGAAGTACATATAGTCCTGCTCATTTAGTATAATTGCAAATAAAAATAAGATATCACTTTTAAAATACAGCAGAAATGTCTTAGGCTTCTATTCTTACAGATTATTTATCTTATGTTTCTTCCCTGAAATAATACATAGTTAAGAAATAATCACATATTTGATTTAAATGAAATGTACAAGAAAAGTTTAATTAGACAAAAAATAAACTATATTTGTGTTAAAAACATATACACACGAGGGAATACTGTAAGAAAGAGGTAGAGGTTACAAATATCTAAAGTCCAGATAAGATTTTTGTAGAGAGCTTATTGTAGCTACAGTTGAATTCCAGTGAGCCCAGGTCCTTAAATGTATCAAATTGCTTCTGACAATTAAGGTCTCCAAGAGTGCCAACATCTTCAGCAAAATGCTGACTTAGTGTCAAGGGGACTGTCTACTGAAAGTCTCCTTTCTGGCACTGCTTTTTTAATCTGTATGGGTTTTGAAGAAAGTAGTCACTTTGAATATAGATCTAACAGTTCTAGGTTACCAAAGAAGAAATCTCAAGCTAGTCAATTCAAGGGCTCAGGGCCCTTGTTGTTTACTGGGCAACCCCAAGGAAAGTTCAGAAGATTGTGTAATTAACTACAAACTGTCCAGAGGTTTTCTCTTGAGTAATTCTGTATTGCCTTAAGGCTTTTATTCATTATACTTGCTTAAAATGGATTTAGATAGAATTATATACACATGTTATATTTACTATGGGTGTGAAGAATATTATTCTTTCAATTTCAACTTAACTCAAAATGGATGATTTGTGAAGCTGAAGTCTATTACCAAACATACTTTATTGAAAGTTATTCCAGGGTAACATTACATGGTCAATATTGTACAGAGAACAGTATGAAATGCATAAACATTATTATTAATAGAACCATATTGGGCTTTCAAAACCTAGCATCTAGTAAGATCCTCTAAAAGTAGTTTCAGGCCCATAGCTATTTAACATATTTATTAACAATCTGGATAGAATGCTAAGATACATATGATTCAAAATTAAGAGGAGAAGCAAGTAATATGCTTGAAGATTTAAGATTCAAGATCTGGAGAGATTAAAAGAACAAGCAAAGTGTACTAAGCTTCACCATATGCATAAGTAAAGGGACAAGAAAACATTTTAAATTATGTTAGAGAAATTTCCATTAAGATGTTCTACCTAAGCAATATTCAATATGATATAATTGAATTATGTACTTATGCACATTATTAAGATGGCATTTACATACCAGTGCCAAAATGAGAGAGCTTTCCTGGTGACTCAGACAGTAAACAAAATCTGCCTGTAATGCAGGAGACCCAGGTTCAATCCCTGGACCAGGAAGATGCCCTGGAAAAGGGAATGGCTACCCACTCAGTGTTTTTGCCTGCAGAGGCACTGTGCATTCAGATTTAAAACAATATTAGACTCATTGCCAAAAAGAACTACAGACAAAAGGCACATTTTAAATTATTCAAGAATTGTATCTATAACCAGAGTCATAAACATAAATCATAGAGCAGAATTAAACCACAGCTGGGGCACTGTTCTCTTGTTCTCTATTAAGAACATATACACAGTCTGGAAAACATATATAGATAATACCCAAAGAGAAGTCATAAAATAAATCATACTGTAAAAAGTTCAATGGTAAAATGAGAATTAAAAAAATGAGAAATTGTGGTGAACAAAAAGTAGTTATTAAGAAAAAAATGCCTTTAATCAATACCCCTAATTTGCTAAACAACTTACTGTAGATAAAACAAAGAAATTACAAACAATTGTTGATGTATTTTGTAATCAATAAAATCTTAAATGTTCTAGACTTCAAGAAATGTTTCAGTGAATTCACTGTAGGAATTTTAATTTTGAAATTTTCTTTTAGGAATCCCCATTAATATATTTAATTTGGATTTTTCATAATTTTTCTGCAGTTGCACATGGTTTTATTTTGTCAAAGGAATTTAAGAAAGAAAATATAAAAATCAAGGCTGGAAAATAAGGACAATTCATTATAAACTCATAAAAATAGCTTTCTACATTATTTTCACATATAAAATGATACAAACTGAACATGTACACAATTTACAGAAAAAAATGAATGTTGCTGTCTAATGATGTCTAGTAGAAGTAGTTAAGATTTGCTAAATGTTAGGAATTGTATAAGCATGCAATGAGAGTATTCAGGACTAATTAGGCACAGAGAATCTTAGTGGGTGATTAGGAAGTTAATGTGAGGTATAAATTATTTTAACAAAATGAAGAGGGATATAGCTGAAATTAATACAGAGATTTTTAGTCAATGGAAAAATTTGGAAGGTGTGGTCATCAGTCAGTTCAGTTCAGTTCAGTCGCTCAGTTGTGTCCGACTCTTTGCAACCCCATGAATCACAGCACGCCTCCCCGTCCATCACCAACTCCCAGAGTTTACTGAAACTCATATCCATCCAGTCAGTGATGCCATACTGAGGTGTAATTACAAGATTTTACTAACTATATTTTCCATGTTTTCTATTTACCATCTATAAAAAATGAGAAAGAATAAAATATGGTGCTTTAGTTATTTGTTGAGTTGTAATAGCAGCTATTTCTTTAAAAGGACTGCTATAATCAGGATGACTAAAATGCTTCCCAAGTGGCTAAAGGTCTTCCCAGGCCCCTTCCCAATACAGGAGCCGCAGACCCAATCCGGGGATCGGGAAGATTCCCCCTGGAGTAGGAAATGGCAACCCACCCAGTTTTCTTGCCTAGAAAATTCCATGGGCAGAGAAGCCTGGCAGGGTACAGTTCATAGGGTTGTGAAAAGACTGAAACACAACTTGGTGACTGAGCACACGCGCGGAACTTTTTATTTTTTTCATAATGATGACATACAACTTTTATTGTGTTGTTTAAAAAATTGTTTAAGTTCTTTTGTACACAGTGGAATACATTCATCCCAGTTCAGTTCAGTCGCTCAGTCATGTCCGACTCTTTGCGACCCCATGAATTGCAGCACGCCAGTCCTCCCTGTCCATCACCAGCTACTGGATTTCACTCAGACCCACGTCCATCAAGTCAGTGATGCCATCCAGCCATCTCATCCTCTGTTGTCCCCTTCTCCTCCTGCCCCCAATCCCTCCCAGCATCAAAGTCTTTTCCAATGAGTCAACTCTTCACATGAGGTGGCCAAAGTACTGGAGTTTCAGCTTCAGCATCATTCCTTCCAAAGAAATCCCAGGGCTGATCTGCAGAATGGACTGGTTGGATCTCCTTGCAGTCCAAGAGACTCTCAAGAGTCTTCTGCAACAGCACAGTTCAAAAGCATCAATTCTTCAGCACTCAGCTTTCTTCACAGTCCAACTCTCATATGCACACAGGAATGTGAGAAAACCATAGGAAAAACCACAGGAAAAAGCATAGCCTTGACTAGACAGACCTTTGTTGGCAAAGTAATGTCTCTGCTTTTCAATATGCTATCTAGGTTGGAATACATTGGCATACAGAAAATGAGAGACATTTAAGATGGAACAGTTAACACAGACCTGAGAATGGCTTGGGAATTAGTGAGGAGGTTCTGTTTCATGTTCGTGATGTGTTTGGATCTCCCAGGTGGCTTAAACGGTAAAGCGTCTGCCTGCCGTGCGGGAGACCTGGGTTCGATCCCTGGGTTGGGAAGATCCGCTGGAAAAGGAAATGGCAACCCACCCCAGTAGTCTTGCCTGGAAAATTCCATGGACTGAGGAGCCTGGTGGGCTACAGTCCATGGGGTCGCAAAGAGTCGGACACAACTGAGCAACTTCACACATACAGTCTCCAATTTAAATGGGTTAGTTGTATTGAGTGATGCTTCTCTAGAAGGCTATAATAACCTGGGATAACAGGTGAAACTCAGTGATTTATCTGTAACTGAAAGATAAAGAGTAAAGGCAAGCATTTCATTTGGAAATTAATTCAATGGCTAAAACTTTAAGTGAAATATGTTTACAAAGATACACTGGATTTATCATCTGATGATATGAATAGAGCCACATAGCACTCAGGACAATTTCTGATGCTTCACATCCAGTCTCCAATAAATTATCTTATGTAATAATTACAATTTTTATTAATTACCTTGAGAGCTGTAATTTTTTCCTTTCTTGTGCAGAGTTTTCTAATGTGTTTTCTCTCATTCTATGACAATTACATTTCCTTGAAACCCAATCCTTTATACTTTTTGTGTCATAATGTAACTTTTTCTCTAATTATCACTATATTTCTTCCTTTTCTGGGTGCTTGTTACAATTGATGCATTAATTTGCAATTCATTAAAATAACTTTTAATTTTATTCTACCTAAGCTCCTACCCACCTATTAAATTTGAGGAAAATGTTATTATCAAATACAAAAATCCTTCCTGCTCCATGGTATCTGATTTCAGTTCAGTTCAGTTGCTCAGACTCTTTGTGACCACATGGACTGCAGCACTCCCAGCCTCCCTGTCCATCACCAACTTCTGGAGTTTACTCAAACTAATGTCCACTGAGTCAGTGATGCCATCCAACCATCTCATCCTCTGTCATCCCCTTCTCCTCCTGCCTTCATTCTTTCCCAGCATCAGGGTCTTTTCCAATGAGTCAGTTCTTTGCATCAGGTGGCCAAACCATTGGAGTTTCAGCTTCAGCATCAGTCCTTCCAATGAATATCAGGACTGATTTCCTTTAGGATGGACTGGTTGGATCTCCTTGCAGGTATCTGATTTAAAATGTTGTAATTATGCTTCTTATAATACCACTAAAATGGAACAAAATAATATGTCCTATTCTTATTAAAATCTAATTTTTTTCTTCTAAGAGATTACTTTAGTGACATTTTAATTTTTTAATATAAATTTATTTATTTTAATTGGAGGTTAATTACTTTACAATATTGTATTGGTTTTGCCATACATCAGCATGAATCTGCCATGGGTACACACGTGTTCCCCATCCTGAACCCCACTCCCTCCTCCTCCCCCGTACCATCCCTTGGGTCGTCCCAGGTTTTTTTTTATTTTCACACATTATGTGGGGTGTTAGTTCACCCATCAAGAATCAAACCTGCATCCCTTGCAGTGGAAGTGCAGAGTCTTAATTACTGGACTACCAGGGAAGTCCCTAGTGACATTTTCGTATCTCCTATTATTTGTGGCTATTATTCAACAAAACAGAACTTGGCTTTACTGCTATTTTTATTGCTTAAGCAGAGAATATATCATTATACATGATATTAGAGAAATTTTCTTTTTTTAATTAATTTATTTATTTTAATTGGAGGATAATTACTTTACAATATTGTGGTGGTTTTTGCCATACATCAACATGAGAAAATTTCTGTTAAACTAAACATGTTCCCAGGTGGCTCAGTGGTAAAGAATCTGCCTGCCAATGCAGGAGACACAGAAGATGCCAGTTCAGTCCTTGGGTCAGGAAGATCCCTTGGAGAAGGGATAGCAACCCACTCCAATGTTCTTGCCTGGAATGGCCCATGGACAGAGGAGCCTGGTGAACTATAGTCCATGGGATCTCAAAGAATCAGCCAGGACTGAGTGACTAAGCATGCATGCATATTTTATACATATTTTGAATTTGTAAGACTTTTTAAAATTAAGGCTCTATATAATTACATTGCTATAGCAATGATACTGGATTTTTCAAAATTCTGAATTTACAAGATACTGAATGCTAATTTTAAAAATTCCAATAGTCATGTAGGGGTGTGAAAGTTGGACCATAAAGAAGGGTGAGTGCCAAAGAATTGATGCTTTTGAACTGTGGTGTTGGAGAAAACTCTAGAGAGTCCCTTGGACTGCTAGGAGATCGAACCAATCAATCCTAAAAGAAATCAATCCTGAATATTCATTGGATGGACTGATGCTAAAGCTGAAGCTCCAGTCCTTTGGCCACCTCATTAGAAAAGACCCTGATGCTGGGAAAGATTGAAGGCAAAAGGAGAAGGAGGCAGCAAAGAATGAGATTGTTAGATAGCAGCATCAATGACTCAAAGGACATCATTTGAGCAAATTCCAGAAGATAGTGGAGGACAAAGGAAGCTGGTTTGGTGCAATCCATCTGGTTTGTCAGGGTTGCAGAATATTGGACATGATCTAACAACTGAACTGCAACAATATTAATGTATTTAATTCATTCGAGTTTATTTACATATATGGTGTGAGAAAGTAATCCAATCTGATGTCTTGGATGTAGCTGTACAGTTTTCCAGCACCATTTACTGAAGAACGTTTTATTTTTTCTTCATTGTATAATCTTGTCTCCTTTGTCCTAGATACTTTATTGTTCAGTTGCTCAGTTGTGTCTTACTCTTTGTGGACAATGGACTACCGCACACCACATCTCCCTGTCCTTCACTATCTCCTGGAGTTTGCTCAAATTCATGTCCATTGAGTTTGGGTTTTGTTTATGGGATCTCTATTTTATTTCATTGATCTATGTGTTTGTTTTTGTGCTGGTTGTAGTGCTGTTTTGATTATTATGCTTTGTAGTATAGTTTGAAATCAGAGGGCATAATGCTTCCAACTTTCTTCTTCCTTATCCAGATTGTTTGGATGTGTAGGATCTTTTGTGGTTCCATGCATATTTTATAATGATTTCTTTCAGTTCTGTGATAAATGCCTTCAGTATTTGGGAAAGGATTGCATTTAATCTATAGATTGCCAGGTTAGCATGGTCATTTCAATAATAATTTTTCCATTCTGTGAGTGTTATATGTTTTTCAATTTGTTTTTATCATCTTCAATTCATTTCATGTAAGTCTCAGAGTTTTCCAAGTCCAAGTCTTCTACTTCCTTGCTTAGATGTATTCCTTGGTTAGATTTATTTATTCCTTCCTTGCTTAGATTTATTCTATTTGATGCAATCATAAATGGGATTTTTTTCTTCATTTTTCATTTTTATATTTGTATCAGTGTATGAAAAGGCAACAGATTCTATACAGTAATTTTTATTTTACAAAATTATTGAAATTACATATGACTCAAATTATTTTTGGTGGAATCTTCGGCATTTTCATGTATCAGTTCAGTTCATTTCAGTCGCTCAGTTGTGTACGACTCTTTGTGACCCCATGGACTGCAGCATGCCAGGCTTCCCTGTCCATTACCAACTCCCAGAGCTTACTCAAACTCACGTCCATCAGGTTGGTGATGACATCCAGCCGTCTCACACTCTGTCATGCCCTTCTCTTCTTGCCTTCAATCTTTCCCAGAATCAGGGTCTTTTCTAATGGGTTAATTCTTCACATCAGGTGGCCAAAGGATTGGAGCTTCAGCATCAACATCAGTCCTTTCTATGAATACTCAGGACTGATTTCCTTTAGGATGGACTGGTTGGATCTCCATGCAGTCCTAGGGACTCTCAAGAGTCTTCTCCAACACCACAGTTCAAAAGCATCAATTCTTCGGTGTTCAGCTTTCTTTATGGTTCAATTATCATATCCATACATGCCTACTGGAGAAACCATCTAGTCTAGTTTTGACTAGATTGACCTTTGTCAGCAAAGTAATGTCTCTGCTTTTTAATATGCTGTCTGGGTTTGTCATATTTTTTTCCTTCAAGGAGGAAGTGTCTTTTAAATTTGTGGCTGCAGTCAAAGTTCACAGTGATTTTGGAGCCCAAGTAAATAAAATCTGCCGCTGTTTCCACCTCATCCCCATAATTTTGCCATGAAGTGATGGGACCAAATGCCATGATCTTAGTTTTTTGAATATTGAGTTTTAAGCCAGTTTTTTTCAGTTTCCTGTTTCACCCTCACTGAGAGACTCTTTAGTTCCTCTTTGCTTTCTACTATTAAAGTGGTATCATCTGTATATCTGAGGTTGTTGGTCTTGATTCCAGCTTGTGATTCATTCAGCCTGGCCTTTCACATCATGTACTCTGCACAGAAATTAAATAAACATGGTGACAATATACAGCCTTGATATACAACTTTCCAAATTATGCACCAGTCTGTTTTTCTATGTCTGGTTCTAACTGTTGCTTCTTGACCCACATGCAATTTTCTCAGGAGACAGGTAAATTGGTATGATATTCCCAATCCCTTAAGAATTTTCCACAGGTTATTGTGATCCACACAAAGTCTGTAGTATAGCCAATTAAAGAGAAATAGATTTGGGAGGAGGAATTCCTTTGCTTTTTCTATCATCCAATGGTTGTTGGCAATTTAATCTCTGGTTACTCTGCCTTTTCTGAACCTAATTTGTACATCTGGAAGTTCTTAGTTCACATATTGTTGAAGCCTAGCTTGAAGTATTTTGAACATTACCTTGCTAGCAATGAGATGAGTGCAACTGTATGGTAGTTTAAACAATCTTTTGTTTTGCCTTTCTTTCAGACTGGAATTAAAACTGAACTTTTCCTGTCCTGTGGTCACTGCTGAGTTTTCCAAATTTGTTGACATATTGAGTGTAGCACTTTAATAGCATCATCTCTTAGAATTTTAAATAGCTCAGATGGAATTCCATCACCTTCACTAGCTTTGTTCATAGTAACGCTTCCTAATGCTCACTTGACTTCACTATTCAAGACGCCTGGCTCCAGGTGAATGACTATTATATTGTGGTTGTCCTAGTTATTAAGATCTTTTTTGTATAGGTCTGGGGTTGGAGAAGGAAATGGCAACCCACTCCAGTCCTCTTGCCTTGAAAATTCCATGGATGGAGGAGCCTGGTAGCCTACAGTCCATGGGGTTGCAAAGAGTAGGACACGACTGAGCGACTTCACTGGTTCACTGGTGTTTATAAGGTCTTTATTATGCTGAGATATCTTCTCTCTATGCCCTCTTGTTTGAGAGTTTTTAATCATAAGTTGATGTTAAATTACATCCATAGATTTTTCTCCATCAATTGAGATAATGATATGATTTTTATTTTTCATTTTTTACTATCATTTATCATGTTGATTGATTTACAGATATTGGGCCATTTTGTATCATTAGAAAAAAAGTCTCATTTGATCATGGTGTATTTTATTGTACTTTTGAATTTGGTTTGCTAATATTTTTTTGAGGATAGTTTATCTATATTCCTTAGTTATGTTGGCCTATAACTTCCTTTATCGTGGTGTTTTTGCCTGATTTTGTTGTCAGCATGATGCCAGGCTTATAGAATGCATTCAGAAGCCTTTTTTTCTTGTGAAGCATTTTAAATACTTTGATAAAAATAGTTTTTAACTGTTCTATAATTGTTTGGTAGAATTTATCTATGATGCTTTCTGGTCCTGTGCTTTTTCTCTTTGGGAAGCTTTAAATTACTGAATCAGTTTTTTTTAATAGTAATTTCTCTATTCACATATTTTATTTCTTCTTAATTAAGTCTGAGAGATTGTACATTTCTAGAACTTTATTCATTGTTCTAGCTTACCCAACTTTTTTGTGTGTATAATGGTTTGCACTTTTCTTATGATCCTTAGTACTTTTATAGTGTTGTTGGTAACTTCTCTGTTTCATTTCTGATTTTATTTATTTAGGCACTCTCTCTTTTTTCTGGTTTATTCTCTGAAGTTTATCAATTTTCTTTATCCTTTCAAAGATATCAATCTTAATTACATTGATCTTTTCTATTGTTACTTTAAAAAAATTTTTTTTAGTTTATATTTTATTACTTTCCACTCAATCTTTGTTAGTTGCTTCCTTCCACTAATTTGGGTTTCCTTCCCAAAGAAAAAAATTCTAATTCCTTTTAATGTAAGGTTATTTGAACTTTTTTCTTTCTTCTTGAGTTTAACTTGTATAGCCACAAACTTCCCTCTTTGAAATGCTTTCATTATGTCCCACATATATCATTGTGTGAATCCCAAGCAGATATAGCTTTAAAATGTTAAAGCATTTGGTAAAGTGTTGCTGAGGTTTTCTGTTGCCAGTAGCAAACTGCTTTTCCATTTATGAAGAATTCGTGCCTTTCAAGCATTTAAAATATAACAATATTTATAAATGTGTGGTTTGGAGGAATTGTTTAAATCCCTTTTCCTAACTTCCTTTCTCTTCAAGATAGGGTCTTTCAACAAGTAATTTGTAGTAATGACTGTGTTGACTTCAATTTTGGAGTATAGTAGCTATGTTAATGCTTTGTTAATAAGTGTTAATACTATGTTAATACTTTAACCACTTGATGCAAAGAGCTGACTCATTGGAAAAATCCCTGATGCTGGGAAAGATTGAGGGGAGGAGAAGAAGGGGATGATAGAGGATGAGATGGTTGGATAGCATTAGTGACTCAATGGACACGAGTTTGAGCAAATTCCAGGAGATAGTGAAGGACAGGGAAGCCTGATGTGCTTCATCTCAGTCCATGGGATCTCAGAGAGTTGGACATAACTTAATGCCTTAACAATAACAACAGCTATGTTAAAGATTATTTGGTCTTATTGAAGCCAACAGAGAATTTGCTGCTGTGTTTTTTCCTTCAGCAATAAATAAATTACTTACAGAAAAAAATGAAATTTACAGGCTATATATTTGATGAAATAGAAGTAAAAATCCTCAAGAAAATATTAGCAAATGTGGCTGAGTTCATAAGGCCTACATGGCATAGTGAACTGAAACATAGTTAAAGGCATAAGCATGTGGACCCACCCCAAGACTAAGCATGAAAGTGAAAGTGAAAAGTGAAAGTGAAGTCACTCAGTCATGTCCACCTCTTTGCAACCCCATGGACTGTAGCCTATCAATCTCCCCCATCCATGGGATTTTCCAGGCAAGAATACTGGAGTGGGTTGCCATTTCCTTCTCCAGATCTTCCCGAACCAGGGACTGAATCCGGGTCTCCCGCATTGTAGGCAGACACTGTACCATCTGCGCCACCAAGGAAGTCAGAGGGGAAGCCAATTGAAAAATGCCCAGGCTTCCTGTGAAAGAGGCTTGCTATCTTAAAGTGTCAGCCTGAGAGTTCTACTGAGATGCTCTCTAGGGACAAAGGCTTCCAGCACTATCTTTGTTCTCTTCAGAACTCATCTTGCTCTGAGAGGCACCATCTTTGTACTTCCCCTGTGCTAATCTCCAAAGCACTAATATCTTCTAGAGGAGAACTTTTAGAGGAATCTGGCACACGTTTTTTTTATAACTGACACCTAAAGCATGTCCCTTGTTTGGCCTGGCCCTGTTGGCCAAAAGTGATTGTAATCCTCTATCCTTACCAAACTGTAACATTTTGAGACAGTTCTTGACCAGATATCATCCTTAGGGTATTGTACAGACAATAGACTGAAACATACTCCTAGTCTGTGAATCAGGCCTATTTCCTTTTCCTGGAGCTTCAGTCTGAAGGACAGGCTTCAGGTATAATTTATAACTAGATATCTACCGAGCTGCTCTCAGGGAATGGAAGATGGTCAGTGTTATTTTAGCAACCTCCTTCTATCTCATTTCACCTCACTAGTATTTCCCCAAAAAGAGGCATCTTCAATGAATATCTCATTTTTCTTTTTACTGCTGCCTGTGGTTACCTCTAGATTATCTGGCTCTGGTGACCAATGGGTCCTGTGTTCGTATAGCCCAAGAAACTATGACAGAGAGAGTTCTTGATTGGCTACCATCCCCAAGACACAAAAAGAGGTAATGCACTCTCTCTGAAAGAGGTTTATTAGCTTATTTCCATATCTGCAGTCTGAGGGGAAGGCTTTTATTGAAGCACACAACCAAATATCCACTATAACCCTATCTAGAGACCTTATATCTCAAGCATAATATTAACATTACTCCTCGACTGCAATCAGAGTTCCATTATCTCCAAGAGGGGAGTATGTGCATATATCTAGTGCCCAGGTTTTTATATCTTATGCCCTGATGTAGATTATGGGGCTGCATCTTAAGAAATGGCCTTTTTATAATTGGCTCTGGTGGCCAGTGGGGCTTTTATCCCTAGGTCCCATGAAATTATAAAAATGCAGAAATAGATCTTGGCTGACAACAACCCACAGGGAACAGCACAAACAGCAGATGGAAACATACCCCAATCCTTTTCTGAAAGAGGCCTATTTTATTTTTCTATCACTTTGGCCTTAAGGGAAGTTATCTGGTTTGGCAGACATCTAGAGGTCTACTGAGGGTTTTCCAAGGATGCAGGCTGGTAAACACCAATTTTGTGGTCTCCCTCTGACTCATTCCAGGTTGCTGGTATCTCCCAGGGGAAAAACTTGAGCAATCTTTTGGCATACCAAGCACTGCAGATATTTTCCAGGGAACAAGCCTATAGCATCTGATTCTAGGAGGCTGTGGGATTTAGCCTTATGGCTACACAGTACTGTATATATTTACATATTTTAAGAATTGCTGGCTGATTGGATGCTGTCATACAATGAGCCTGAATCTAGGTGTTGACTGAGATTCTCCCCTTTTGTACACTGAGAGGTCTTGGCAGACCCTCAAAAACTGGAAGCCACTAAAAATAAAAGAATCTGCTTTGACAATAACAAAATATTGGGAAAAAAGCTAAGAGCAGGTTCATCTCACACATTATATCATCTCTAAAGACTGAGAAGTGACTGCATTACATTAACATATGTATCCAACACAATTAAAGAAAATAAGAAAAAGAGGAATGTATTTCCCCCAAACAAGGATAAAATCTCAGAAAAATTCCTCTGTGAAATGAAAATAAGAGATTTACCTGATAGTCAAAATTAACGGTCATAAAAATGACTGACAATCTTGGAAGAAGATATAAACATCAGCAAAGTAAAAGAAACATAAGAAATTTACAAAAAGGAAATCATATAGCTCAACAATACAAAAAATGAACTGAAAAGTACACTAGACATATTCAACAGAAGATTAGAGAAAACTTCTGTGAAATCAAAGAGGGCAGTGAAAACCCCAAACAATAGCAAAATAAATAAATAAAAAGGGAAGATCCTTTAAAGAATTTATGGGACAACAGTAAGCAGATCAAAATTTGCATTACAGAAGTCCTAGAAGAAGAGGGAGAGAAAGTAGCAAAATAATTGCATTTTTATGTACTGGCTAACAGCTTCTCTAATCAGGCTGTGAAAACTGAAATCCTGTTCCAGGTTCTCATGGACACCCAAACAAAAAGAAGACAAAGAAATTCACTTTAAGACACATTTTTTTACTAAAATGTTGTAAAGTGAAAGACATGAAAGGAATATTTAAAGCAGCAAGAGAAAAAAACATATTAAACACACACACACACAAATCCCCATATGACTATCAGTAGATTATTTAGCAGTTATTTTGCAGCTATAAGGGAGAGTCATTTATTGCTAATTTGTAATAGAAAAACATATGAAAAAAATTTTACTGTTAAAGGTGAATATGTAATATTCAGAAAAATCTAATGTAAAAGTGGTGATAATCACTTATAAAGCTAATATTTAAAAAATTAGTAAAAGTAGGTACAAAAACAACAGTTAAGGGATTCACAAGATAAAAACATTTAATGTGTACAATCAAAACCACAAAATCAGGATTGAAATAAAAATAAAGAACTTAGAACGCATTCAAACTGAAGTTATCAAATTTAAAAGACGGTTTTGAATATAAGTTGCTGTATGTAAGCCTCTGGAGATCAGCTCTGGGATTTCTTAGGAAGGAATGATGCTAAAGCTGAAACTCCAAACTTTGGCCACCTCATGTGAAGAGCTGACTTACTGGAAAAGATTCTGATGCTGGGAGGGGTTGGGGATAAGACGGTTTTGAATATAAGTTGCTGTATGTAAGCCTCTGGAGATCAGCTCTGGGATTTCTTAGGAAGGAATGATGCTAAAGCTGAAACTCCAAACTTTGGCCACCTCATGTGAAGAGCTGACTTACTGGAAAAGATTCTGATGCTGGGAGGGGTTGGGGACAGGAGGAGAAGGGAACGACAGAGGATGAGATGGCTGGATGGCATCACTGACTCGATGGACATGAGTCTGAGTGAACTCCAGGAGTTGGTGATGGACAGGGAGGCCTGGCGTGCTGCGATTCATGGGGTTGCAAAGAGTCGGACATGACTGAGCGACTGAACTGAACTGAACTGAACTGGGTGACCTTAGAAGTAAATGATGTCCCATTGTCACTTTGTTTTTTATTGTTTTTATTTATTTAAATTTATTTATTTTAATTGGAGGCTAATTACTTTACAATATTGTATTGGTTTTGCCATACATCAACATGAATCCTCCATGGGTATACACACGTTCCCCATCCTGAACCCCCCTCCCATCTCCCTCCCCATACCATCCCTCTGGGTCATCCCAGTTCACCAACCCCAAGCAACCTGAATCCTGCATCAAACCTGGACTGGCGATTGTTTCTTATATGATATTATACATGCTTCAATGCCATTCTCCCAAATTATCCCATCCTCTCCCTCTCCCACAGAGTCCAAAAGACTATTCTATACATCTATGTCTCTTTTGTTGTCTCGTATACAGGGTTATCATTACCATCTTTCTGAATTCCATATATATGCGTTAGTATACTGTATTGGAGTTTTTCTTTCTGGCTTACTTCACTCTGTATAATAGGCTCCAGTTTCATCCACCTCATTAGAACTGATTCAAATGTATTCTTTTTAATGGCTGAGTAATACTCCATTGTGTATATGTACCTTTGTAATGAACTTGGCAGACCAAATCTCAGAATGATTTCGTGGAACAGTTTATTTACCACCTCCTCAGTCTTCTCAGTCTGGGAGGGAAAGTCTTCAATCTATCCTGGGAATGTATCTATCATGACTAATATATATTTATATCCTTTAGAAACTGACATCTGGGTAAAGCCCATCTGCCAGTCCTCTCCTGGGTAGGTCCCACGTTATTGGTAGGGCTGAGACAGCTGGGGTCTTGAGGGTTGTTTAATTGGCAAGTGGGACAAGAGGAGACCACTTGCCTTATATTCATTTGGCAGCCTGTTCCACTGAAGGACCTTTCTAGTAATCTTTGGAGGGCCTTGTCCCCTAAACCAGTGGTGGAATGTAAGGAGTTAACCAACTTACATTGTTAGGCAGATAGGAGTTTCTGCCTGGTTTTCAGGCAGAAAAAGGAGTCCCTCCTTTTGGAACAACCCCATATGATCTTCTTGAAAGCCCTCATTCTTAGCTTTAAGAGTCACCTTCAGTATATGAAGGAGTTTCTGGCAAATTAGTCTGTGGAACTGAGGTGGCAACCCCTATTACGTCATTGTTCTGTAATGCTGCTCTCTTAGCTACCTAATTGGCTGCTTGGTTCCCTCATGCCACTTCCATGTTCCCTTTTTGGTGTCCCTTGCAATGGGAGACTGAAACCTCAGTGGGCAGATGGATTGCCGCCAAGAGCCTAAGAATTTGATCACCATGTTTGACTGGGCACCCTCAGGTGGTCAAGTGTCCTCTTTCTTTCCAAATAGCAACATGTGCATGTAGCACCAGAAAGGCATACTTGGAGTCAGTGTAAATGGCTACTCTTTTTCCTTTTCCCAGCTCTAAAGCTCGAATCAGGGCTATGGGCTCTGCTAATTTGGCTGAAGTACCTGGTGGTAAAGGTTTAGCCTCTAAGGTCTCAAAATTGGAGACTACTGCATATCTGGCTCTTCTTTTTCCATCCAAGAGAAAACTGCTTCCATCAGTGTACCAGATTTCCTCATGATTGGTCAGAGGATCTTCTGACAATCCCTCTCAGGGTTTTGTCCAGTGGTCCAAGGTTTCTAGGCAAGAGTGAAAGGGGAGAGAGCCCTCGAGGGTAGGCAGGAGGGTAGCTGGGTTAAGAATCTCACAAGGGGATATAGTCAGGCCTGGATTTTTCATCAGCACTATTTGATATCTGAGGACCCTTTGATCAGACATCCATAAATGGCCTCTCCCATTCAGGAGTTGTTTCACTTGGTGGCTAGTAAATAGTTAGTTTCCCACCCCACCCACCCCCAGAAAGAGTTTTAAAAGGCATCTTCTATTAGAACTGCAATAGCTGCAAGATTTCAAAGGCAGGGAAAGATCTCTTCCCAATAAGGGAATAGGAGACTCAGGGACCACCAAAACCTAGTGGGAAGATAATTGTCCATCACAGCAACAAAGAAGTGTGCTCATGTGCATCTTTTTGTAATTGTTTTTTCCTGTAGCACCCAAAATGGTACAGGTTTGAGAGGGTAGGAGGCTCTGAAGCAGTAAGTCAGGATAGAGTAGTTAGCCCCTTTGTCGACCAAGAAATTCTTGGACCTACTTGCCACATCCAGTTACATCCTTGGCTCCAGTCCCTTGATGGTTACCTGTGACAGGCAGGCTGGCTGAAGTGGGCTGCTTCAGTCCTATTGAACCATCATGAGGGAAGGCTTGACACTTGACCTTGAGGTTCTTGGGTCCCCAGGGCAGAGTGCTGCCAAATGTCCCAATTGATGGCACTTGTAGCAAGTCATTTTAGGAGATTTGTCATGGTTTGGATGCTCTGGCCCAATGTCCCACCTGTCAACAGGTTAGGCATTTGCCTTGTGCCTTGTCCTTCAAGAACTTGGGATTTGCCATAGGGCTTCCCTGGAAGGCAGCCAGCATTTGGGCATGCCTTGTCTGTTTCCTTTTCTCCCTTTCCTGGGCCTTGACTTCCCTTCCTGGGCCTTGACTTCGCTCTCCTGTTCTCTGTTATAAAATGTATTCATGGCTGTCTGGACCATCTCATCTAGAGAGGTAGCAGAGTCCTGCTGCTGTGGCTGTTGTAACTTTATCTTGATGTCTGATACACACTGGGACAGGAATTTATCCTTTAAAATGTCCTCTCCCTTGTAAGAGTCTAAGTCCAGATTTGTAAGCTTTTGGAGAGCCTCTTTTAGCCTTTCAAGAAAGGCAATGGGGTTCTCATTGGGCTCCTGAGTTATTGCTGAGACCAGGCATAGTCCCACAGCTTCCTTCTATTTCCATGGGTGGACTTCCTTAGGGGTGAGTCTTTTTGAAGTTTATCCTACCCAGTACTGTTGCAACCTGAGAGCCAGGCATCCCCACCCAGGTCAGGGTGCAAATCCCCAGGAAGGATGAGGCATGACAACCTCCTGGAGATTGAATCCCCAGACAAGCTGAGGCATGTCAGCCTCTCAAGAGTTGGGTCCCTGGGCAAGTTGAGGCATGTCGACCTCCTGGGACCCATGGACTGGTGGATCCCCAAACAGGTTAAGGTGTAACAACCTCCTGAGGACCAGATCCCTAGGCAGGTCGAGGCAGGTTGACTTCCCAGGACCTCTGGGCTGGAGTTGGGCACCCCAGAATCTCCAGCATGACTGGTGCTAGGTAGGATTAAGGGGTTGTAATCTTAACTCATTGCTGATTTGTCTCCCATGGATGGGAATAGATACCATGATGTAAAGCAATCCAAGCCTGTGCCCTGAGACTGGGAACCTGAGAAACAGCCACAAGCCTTATCCTCTTATTGCTCTGAGAGAGTTTAAGTCATTGATTTCTTCCTCTAGTCCTCCATAAGAGTAGTTTAGGGTGTTTCCAATGATAAACATTTCATTGTCATCAACCCACTTTAGGTAATAACAGATGTAATGACAAAGGAGTGGGTTATCTGGTCCTGTTAGGGGCATTAGGAGTATTTTAATAATAAGTGGGGTGGAGGGATGTTGCCTAAAAGGGGGCAGGGTCCTAGTTGCAGGTGTCAGTAAGTTTCTTAAGAACAAATTGGAGGCGGTCCTAAGATGGTGGAGGAATAGGATGGGGAGACCACTTTCTCCCCCACAAATTCATCAAAAGAACATTTGAACGCTGGGTAAATTCCACTAAACAACTTCTGAATACCAGCAGAGGACATCAGGCACCCAGAAAAGCAGCCCATTGTCTTCAAAAGGAGGTAGGAAAAAATATAAAAGACAAAAAGAGAGACAAAAGAGGTACAGACAGAGCTCCATCCCGGGAAGGGAGTCTTAAAAAAGAGAGAAGTTTCCAAATACCAGGAAACACTCTCACTGTCAAGTCTGCGGTGAGCCTTGGAACCACAGAGGGCAACATAACCAGGACGAAAAATAAATAACTAATTAAAACCCACAGATTATGTGCCCAACACTAACTCCCCCAGTGGAGAAGGAGCACAGATGCCTTCATCCGCCAGTAGCAGGCGGGAGCTGGGCAGAGAGGTGCAGGCTGCATTGCTTAGAGTAAGGACCAGGCCTGAATGCCCCGAGGGCAATCTGAGGGAACTAACTTGGGCTAGCAAACCAGACTGTGGGATAGCTACCACGTGAGGAGACCTAACCTAAGATACCGCCAGGCCAGCTCACAGAACAAAGGACTGACTAGAGCTACATGAAAAGCCCTATCCTAAGACACCATCAGGCCCACTCACAGAACAAAAGACTGAGCAGAGCTAGCCGGCTGCAGACCATCCCCCTCCAGTGACAGGCAGCCCGAGACAGAAGAGGGTAATCGTGGCCCCAGAAAGGCATTATCTACCAAACTACAAGCAGGCTTCATTGCTAAGATTTCTTGGGATTCTGGACGGTCAACATCCACCTGAGAAGGTGCACCAGTTGTACACCTAGAAAAACGAGTGGCAGGGAAGGGGAAGGTGATAAGTCGCAGCGACCGCACTCCCCAAACAACTGGTTACCTGAGCTGCTCAGACCTGGAAAGGGCACAGAACGCAGGCCCAACCAAGTCTGCACCTCTGAGGACTACTCAAGTACCTGAACCTGAGCGGCTTAGACCTGGGAAGTGCATATAACCCAGGGCCGGCCTCAGACACTTCCTGGCAGAGCAACCTAGATGGGTTGTCTTACATATTGCAGTGCTCCTATGTTGGGTGCATATGTATTTATAATTGTTATATCTTCTTCTTGGATTGACCCTTTGATCATTATGTAGTGTCCATCTTTGTCTCTTTTCACAGCTTTTGTTTTAAAGTCTATTTTATCTGATATGAGTATTGCTACTACTTCTGCTTTCTTTTGGTCTCTATTTGCATGGAATATCTTTTTCCAGCCCTTCACTTTCAGTCTGTATGTGTCCCTTGTTTTGAGGCAGGTCTCTTGTAGACAACATATATAGGGTCTTGTTTTTGTATCCAGTCAGTCAGTCTTTGTCTTTGTCTTTTGGTTGGGTCATTCAACCCAGTGTGGCCGAGACACTGCGAGCACACACCAGTGTTATTTATTTGCAACTCTCACTGTTTGCAGATGACATGATCCTCTACATAGAAAACCCTAAAGACTCCACCAGAAAATTACTAGAGCTAATCAATGAATATAGTAAAGTTGCAGGATATAAAATCAACACATAAAAATCCCTTGCATTCCTATACACTAATAATGAGAAAATAGAAAGAGAAATTAAGGAAACAATTCCATTTGCCATTGCAATGAAAAGAATAAAATACTTAGGAATATATCTACCTAAAGAAACAAAAGACCTATGTATAGAAAACTATAAAACACTGGTGAAAGAAATCAAAGAGGACACTAATAGATGGAGATATATACCATGTTCATGGATCAGAAGACTCAATATAGTGAAAATGAGTATACTACCCAAAGCAATCTGTAGATTCAGGGCAATCCCTATCATGCTACCAAAGGTATTTTTCAAAGAGCTAGAACAAATGATTTCATAATTTGTATGAAAATACACAAAACCTCGAATAGCCAAAGCAATCTTCAGAAAGAAGAATGGAACTGGAGGAATCAACCTGCCTGACTTCAGGCTCTACTACAAAGCCACAGTCATCAAGACAGTATGGTACTGGCACAAAGACAGAAATATAGATCAATGGAACAAAATAGAAAGCCCAGAGATAAATCCACACACCAGATGTGTATAAGAGACAGCCTCTACATAGAAAACCCTAAAGACTCCACCAGAAAATTACTAGAGCTAATCAATGAATATAGTAAAGTTGCAGGATATAAAATCAACACATAAAAATCCCTTGCATTCCTATACACTAATAATGAGAAAATAGAAAGAGAAATTAAGGAAACAATTCCATTTGCCATTGCAATGAAAAGAATAAAATACTTAGGAATATATCTACCTAAAGAAACAAAAGACCTATGTATAGAAAACTATAAAACACTGGTGAAAGAAATCAAAGAGGACACTAATAGATGGAGATATATACCATGTTCATGGATCAGAAGACTCAATATAGTGAAAATGAGTATACTACCCAAAGCAATCTGTAGATTCAGGGCAATCCCTATCATGCTACCAAAGGTATTTTTCAAAGAGCTAGAACAAATGATTTCATAATTTGTATGAAAATACACAAAACCTCGAATAGCCAAAGCAATCTTCAGAAAGAAGAATGGAACTGGAGGAATCAACCTGCCTGACTTCAGGCTCTACTACAAAGCCACAGTCATCAAGACAGTATGGTACTGGCACAAAGACAGAAATATAGATCAATGGAACAAAATAGAAAGCCCAGAGATAAATCCACACACCTATGGACACCTTATCTTTGACAAAGGAGGCAAGAATATACAATGGAGAAAAGACAATCTCTTTAACAAGCGGTGCTGGGAAAACTGGTCAACCACTTGTAAAAGTTAATGAGGTGGATGAAACTGGAGCCTGTTATACAGAGTGAAGTAAGCCAGAAAGGAAAACACCAATACAGTATACTAACGCATATATATGGAATTTAGAAAGATGGTAATGATAACCCTGTATGCGAGACTGCAGAAGAGACACAGATGTATAGAACATCTTTTAGACTCTGTGGGAGAGGGCAACGGTGGGATGATTTGGGAGAATGGCATTGAAACATGTATAATATATGTGAAACGAATCACCAGTCCAGGTTAGATGCAGGATACAGGATGCTCGGGGCTGGTGCACTGGGATGACCCAGGGGTGGGATGGGATGGGGAGGGAGATGGGAGGGAGGTTCAGGATGGGGAACATGTGTACACCTGTGGCAGATTCATGTTGATGTATGGCAAAACCAATACAATATTGTAAAGTAATTAGCCTCCAGTTAAAATAAACAAATTTATTTTTTAAATAAATTTTTAAAAAACAACAAATTGATAAGAGCAGATGTTTCATAAAAGTGGAGTGGGGCATGTTTGTAACTTTAGGAGAAAGGTGGTAAGGGTTTGGGCCCAAACCGCTTACAGGGCTTAACTCCCAAAGTGGCAAACATTATCCCTGGAAGTCCAGTTGCCCTTGAAGGGATGCCACCAACAGATGTACTTCTAGCAGGCATTGTGTGCCTGTCACCCACCCAAGCAGATCCACTAAGAGGTACTGTTGTCGCACTTGTTGTAGGAAACATGGAATGTGAACGGCTGACTATCTACAGAGATTGGATATTATACAATATTTCCCTCCCATGAGCCAGCTATTTTCTGATTGCCCCTCCAGGGGATTGTAGATGCAACATTGTGGGCCTGGACATGGCTCAGGAAAAGAGCATGAAACAGGAGGGAAGCAGGCAGGGCACCACTTTTGAAAGAATAGCACAGCCCAAGGGCATAATACAAACCAATTAAAATAAAATGGGTCCAAGATGAAAAGTCAAATTCGACTGAACCTTGATCCTCAATCCGCAAGCTAAATGACACACCCAGAGATGCCAGGACAGTTCCAAGTCACTGTCAAAAGACTGAGAAGTGGGTGGCTCCCCAATTGTTGGAATGACCCTCCCACTCATTAGCATATGAAATCACCCAGTTCATAAAAACTAAGCACACAACATTCCATGGCTGCTGCACTGGCCCCCTGTGATGGCCCACACCCTGTAGTGTGCTTCTCTCTGAATCTGAACAAATCCACCTCTTACCTATTACTGCCTCTCACTGAATTTTTTTGCAATGAGAAATCAAAAGCCTGAGTTTCATTCAGTCCTAAAACCAGGCACTGTGGGTTTGGACCAGGCTCAAGTCCCAGTCGGATATGACTGAGTGACTAAGCATAGCACAGAGTCCCTGCCATGCGGGTCTGAGTCCCAATCTTAGGTAAACAGTTTCAAGTACAACTTTCAGAAATGGAAAGATGATGACCTTCCCAATACTTTGTAAGCAGTGGCATAGGTGAAGACAGGAGCTGAAGGACAGGAGGAGAAAGCAGTGGGAAAAAAACATGTCGAGTAATCCCCTTCATAACCTGCTGGAAAATCTGCTAAATACCTGACCTGTGCTCACAGTTTTCATTGGCCTGATCCTTGGCAGAAAGATTAAGGACAGAAGAACCTCCCCACACATGGGCAACAGCTATTAAGGCACAGCAGATAGTAGAGCCTTTTGGACAACCAGTGGCACCCACTGTTGCTCACCTATTCGTAGGGATTTCAAGACAACAAGATTGTAAAGGAATTAAGATGTTGTTAGCCATATATCCCTCCAGCCATAGGAGCAAGGACTTCCTACCCCAACCAGAGGATTTCTAGATTCTGAGACTGAGCCACATGAGCTTTCTGCCAAGTTTGTTTTTGCTGCCCTGGTTTCCAGCACACTGGAGTTATTGTCACTTCCCCTGCACTGGGTTTTCTTTGCATTCAGCTTCCACCATGGGAGCTTTCACCCAGCTGGCTTCTGCTGTGCTTGCCCCTCCACCTCACAGGGGCCAAGCTGAGGTTGTTCCAGCAAAGTTAAACCTGAGTCATGGCACCATAGATGTCAGGGCAATTTGTAATTTCCTTGGTTCTGTCTTGCTGCAGCAAAAAATTGAAGCAATGGATGGATTGGTGTTACACCTTGGTTTGGCAACCAAAGGAAAATGTGTCCTCAAGGTGTGAGGGTGGGCCGACCCAAAAGAAGCAAAGAGAAACCTGAGGCTCAATTTTGGCTCCTCTTTTTATGTTTTTCCTTCTCCATCTAAACCTGTCCTATGTAAATTAGGCAAGCCAGGAGGGCTGTTTGTTTCACGTGAAGTTCTCAATAGGTCCTTGGACCTTCCTTTGTTCATTTTTGAAGGGTTTTCACTTCTTTGTCTTTTAGCCACCACAATCCTGGGCTCCTTTTTCCTGTTCTACCTACCTAACATGTCTACGTATGCAGGGTCCCTTTGGTTGTCTCTGGCCCTGTGCAGCCCTGTGGACTGTGGTCTGCCACGCTTCTCTGTCTGGGGGATTCTCAAGGCAAGAACTGGAGCATATTGACCAATACTGGTTGCCATACCCTTCTAGAGCACTGTATTTCCTGCTGCCCTAGCCACCAACTCTCCTCAGTAACTGGTGCTGCCAGAACCCCTGGAGCTGTACCACCTCCACAGCTGGCATTCACTGGGGCAGACCCAAGTCCTTCAGGACAGCCTCAGGAGCAAACCCGGTGGACAACCCACATGCAGAGGTAGAAATAAGATCACAGTTGAAACACAGGGGCAGTGTGGCTAAGGAAGAAAACCCCAAACATTCCCACCACTTGTACAAGCTGCAGATTAAATTCACATGATCAACTAGGCAGACTCTGTGCCTATGGAATATATAAAAGGACAATGAGAGCTCTCACGAAAGAAAACACATTAGTTCTGATACCTGTGAACATTGGAGGCAAGAACAGATAGGAGTAGGACCAGATTAGAATCTGAGCTTCTGCCACAGCAGGTCCAGAGATCAGCACAGTGTTGGAGAGCATCCTAGGGAAGTAGTGGACTGTGACTCCCAGCAAGGGAAAGGACTCTGACAGCAGAGACTCAAGAAAAACATTTATTATTCTTATGTTTTGACTTGCTCTGTAGATTCTTTTGGATTTTTTGGTTCTTTTTTTTTTTTTTCTTTTTTCCCCCTCTGTTGTAGTTGTTGATTTATTAGCATTATGAAATCTAATTAAGATTTTGAGCTTTTTTTTCCTCAGTCACATTGTTTACTGTTATTATAAACCTCTGCCTCTACATTGGGCTTTGGCAGTTCTGTGGAGTTGTTTCCCATTTTTTTTTTTCTTTTTTCTTTCTTCTTCCTTTTTTTTTAAATTCTTTTTTAATTTTAATTTTTAATGTTTTAAAGCCTATTATTATTTTTCTATATTTATTCCTTTGTTTGCTTTTCCTGCTGTTCTTTTCCCTTTGCAGCGAATCTTTAATGTATATAAATCTTCATTTACCTCTATTTAACTTTGCATATCTATTCTTTCTTCCTTTGTTTCCTTTCCTCTTAACATATTTGTTAGTTTTATTTTCATTGCTTTATCTCCCATTTGGCACCTTGCTTTAGTTTTATCTTCCAGTTTGTGCTTTAGTTAGTTTTGTTCTTAACTGGTAGATATAATTTTTGATTTCCTTTGTTCACTGGGCCAATCTACTGTACTTTATTTTTCTTGGACTATCCTGATTTTGGTTATGGGTGTATATTTATCTGTGTGTATTCTATTATTCTAATTTTTATTTGCTTGATTTTGTAATTGCCACTTTTCTGGGGCAAATCTTTGGTTTATTGTTTTGGGGTATTTGTTTTAATCTCACTTAGTGCTATAAAAACCACTTGTGGAATCTTCATTTCTGACCAGAGATCAAGCTAAGCCCTGAGCCTTTGGAGTGGGAACACTGACTCCAAGACCTTAGACCACCAGAGAACTAACCCTAGGGAGTATCAGATAGTGAGAACTCACACAAAGGAAACCACTTGAATACAAGACCCAGCATCACCAACCCACCATTAGCACCCTGTGCAGGATGCCTCATCTAAACAACAAACAAAACAAAAATACAAACCCAATCATCAGCAGACAGGATTAGCACCTCACTCAGCCTTGCCCATCAGAGGAGAAACAAACAAAAACAACAACAACAAAAAAAAAAAACTCAGCACAAATCTTACCCTATATGAAGTTTACACAAACCACTGGAATAACATTAGGGGGGCAGAAATGAAGAAAGAATTCAACCTTGAAGCCTGGGAAAAGGAGACCTCAAGCACAATAAGTTTTAAAAAATAATAATAATAAGGCAGAGAAACAGTACACAAATGAAGGAACAAACTAGAAACACAAAAGTCCAAATAAATGAAGAGGAAATAGGCAAACTATCTAAAAAAGAATTCAGAATAATGATAGTAAAGATGATCAAAAGCCTTGAAAACAGAATGGAAAAAATGCAAGAATCAATTAACAAAGACCTAGCATTACAGAAGAAACATACAGAGACAAACAACACAATTACTGAAACTAAAAATACTCCAGAAGGAATCAATAGCAGAATATCTGAAGCAGAAGAACGAATCAGTGAGCTGGAAGATACAATAGTGCAAATAGCTTCTGAAGAACAGAATAACATAAAAAGAATGAAAAGAGCTGAGGATAGCTGAAACATACAGAGACAAACAACACAATTACTGAAACTAAAAATACTCCAGAAGGAATCAATAGCAGAATATCTGAAGCAGAAGAACGAATCAGTGAGCTGGAAGATACAATAGTGCAAATAGCTTCTGAAGAACAGAATAACATAAAAAGAATGAAAAGAACTGAGGATAGCCCCAGAGCCCTCTGGGACAATATCAAATGCACCAACATTCAATTATAGGGGTCCCAAAAGAAGAAGAGAAAAAGAAAGGTATGAGAAACTTTTTGAAGAGATTATAGTTGACTTTTGGATCAGGAGGGAGGAGAGAGGGGAGTTCAGGATGCAGAACACGTGTATACCTGTGGTGGATTCATGTTGATGTATGGCAAAACCAATACAATATTGTAAAGTAATTAACCTCCAATTGAAATAAATAAATTTATATTTTTTTTAAAAAAGATTATAGTTGAAAATTTCCTCAACATGGAACAGGAAATAGCCAATTAAGTCCAAGAGGTGCAAAGAGCCCCATACAGGATAAATTCAAGGAGAAAACATGCCAAGATATATACTAATCAAACTAACAAAGACTAAACAACAAAACAATATTAAAAGCAGCAAGGGAAAAGCAACAAGTAACATGCAAGGGAAACCCCATACACTTAACAGTTGATCTTTCAGCAGAAACTCTGCAGGTCAGGAGGGAATAGCAGGATATATTTAAAGTACTGAAAGGGCGCAATCTACAACCAAGCTTACTGTACCTAGCAAGAATCTCATTCACAACTGATAGAGAAATAAAAGTTTTTCAGACATGCAAAAGTCAGGAGAATTCAGTACCACCAAACCTGCTTTACAAAAAGCATTAAAGGGACTTGTATAGTCAAGAAACACAAGAGAAGAAAATTATCTACAAAATCAACCAGAAACAATTGAGTAAATGGCAATAGGAACATATATATGAATAATTACTTTAAATGTAAATGGATTAAATGCTCCAACCAAAAGCCACAGACTGGATGAATGGATATAAAAACAAGACCCCTATATATGCTGTCTACAAGAAACCCATTTCAGATCTAAAGACACATACAGACTGAAAGGGAGAGGACAGAAAAATATATTCCATGCAAATGGGAAGCAAAAGAAAGCTGGAGTAGCAATCCTCCTATCAGAAAAACAGATCTAAAAATGAAGATTACAAGAGATAAGGAAGGACACTACAGAATGATCAAGGGATCAATCCAAGAAAAAGACGTAACAATTGTAAATATCTATGCACCCAACATAGTAGCACCTCAATACATTAGACAAACACTAGCAGACATAAAAGGAGAAATTGACAGTAACACAATAATAGTAAGAGACTTTAACATCCCACTCACACCAATAGACAGATAATCAAAACATAAAATTAATAAGGAAAAACAAGTCTTAAATGATACACTAGATGAGATGATCTCACTGATATCTTCAGGACACTCCATCCAAATGCAGAACACACCTCCTTCTCAAGTGCACATGGAACATTCTTCAGGACAGATGACATCTTGGGTCACAGATCAAACCTCAGTAAATTTAAGAAAATTGAAATTGTATCAAACGTCGTCTCCAACCCCAACATTCAGTTCAGTTCAGTTCAGTTCAGTCACTCAGTCATGTCCGACTCTTTGTGACCCCATGAATCGCAGCACGCCAGGCCTCCCTGTTCCTCACCATCTCCCAGAGTTCACTCAGACTCATGTCCATCGAGTCCATGAACATTATGAGACTAGGTATCAATTATAAGAAAAAAACTATAAGAAACACTGTTATGGTCTTCTTGACAGACCAGAACTTGGGGACAGGAGTTGACAAAAAGAAGGTGAAGAAAAGAAAGACGTGGGGGACCCAAGTCTCTAGTGGAACAAAGATGTTTTATTCATGGCAGCGTGTGTTTATATATTGTTATATAAGGAAGTTTTAGGCAGAAAACTAAAGTTGAGTAAAAAACACTGAAACCAGATGCATAACAGTAACTAGGGAATAACAATAGTCATATGTCCATAACAACAGTAACTAGGGGAATAACAATTGTCAGAGGGCCAGAAGACAATTCATGTATTGGAAATAAGAACATGACTAAGTAGTTTAACAGAAAAATAAAAAGGTTACTGAAAGGAATCCATGTATGCATTTCGCCTCATGGCCTCAGTCCTGAGAACTGCGTGCAGCTCTGCTCATTCCTGTTTTCCAGGAACTGATAAGGAACAGAGGGCCCTTGAGAAACAGAAAACAATGTATAGGAGTCCTTAAACGTTCCCTGCCAAAACACAAACACATGGAGATTAAACAACACGTTTCTAAATAAACAATAGGTTACTGAAGAAATCAAAAAAAAAAATTCTAGAAACAAATAATTATGAAAACATGACAACTCAAATCCTATGGGATGAAGCAAAAGCAGTTCAAAGAGGGAAATTTAGAGCAATACAATCCTACCTCAAGAAACAAGAAAAACATCAAATAGACAACCTAACTTTACACCTAAAACAACTGAAAAAAGAAGAACAAAAAAAAAATGGTAGAAGGAAAGAAATCATAAAGATCCAAGCAGAAATAAATGAAAAAGAAATGAAAGAAACAATAGCAAAGATTAATATTGGTTCTTTGAGAAGATAAACAAAATTGACAAGCCATTAGACTCATCAAGAAGAAAAGAGAGAAGAGTCAAATCAACAAAATTAGAAATGAAAAAGGAGAGGTTACAACAGACAATGAAGAAATACAAAGGATTATAAGAAATTATCATAACAACTATATGGCAATAAAATGGAAAACCTGGAAGAAACGTACAGATTCTTACAAAAGTTCACTCTTCCAATACTGAACTAGAAAGAAATAAAAATTATGAACAACCAAATTACAAGCACTGAAAATGAAGCTGTGATCAAAAATCTCCCAAAAAACAAAAGCCCAAGAACAGACAGCTTCACAGGAGAATTCTATCAAACATTTAGAGAAGAGCTAATGCCTACCCTTCCAAAACTCGTTCAAAAAACTGCAGTGGAAGGAACAATTACAAACTCATTCTATGAGGTCACCATCACCCTGATCCAAAACCAGACAAAGACAACACAAAAAAAGAAAACTACAAGCCAATATCACTGATGAACATAGATCCAAAAAAATCCTCAAGAAAATTTTAGCAAACAGAATTCAGCAACACATCAAAAAGCTCATACAACATGATCAAGATGGGTTTATTCCAGGAATGCAAGGATTCTTCAATATACACGAATCAATGTGATACACCATATTAACAAACTGAAAAAACTATATGATAATCTCAATACATGCAGAAAAAGCCTTTGATAAACTTCAGCACCCATTTATGATTAAAACTCTTTAAAAAAATGGGCATAGAAAAAGCTTTCGTCAACATAGTAAAGGCCATATATTATAAGCCTGCAGAAAATATTATTCTCAATGGTGAAAAACCGAAAACATTCTGTCTAAGTTCAGGAACAAGACAATGCTGTCCACTTTCACCACTATTATTATACATAGCTCTGGAAGTCCTAGCTGAAGCAA
This sequence comes from Cephalophus harveyi, assembly GCA_006410635.1. Lineage (NCBI taxonomy): Eukaryota > Metazoa > Chordata > Mammalia > Artiodactyla > Bovidae > Cephalophus > Cephalophus harveyi. Next base: position 396 of record SJYT01084319.1, on the reverse strand, counting down.
TCATAGAAGAAAAGGAAATAAAAGAAATCCAGATCAGAAAAGAAGTAAAGCTCTCACTGCTTGCAGGTGACATGATACTGAACATAGAAAACCCTAAAGACAGTATCAGAAAATTACTAGAGCTAATCATTGAATTTAGCAAAGTTGAAGGATACAAAATCAATATGCAGAAATCTCTTGCATTTCTATATACTAACAATGAAAAATCTGAAAGAGAAGTTAAGGAATCAACCCCATTCACCACTGCAACAAAATGAATCAAGTATCTAGGAATAAACTTACCTAAGGAGACAAAAGGACTGTAAAAAGAAAATTATAAGACACTAATGACAGAAACCAAAGACAACATAAACAAACGGAGAGATATACCATGTTCCTGGGTAGGAAGAATCAATA
>SJYT01084318.1:40101-58511 GCA_006410635.1 Cephalophus harveyi | reverse complement strand
CGACCGAGGATGAGATGGCTGGATGGCATCACTGACTCGATGGACGTGAATCTGAGTGAACGCCAGGAGATGGTGATGAACAGGGAGGCCTGGCGTGCTGCAATTCATGGGGTCGCAAAGAGTCGGACATGACTGAGCGACTGAACTGAACTGAACTGAACTATTACTTTGGGAGAAAAAAAAAAGAGAGAAAGAGAGAGAGACCCCATTTTTAAAAACAAACTTCATATATATATATATATATTTTATAATTTTTGTGACTTTTTTTCTTTAATATTGAATTTTTGAAAATCCAACCTCTACTCTAGATTTTTAATCTTTGCTTTTTGGTATTTGTTATCAATTTTGTACCTTTAAGAACCCAGTCTTCAGTACTCATTTTTACTTGGGAGTTAGATTACTGGCTTGACTGCTCTCTCCCCCTTTGGACTCTCCTTTTATTCCACCAGGTCACTTCTATCTCTTCCCTCCCCCTTCTCTTCTTTAACCAACTCTGCGAATCTCCAAAGAGAATCTCTTTGGAGATTCACAGAGGAGAACACTTAGGGAACTGATTACTGGCTGGATCTGTGTCTCTCCTTTTGATTCCCCCCTTTATCCTCCTGTCCACCTCTGTTGCCTTACTCCCTCTTCTCTTCTCTGTATAACTCCGTGAACATCTATGAGCACTCCAGACTATGGAGCTCACATAAGGAAGCGATTACTAGCTAGCTTTCTCTCTCCTGTTTTGATTCCACCTCATCTCATCCTGGTCACCTCTATCTCCCTCCTCCCTCTTCTCTTCTCCATGTAACTCTGTGAATCTCTCTGGGTGTCCCTCACTGTGGAGAAACTTTTCATCTTTAACCTAGATATTTTATCAATGGTGCTGTATAGATGGAGAAGTCTTGAGGCATCTGTAAAAATAAGACTGAAAATCAGAAGCAGGAGGCTTAAGTCCAAATCCGGAGAACACCAGAGAACACCTGACTCCAGGGAACATTAATCGATGGGAGCTCATCAAATGCCTCCATACCTACACTGAAACCAAGCACCACCCAAGAGCCAACAAGTTCCAGAACAAGACATACCACACAAATTCTCCAGCAACACAGGAACATAGCCCTGAGCTTCAATATACAGGCTGCCCAAAGTCACTCCAAACCCACTGACATCTCATAACTCATTACTGGACACTTCATTGCACTCCAGAGACAAGAAATCCAGCTCCACCCACCAGAACTCCAACACAAGCTTCCCTAACCAAGAAACCTTGACAAGCCACCCATACAACCCCACTCACAGTGAGGAAGCTCCACAATAAAGAGAATTCCACAAACTGCCAGAATACAGAAAGGCCACCCCAAACACAGCAATATAAACAAAATGAAGAGACAGAGGAATACCCAGCAGGTAAAGGAACAAGATAAATACCCACCAAACCAAACAAAAGAAGAAGAGATAGGGAATCTACCTGATAAAGAATTCCAAATAATGATAGTGAAAATGATCCAAAATCTTGAAAATAAAATGGAATCACAGATAAATAGCCTGGAAACAAGGATTGAGAAGACGCTTGAAAGGTTTGACAAAGACCTAGAAGAAATGAAAAAGAGTCAATATATAATGAATAATGCAATAAATGAGACCAAAAACACTCTGGAGGGAACAAATAGTAGAATAACAGAGGCAGGAGATAGGATTAGTGAAGTAGAAGATAGAATGGTGGAAATAAATGAATCAGAGAGGAAAAAAGAAAAACGAAATAAAAGATATGACGACAATCTCAGAGACCTCTGGGAAAATGTTAAATGCCCCAACGTTCGAATCATAGGAGTCCCAGAAGAAGAAGACAAAAAGAAAGACCATGAGAAAATNAGGATGAGATGGCTGGATGGCATCACTGACTCGATGGATGTGAGTCTGAGTGATCTCCGAGAGATGGTGATGAACAGGGAGGCCTGGTGTGCTGCGATTCATGGGGTCGCAAAGAGTTGGACACGACTGAGCGACTGAACTGAACTGAATATATGTTGTCTACAAGAGACTCACCTCAAAACAGGGGACACTACAGACTGAAAGTGAGGGGCTGGAAAAAGCTATTCCACGTAAATAGAGACCAAAAGAAAGAAGGAGTAGCAACATTCATATCAGACAAAATAGACTTTAAAACAAAGGCTGTGAAAAGAGACAAAGAAGGACACTACATAATGATCAAAGGATCAATCCAAGAAGAAGACATACCAATTATAAATATATATGCACCCAACATAGGAGCATAGGAGCACCACAATGTGTAAGACAAATGCTAACAAGTATAAAAGGGGAAATTAACAATAATGCACTAATAGTGATAGACTTTAATACTCCACTCATACCTATGGTTAGAACAACTAAACAGAAAATTAACAAGGAAACACTAACTTTAAATGATACAATAGACCAGTTAGACCTAATTGATATCTATATGACATGTCAGCCCAAAACAATGAATTTCACCTTTTCCTCAAGTGCACACAGAACCTTCTCCAGGATAGATCACATCCTGGGCCATAAATCTAGCCTTGGTAAATTCAAAAAAAATGAAATAATTCCAAGAATCTTTGCTGACCAGAATACAGTAAGATTAGATCTCAATTACAGGAGAAGAACTATTAAAAATTGCAACATATGGAGGCTGAACAACACACATCTGAAAAACCATTAAATCACAGAAGAAATAAAAAAAAAATCAAAATATGCATAGAAACGAATGAAAATGAAAACACAATAACCCAAAACCTGTGGGATACTGTAAAAGCAGTGCTAAGGGGAAAGTTCATCGCAATACAGGCATATCTCAAAAAACAAGGAAAAAGTCAAATAAATAACCTAACTCTACACCTAAAGCAACTAGAAAAGGAAGAAATGAAGAACCCCAGGATTAGTAGAAGGAAAGAAATCTTAAAAATTAGGGCAGAAATAAATGCAAAAGAAACAAAAAAGACCATAGCAAAAATCAGCAAAGCCAAAAGCTGGTTCTTTAAAAGGATAAATAAAATTGACAAACCATTAGCCAGACTCATCAAGAAACAAAGGGAGAAAAAACAAATCAATAAAATTAGAAATGAAATTGGAGAGATAACAACAGACAACACAGAAATAAAAAGGATCAGAAGAGACTACTATCAGCAACTATATACCAATAAAATGGACAACTTGGAAGAAATGGGCAAATTCTTAAAAAAGTACAACTTTCCAAAACTGAACCAGGAAGAAATAGAAAATATTAAGAGACCCATCACAAGCACATAAATTGAAACTGTAATCAGAAATCTTCCAGCAAACAAAAGTCCAGGTCCAGATGGCTTCACAGTTGAATTCTACCAAAAATTTAGAGAAGAGCTAACACCTATCTTGAAAGATGATGCTATGAAAGTGCTGCATTCAATATGCTAACAAATTTGGAAAACTCAGCAGTGGCCACAGCACTGGAAAAGATCAGTTTTCTTTCCAATTCCAAAGAAAGGCAATGCCAAAGAATGCTCAAACTATTGCACAATTGCACTCATCTCACATGCTAGTAAAGTTATGCTCAAAATTCTCCAAGCCAAGCTTCAGCAATATGTGAACCATGAACTTCCTGATGTACAAGCTAGTTTTAGAAAAGGCAGAGGAACCAGAGATCAAATTGCCAATATCTGATAGATCATGGAAAAAGCAAAAGAGTTCCAGAAAAACAACTATTTATGTTTTATTGACTATGCCAAAGCCTTTGACTGTGTGGATCTCAATAAACTGTGGAAAATTCAGAAAGAGATGGGAATACCAGACCACCTCACCTGCCTCTTGAGAAATCTGTGTGCAGCTCAGGAAGTAACAGTTAGAACTGGACGTGGAACAACAGACTGGTTCCAAATAGGAAAAGGAGTCCGTCAAGGCTGTATATTGTCACCCTGCTTATTTAACTTCTATGCAGAGTACATTATGAGAAACGCTGGGCTGGAAGAAACACAAGCTGGAATCAAGATTGCTGGGAGAAATATCAATAACCTCATATATGCAGATGACACCACCCTTATGGCAGAAAGTGAATAGGAGCTAAAAAACCTCTTGATGAAAGTAAGAGGAGAGCAAAAATGTTGGCTTAAAGCTCAACATTCAGAAAAAGAAGATCATGGCATCCGGTCCATTACTTCACGGGAAATAGATGGGGAAACCGTGCAAACAGTGCCAGACTTTATTTTTTTGGGCTCCAAAATCACTGCAGATGGTGACTGCAGCCATGAAATTAAAAGATGCTTACTCCTTGGAAGAAAAGTTATGACCAACCTAGATAGTATATTCAAAAGCAGAGACATTACTTTGCCGACCAAGGTCCGTCTAGTCAAGGCCATGGTTTTTCCTGTGGCCATGTATGGATGTGAGAGTTGAACTGTGAAGAAAGCAGAATGCCGAAGAATTGATTCCTTTGAACTGTGGTGTTGGAGAAGACTCATGATAGTCCCTTGGTCTGCAAGGAGATCCAACCAGTCCATTCTGAAGGAGATCAGCCCTGGGATTTCTTTGGAAGGAATGATGCTAAAGCTGAAATTCCAGTACTTTGGACACCTCATGAGGAGAGTTGACTCATTGGAAGAGACTCTGATGCTGGGAGGGATTGAGGGCAGGAGAAGAAGGGGACGATGGAGAATGAGATGGTTGGATGGCATCATTGACTCGATGGATGTGAGTCTGGGTGAACTCCGGGACTTGGTGATGGACAGGGAGGCCTGGCGTGCTGCGATTCATGGGTTCACAAAGAGTCAGACAGGACTGAGTGACTGAACTGAACTGAACACCTATCCTACTCAAACTATTCCAGAAAATTGCAGAGGAATGTAAACTTCCAAACTCATTCTATGAGGCCACCATCACCCTAATACCAAAACCTGACAAAGATGCCACAAAGAAAGAAAACTACAGGCCAATATCACTGATGAACATAGATGCAAAAATCCTTAATAAAATTCTAGCAATCAGAATCCAGCAACACATTAAAAAGATCATACACCATGACCAAGTGGGCTTTATCTCAGGAATGCAAGGATTCTTCAATATCCGCAAGTCAATCAATGTAATATACACCACATTAACAAACCGAAAAATAAAAGCCATGTGATTATCTCAATAGATGCAGAGAAAGCCTTTGACAAAATTCAACATCTATTTATGATAAAAACTCTCCAGAAAGCAGGAATAGAAAGAACATACCTCAACATAATAAAAGCTATATATGACAAACCCACAGCAAACATTATCCTCAATGATGAAAAATTGAAAGCATTTCCCCTAAAGTCAGGAACAAGACAAGGGTACCCACTTTCACCACTACTATTCAACATAATTTTGGAAGCTTTGGCCACAGCAATCAGAGCAGAAAAAGAAATAAAAGGAATCTAAATTGGAAAAGAAGAAGTAAAACTTTCACTGTTTGTAGATGACATGACCCTCAACATAGAAAACCCTAAAGACTCCACCAGAAAATTGATAGAGCTAATCAATGAATATAGTAAAGTTGCAGTATAAAAAATCAACACAGAGAAACCCCTTGCATTCCTATACACTAATAATGAGAAAATTAAAAAAAAAAATTAAGGAAACAATTCCATTCACCATTGCAATGAAAAGAATAAAATACTTAGGAATATATCTACCTAAAGAAACAAAAGACCTATATATATAAAACTATAAAACAATGGTGAAAGAAATCACAGAGGACATTAATAGATGGAGAAATATACCATGTTCATGGATCAGAAGAATCAGTATAGTGAAAATGAGTATACTTCCCAAAGCAATCTATAGATTCAATGCAATCCCTATCAAGCTACCAACAGTATTTTTCACAGAGCTAGGACAAATAATTCACAATTTGTATGGAAATACAAAAAACCTCGAATAGCCAAAGCAATCTTGAGAAAGAAGAATGGAACTGGAGAAATCAACCTGCCTGACTTCAGGCTGTACTACAAAGCCACAGTCATCAAGACAGTATAGTACCAGCACAAAGACAGAAATATAGATCAATGGAACAAAATAAAAAGCCCAGAGATAAATCCACACACCTATGGACACCTTATCTTTGACAAAGGAAGCAAGAATATCCAATGGAGAAAAGACAATCTCTTTAACAAGTGGTGCTGGGAAAGCTGGTCAGCCACTTGTAAAAGAATGAAACTAGAACACTTTCTAACACCATTCACAAAAATAAACTCAAAATGGATTAAAGATCTAAACATAAGACCAGAAACTATAAAACTCCTAGAGGAGAACTAGGCAAAACACTCTCCGACATAAATCACAGCAGGATCCTCTATGACCCACCTCCCAGCATATTGGAAATAAAAGCAAAAATAAACAAATGGGATCTAATAAAAATTAAAAGCTTCTGCACAACAAAGGAAACTATAAGCAAGGTGAAAAGACAGCCTTCAGAATGGTAGAAAATAATGGCAAATGAAGCAACTGACAACGAACTAATCTCAAAAATATACAAGCAATTCCTGCAGCTCAATTCCAAAAAGATAAACGACCCAATCAAAAAATGGGCCAAAGAACTAAACAGACATTTCCCCAAAGAAGACATACAGATGGCGAACGAACACATGAAAAGATACTCAACATCACTCATTATCAGAGAAATGCAAATCAAAACCAGAATGAGGTACCATTTCATGCCAATCAGAATGGGGCTGCTATCCAAAAGTCAACAAGCAGTAAATGCTGGAGAGAGTGTGGAGAAAAGGGAACCCTCTTACACTGTTGGTGAGAATGCAAACTAGTACAGCCACTATGGAGAACAGTGTGGAGATTCCTTTAAAAACTGGAAATAGAACTGTTTATGACCCAACAATCCCACTGCTGGGCATACACACTGAGGAAACCAGAATTGAAAGAGACATGTGTACCCCAATATTCATCGCAGCACTGTTTATAATAGCCAGGACATGGAAGCAACCTAGATGTCCGTCAGCAGATGAATGGATAAGAAGGCTGTGGTACATATACACAATGGAGTGTTACTCAGCCATTAAAAAAATACATTTGGATCAGTTCTAATGAGGTGGATGAAACTGGAGCCAATTATACAGAGTGAAGTAAGCCAGAAAGAAAAACACCAACACAGTATACTAATGCATATATATGGAATTTAGAAAGATGGTAATGATAATCCTGTATGCGAGACAGCAAAAGAGACACAGATGTATAGAACAGTCTTTTGGACTCTGTGGGAGAGGGAGAGGGTGGGATGATTTGGGGGAATGGCACTGAAACATGTATAATATCATATAAGAAATGAATTGCCAGTCCAGGTTCGATACAGGATACTTGGGGCTGGTGCACTGGGATGACCCAGAGGGATGGTATGAGTAGGGAGGTGGGAAGGGGTTTCAGGATGGCGAACATGCATATGCCCGTGGTGGATTCATATTGATTTGTGGCAGAACCAATACAATAATATAAAGTAAAAAAATAAAAAGTAAAATAAATAAGACCAGTGCTCTTTCTATTATGACACAGAGGTGATTAGAGTAGTATGTGTTTGTGTGAATCAACCATCTTTTTTTTTAACACAATTATCTGTGCCCACTCTTATCTCTCAGCTATCTGTTTTGGGGATGGGTTGGAACTCCTTTGAGTTTTCAAGCATATCAAATTACATATAAATAGAACCTACTACAGTGTGATGAAAATACGTTCTGGTTCTTTTAATACTGAAAGCAATTAACAGAAATTAAGCTGCTTTCAAAAAATAAAAAACACAACCAAAGAAGCGACAGAGACTAAAAGGAATAAGGTGTCTCAGGAGCAGGGTCAGTCTCTGTACTCTTCAGTAAACAGCACATACACAACCATGGGCCTTCCTCCACCTCCCCAGACTTCATCATCAACTCCATCCTCTACTCACCTACCTGAGGGACAGGTTTCCTGTTTCTCTTTTCTGAGTTTTCTTCATGTCAGTAACAGGTGCATCCCAATGCACCATCCCGGGTCATCCCAGTGCACCACATTCACAGTGACAATTGTTAGTTTTACATAACTCTATTGTTATTGATCAACTTCCTTTGTTCTGATGAATTGATCACATTGATGAGAAGCCATATCCAGGGAAAGTCCACAGTCATCTATAGGTGATCATCATGTGTAATATCCCAGGTCAGACCACTCTAAGAACTTCTGGTCTGTTGAGGTAGATAGCTTGACTCCATCTTTCATGAACGTATGACAGCACCCCCACTATGTCTCCCGCTTTGCCATTTACAGATTGGGCAGCTTTTCCATTCTGAAAGTATTCTGCTGTAACTCAGTAATATCAGGTCTCTGTGGTGAAAGGAGATTAGAAGTGAGCAAACCTGTCCTCTGTTTTTCTGTTAACATCCAAGACACAGAAATACTGTGAATATACCAAAGAGGACATGATTCTAATCAGATATCCTTTATCTGAGCCAATTTAGAATAGGGAATTCTGAGTTACTACATGTCATGCTCACTACTTGTGCCAGACTTTATTTCTTGGAAACAGGCAATATTTAGAATCTTCAAAATGACCCCAGGTACTCTAGTGATGCTTAAAATTTTTTTTCAATATTTGTAGCTTATAGTAGGCACAGTTCCCTATTTTCAATGCTATCTTAATTCTTTTTTCATTTTTTTTAAATTTTGATTAGTCATTTATGTAAGAGGAGGACATATTTGGATTAATTATTATATTTTAATCTATGTCTCAAATCTTTCATGACAATATTTGCATCCTCCATGGCTCTGTTGCTCTTGCTAAGGATCATGGTTTAATTCAGCAAAAAGCTATTCTGAATAGCTTAAAATTGGACATACTAACTTTCACCCCTGTTGTCTGCCACCTTACACATGTGCTACCTAAGTTTTACCAATTCATGTCCATTTCCTTTCTGTTAAGCACTTCCTTTCTATCCTGACTCCAGCTCCAAATATCTATGAAGGTTGTGTGATCCAGGGTTGTAACTGAGGTTTCATTCAGAGAAAGTGACTTTATATACCTGCTCAAACTTGTAAGTTTGTTTTTCTGTTTTTGTCCAACACAGAACCAGAAAACACAGGTCCAGGGTAAGATAACTGCCAGGAGAGATGTTCTTCAAAAGGGTCCAAAGACAGTGATGGTACTGAAAGCAACAGAGCCATTTGAATATGAGTCTCCAGAAGAGGAGAAAAGCACAATATTTCATGCTACAGTGGTTACTGCACGTCAGTTTTTCCAACTGAAGGTTTTTGACAACAACCTTAAAAAGAAATTCACAAAGCAGAAAGTCATTACCAAATCTGATTACCATGAATACAAAGGAATCCTGGAGATAAACAAAGTATCATCTGTGTCTGAATTTGGCCTTGATCAAAAGTTTGAAGTTCCAAACAGCATCATCAAAATAGCTGATGAAATTTCCAAGATCCGATAGTCTTCTCAAACAAGCATTGGAAATATTTGTGTATGGATTGTTTGTGTTACATTAGATAATCTCTTAATATTGCTTTTAATTTTCTCCATCAGTGCTTGAAATTGGATGTCTTGCCAAGCTATTCTTACTGACTGAATATAGGAACTCAGTTTTCGGTTCTGTCTCTTAACTAGAGTGGTCAAGTCTGGCACCCAACAGGAAATGGGATTGGGTGACCTACTAGCATTCTTCTACCTAAGATAGTTCCAAGTAAGTCCTTGAAAAACTTCACCAAGAAACCTTGTCATTTCTCCAGTTATGATTATTTAGTCTCAGACACCATGAACAAGGACAGTGCAGGGTATAAATCAATATGCACATTCTAATAATTCCATCTCTGAATTCTACCATAAATTCATCGCTTTCTTTTTTTACTTTGAGAAACAGATTGCCTTACTCAGATTAAATTCTGGTTGTGACCTATATCCAGAGCTGTAAACAGATTGACTTGTACTCTCCTGAATGCACATACATTCAACAGTTAGGCAAATAATATAACAATTCAATGCTGTCTCTTCTACCTTGTTCATTTATTTAATCAGTTATTCATGAACAGCTAATTAAAAAATATTGTATTGCATGATATTTGGAAAATCTGGTAGTCTAATTCTTTTATTTAAGAAAAAAAAAGCAGAGAACATTTTACTGACATGTCAATTTCCAAATTTGGGGTACTAGATAGCATGATACCTTAAATCCCCCTAAAACTTACAAACATCTATGAACTCACCTTTTATTTTATATAATTGACTGTTCATGAACCTGTATATGTATCTTCTCAGGTAGCCCTGTAATTTATCTCCATCACTTTTTTACTCTATCTTTAAGAGATCGTGCTTATAAATGCAATTATAGAATTGATGAGTAATAGCTTACATCAGAGAGAAGGCAATGGTACCCCACTCCAGTACTCTTGCCTGGAAAATGCCATGGATGGAGGAGCTTGGTAGGCTGCAGTCCATGGGATCGCTAAGAGTTGGACATGAATGAGAGACTTCACTTTCACTTTCCACTTTCATGCATTGGAGAAGGAAATGACAACCCATTCCAGTGTTCTTGCCTGGAGAATCCCAGGGACAGGGGAGCCTGGTGGCCTGCCATCTATGGGGTCGCACAGAGTTGGACACGACTGAAGTGACGCAGCAGCAGCAGCAGCTTACATCAGTGAGACACATGGAGTGTGAACTGTGGGGCCTACATCAATGGGAATAAGATGTTGGAGAAAGCAGATTTTCTCTATTGAATAAATGGAGAAGTTAGAGAAAAAACTAGTGAATTATCAGAAACTTCCCTATTTCTTATACGTTTTTATAACCTATTAAATGAAAAGTTATAATCACCATCCATTCATTTCTGCCTGCATGTGTGTGTTAGCCATTCAGTCGTTTCTAACTGTTTGCAACCCCATGGACTGTAGCCTGTCCAGGCCCAGGACTGTCAAGCCCCTTTGTCTATGGAATCCTCCAGGCAGGAATACTGGAGTGGGTTGCCATTTCTTTCTCCATCATTTCCTCTGCCTAAGAGGAGCCAAAATGTACATCAGGGATTTCTGATCCCCATGATTTCATTTGTTTTAAGTAAATAAAACTGCCCTTGAGGAGGAAGCAGTAAAAAATAGAAAGAAAACTCACCATTCTAGAATTGCTAAATAGAAAACATCTAGAACATGAAAGGCTAAAATAAAAAATCATGATAATAAAAGGAAAGTTCTCAGAAAAGACCTTGCCAAAGTCATGTATATGACTGTGCCTGTGTCATGCATATATCTGTGCCTGTAATTGCTTTTTTATATCTTGTTTTCACTGTGTCACAAGGGTCTTTCTCATACATGTAGAGGTTACTATATTTTCAGACCTGAATGTTAAATTTCTGCTTCAGAAAAAAGTAAATAAGAAGAACACAATCTATGAAATACAGGCTAATGTAGGAAAGATGAATGTTGTGGGAAATGGAAATTGGTACAACATCAATTGTAAGGAAGGAGATAAACTCTTCTGCTTTCAACTGAGAACAATTGACCAGAAGCTGAAACTCACAAGTGGTAAATTTCTTTTTTTAAAGGTCTTGGGGTGGCTCAGAGGTTAAAGCGTCTGCCTCCAATGCGGGAGACCCGGGTTCGATCCCTGGGTCGGGAAGATCCCCTGGAGGAGGAAAGGGCAATCCACTCCAGTATTCTTGCCTGGAGAATCCCATGGATGGAGAAGCCTAGTAGGTTACAGTCCACGGGGTCGCAAAAAGTCGGACACGACTGAGCGACTTCACCTTCACCTTCACCTTCATTTTCAAAAGTACTGGATATGTTCTGTTTATTGCAGAAGTGAGCTGCTTGGGGGTGGTTGATTTGTGTACTGTGAGTCATACAGGGTGGGGCACACAAAGCCTCATACACATTGGGGTCTACCCTCTGAATGTGATTTTCAGAGGGCAAGGCCCTAACCAAAGCCAGCCTAAGGTGAAGCAAATTGGTTCCACAGCTCATGTTTAGCTCTATAAGCCCTATGTCCTGGGGCAAAGTTTATTTGGTCCACACATAGAGTCATTTTCTGCAACTATATCACCCAGAAGAGGTACACTTGTGTAATTGGTTTCTCCAGAGAACACAGCATTGATGATTGATGGTAAAGAATCCACCTGCAGTGTGGGAGACCTGAGTTCAATCCCTAGATTGGGAAAATCCCCTGAAGAAGAGAATGGCTACCCACTCCAGTATTCTGGCCTGGAGGATTCCAGGGAAAGAGGAGTTTAGCAGTCTATAGTCCATGGGGTTGCAAAGAGTCAGACATGACTGTGTGAACTTCACTTTCACTACTATTTGCAAGAAGATTCCCTATCTATAACTAGGGTAGAATATCTAGTCCCACTTTGATCGGTAAGTACTCTCATTACTAGTTTTCCAACCATATCTAATTATTCTCACATTTTAAATGTGTGGTTTCCAGATGCTGCACAGAAAGATGTAATGAGAAAACAATAATGAATAGTGAATTAAATCTATTATAAGTGTCAGCAGTATCACCTAAAAAACTGAATATTGAACTTCTCCGGTGGTCTAGTGATTAAGAATCTGCTTGCAAATACAGGGGACAAGGGTTTGAGCCCTAGCCCGGGGCGATTCCAAATGTCACGGGGCAACAAACCCCTTTTGCCACAACTACTAAGCCCACAAGCTGCTGCTACTGAAGTCTAGGTGCTCTAGGATCTGAGTGCCACAAAAAAAGAAGCCACCGCAACGAAAAACCTGTACACTGTAACCAGAGAGTAGCCCCCACTGGCTGCTACTAGAGAAAACCTACATGCAGCAACAAAGACCCAGTGCAGCCAAAAATAAATGAATATTGAAAAATCATTATTTAAAAAATCACTATCAACGTCTGTTTCTGGTGAGTTCAGAGTAGCCTATCACCATAATCAACAATGTTGTTGTTTAGTCATTAATTCGTGTCAGACTCTTTGCAGCCCCATGGAGTGTAGACCCCAGGCTCTCCTTTCCATGCAATTTTCCAGGCAAGAATATGGGTATGGGTTGCCATTTCTTTCTCCAGAAATTTTCCTGACCGAGGGATCAAATCCTCCTGCATTGGCAGGAGGATTCTTTACCACTGAGCCACTGGGAAACCTATCAGCAACAATGTTATTCAATAAAATAACATGAAGTGAGACTTTTCAGGCTTTGAATAACAGATAGCACAAGGATAAGATCCCTGAGAGAAAGAAAACTCAAAGCATAAGCCTTTTAATTGCACAAGATCTCTGCCTTGGAGAATTTCCTGATCACAGGCCAGGGAGCAGTTGTCAAAGTGGAGCATGACAATCACACCAGGCCAAGGGGTAAATGTAAGTTTTCATGGCACCTAAGTATCTGGAGAGAAGGAAGCTATACAGAGGGCTCATTGACTGAGTCATGGATTGCCTATAAAGAGGGTGAGATAAAATGAGTCCCACCACAGAGAAACACCTAGGGGTTTTAGAACAGAACAGAAGTACAGGAAAGCAAATAGTGCAGGCCACATTGAATGTTGCCAAAATAGAGATACATATTTAGCATCTGGGCATCAAACTAACAAAAAGGAGAGGTTGTTAATTAGGAGTAAACTTTACACAATAGACTAACAACTACTCTAGAACCATCCTGAAAAAGATTAAAACCAAGTCTCAACTTACTTTAGGAAAAAGATAATCTGAGTTGTTTTTTTCCAGTTTTGCTGAGATACAATTGACATATACCATTGTCTTATATGTCTGTTATGTATAACAGGATGATTTGATACCATGGTGTTTTCAGAAATGGTCATTACAATAAGATCAGTTACCATTTTAATATATCACATAATTACATTTTTTGGTGATAATATTTAACATACATTCTCTTACAAACTTTCAATTAATAATGTAGTTTTCTTAACTGTAGTCACCATGCAGTACATTAGATCTCCAGAGCTTATTCCTCTAATACATAGAAAGTTGTACTCTTTAACCAACAGTTCTCCATTTTCCCCAAAGCTCTATCTCTGGCAACTACCAGTCTACCCTGTGTTTCTCTGAGTTTGGCTATTTTAAATTCCACTTTTAAGTGAAATCACTTTTAAGTGAAGTCTTTCTCTGATTTATTTCACCAAGTGTAATCCCCTCAAAGTCCATCCATCTTTTCACAAATGGCAGGTTTTTCTGCTTTCTTATTTCAGGAGTGAATAATCTTCCTCTGTGTGTGTGTGTGTGTGTGTGTGTGTGTGTGTGTGTGTGTGTGTGTACATTCCCATACATGGATGGGCAATTGCATTGCTTCAACCTCTTTGGCTATAGGGAATAATAATACAATGAAAATGAGAGTGCAGAAATATTTTTAAGACAGTGATTTCACTTCCTTCAGATATATACCCAGAAGTAGGATTGTTGAATCATACTGTATTTTTTTTAATAATTTTATTTATTTTTTATTGAAGTTCATTGTTTTACATAATTTTGTTGTTTTCTGTCAAACCTCAACATGAATCAGCTATAGGTATACATATATCCCCTCGCTTTAGAGCCTCCCTCCCATCTCCCTCCTCATCCCACTTCTCTAGATTGATACAGAGTCCCTTTTTGAGTTTCCTGAGCCATACAGCAAATTCCCATTTGCTATCTATTTTACATATGGTAATGTAAGTTTCCATGTTAGTCTTTCCATGCATCAAACCCTCTCCTCCCCATGTCTATAAGTCTGTTTCTCCATTGTTGCCCTGTAAATAAATTCCTCAGTACCATTTTTCTAGATTCCATATATATGTGTGAGAATACAATATTTACCTTACTGACTTACTTCACTCTATATAATAGGTTCTAGCTTCATCCACCTCATTAGAGCTGACTCAAATGTGTTCCTTTTAATGGCTGAGTAATACTCCATTGTGTATATGTACCACAAACTCATTATCCATTCATCTGTCGATGTAAATCTAGGTTGTTCCACATTTTAGCTATTATAAATAGTGCTGCAATGAACAATGGGATGAATGTGTCTTTTTCAATTTTGGATTCCTCAGGATATATCCCTAGGAGTAGAAGTGCAGGGTCATATGGTGGATATATTCCTAGTTTTTTAAGGAATCTCCATCTTCCATAGTGGCTGTATCAATTTACATTTCCACCAACAGTGCAAGACCATACCTTTTTCTCCACACTGTCTCCAGCATTTATTCTTTGTATACTTTTGGATGATGGCCATTCTGACTGGTGTGAGGTGATATCTCATTGTAGTTTTGATTTGCCTCTCTCCAATAATGAGCACAGAGTAATCCAGGTCTATCCTCCAACCAGCAACGCTGAAGAAGCTGAAGTTGAACATTTCTATGAAGACCTACAAGACCTTTTAGAACTAACACCTAAAAAAAGATATTTGTTCATTATAGGGGACTGGAATGCAAAAGTAGGAAGTCAAAAAACACCTGGGGTAACAGGCAAATTTGGCCTTGGAATACGGAATGAAGCAGGACAAAGGCTAATAGAGTTTTGCCAAGAGAACGCACTGGTCATAGCAAACACCCTCTTCCAACAACACAAGAGAAGACTCTACACATAGACATCATCAGATGGTCAACACCAAAATCAAATTGATTATATTCTTTGCAGCCAAAGATGCAGAAGCTCTATAGAGTCAGCAAAAACAAGATCAGCAGCTGATTGTGGCTCAGATCATGAACTCCTTATTGCCAAATTCAGACTTAAATTGAAGAAAGTGGGGAAAACCACTAGGCCATTCAAATATGACCTAAATCAAATCCCTTATGATTATACACAGGAAGTTAGAAATAAATTTAAGGGACTAGATCTGATAGAGTGCCTGATGAACTATGGACAGAGGTTCCTGACATTGTACAGGAGACAGGGATCAAGACCATCCCCATGGAAAAGAAATGCAAAAAAAAAACAAAATGCTTGTCTGAGGAGGTCTTACAAATAGCCGTGAAAAACAGAGAAGCGAAAAGCAAAGGAGAAAAGAGAAGATATAAGCATCTGAATGCGGAGTTCCAAAGAATAGCAAGGAGAGATAAGAAAGCCTTCCTCAGTGATCAAGCAAAGAAATAAAGGAAAACAATACAATGGGAAAGATTAGAGATCTCTTCAAGAAAATTAGAGATATCAAGGGAACATTTCATGCAAAGATGGGCTCAATAAAGGACAGAAATGGTATGGACCTAACAGAAGCAGTACATATTAAGAAGAGGTGACAAGAATACACAGAAGAACTGTACAAAAAAGATCTTCATGACCAAGATAATCACGATGGTGTGATCACTCACCTACAGCCAAACATTCTGGAATGTGAAGTCAGGTGGCCTTAGAAAGCATCATTATGAACAAATCTAGTGGAGGTGATGGAATTCCAGTTGAGCTATTTCAAATCTTGAAAGATGATGATGTGAAAGTGCTGCAGTCAATATGTCAGCAAAGTTGGAAAACTCAGCAGTGGCCACAGGACTGGAAAAGGTCCGTTTTCATTCCAATCCCAAAGAAAGGCAATGCAAAGAAGGCTCAAACTACCACACAATTGCACTCATCTCACATGCTAGTAAAATAATGCTCAAAATTCTCTAAGCCAGGCTTCAGCAATACATGAATTGTGAACTTCCAGATGTTCAAGCTGGTTTTAGAAAAGGCAGAGGAACCAGAGATCAAATTGCCAACATCTGCTGGATCATCGAAAAAGCAAGAGAGTTCCAGAAAAATATCTGCTTCTGCTTTATTGACTATGTCAAAGCCTTTGACTGTGTGGATCACAATCAACTGTGGAAAATTCTGAAAGAGATGGGAATACCAGACCATCTAACCTGCCTCTTGAGAAACCTATATGCAGGTCAGGAAGCAAGAGTTAGAACTGGACATGGAACAACAGACTGGTTCCAAATAGGAAAAGGAGTACGTCAAGGCTGTATATTGTCACCCTGCTTATTTAACTTCTATGAAGAGTACATCATGAGAAACGCTGGGCTATATCTCTAGTAATTTTCTGATACTATCTTTAGGGTTTTCTATGTACAATATCATGTCATCTGCTAACAGTGAGAGCTTTACTTCTTCTTTTCCAATCTGGATTCCTCTTACTTCTTTTTCTTCTCTGATGGCTGTTGCTAGGACTTCCAGGACTATGTTGAATAATAGTGTTGAAAGTGGACACCCTTGTCTTATTCCTGATCTTAGGGTGAATGCTTTCATTTTTTCAGCATTGAGAATAATGTTTGCTGTAGGCTTATCATATATGGCCTTTACTATGTTGAGGTAGGTTCCTTCTATGCCCATTTTTTTGAGAGTTTTAGTCAGAAATGGGTGCTGAACTTTATCAAAGGCTTTTTCTGCATCTACTGAGATTATCATATGAATTTTATCTTTCAATTTGTTAACATGGTGTATCACATTGATTGATTTGCATATATTGAAGAATCTTGTGTCCTTGGAATAAACCCAACTTGATCATGGTGTATCAGCTTTTTGATGTGCTGCTAAATTCTGTTTGCTAAAGTTTTGTTAAGGATTTTTGCATATATGTTCATCAGTGATATTGGCCAGCAGTTTTCTTTTTTTGTGTGTTATCTTTGGTTATCAGGGTGGTGGTGGCCTCATAAAATGAGTTTGGAAGAGTTCTTTCCTCTGTAATTTTTTGAAAGAATTTTAGAAGGATAGGCATTAGCTTTTTTCTAAATGTTTGATAAAATTCTCCTGTGAAGCCATCTAGTTCTTGGCTTTTTTTTTGGGGGGGGGGTAGATTTTTTTATCACAACTTCAATTTCAGTTCTTGTAATTGGGTTGTTCATAGTTTCTATTTCTTCCTGGTTCAGTCTTGGAAGATTGAATTTTTCTAGGAATCTGTCCATTTCTTCCAGGTTATCTATTTTATTGTCATATAGTTGTTCATAATAATCTCTTATAAACCTTTGTATTTCTCTATTCTCTGTTGCAACCTCTCCTTTTCCATTTCTAATTTTGTTGAATTGATTCTTCTTTCTTTTTTCCTTGATGAGTCTGGCTAAAACTTTGTCAATTTTGTTTGTCTTCTCAAAGAACCAGTTTTCAGTTTTATTAATCTTTACTATTGTTTGCTTCATTTCTTCTGCATTTATTTCTGTTCAGATATTTATGATTTCTTTCCTTCTACTAATTTCGCGGTTTTTTGGTTCTTCTTTTTCCAGTTGTTTTAGGTGTAAAGTTAGGTTGTCTAGTTGATGCTTTTCTTGTTTCTTGAGGTAGGATTGTATTGCTATAAACTTCCCTCTTAGAACTGCTTTTGCTGCATGCCATAGGTTTTTAACTGTCATGTTTTCATTGTCATTTGTTTCTAGGAATTTTTTTATTTCCCTTTTGATTTCTTCAGTAATCTGTTGGTTATTTAGAAACATGTCACTTAATCTCCATGTTTTTGTGTTTCTTACAGATTTTTTTTTCTTGTAATTGATATCTAGTCTCATA
>SJYT01084318.1:12889-27266 GCA_006410635.1 Cephalophus harveyi | reverse complement strand
GGAGTTGGTGATGGACAGGGAGGCCTAGCATGCTGCGATTCATGGGGTCACAAAGAGTCGGACACGACTGAGCAACTGAACTGAACTAATTGCCTCCCTACTCTACATAGTTCTTCCTGCCAGAAATACATTTTCATTTGAGTTAACATTTTTTTAAAGAAAGATCTCTTTCCTGCAAGATTCATATCAGAGAAAAAGAAGAAAAATAACTGTTTAAATCTTCTCCATTTATTCCATTAGATTATCTATACCATGTCAGTGATTTCATCATTTTTTTATTTTTCCCCCAACTCTTCTCAATTATATTCTTTATTGAGTCTCAAAATTAAGCCATAGATGATTCTCATTAGGGAGTGAACCTGCATTCCTTTTCTTAATTTTGCCTGTTTTTGGTGTGTAATTCTAAGTAGAAACCAAGATAAAGAAGCTAAAGAAGCTTCCAGAGAGGAGGGCTTCCAAGGGGTCCCAAAGAAAGTAATAATGCTGAAGCCAATGGAACGATTTACATATTATGTCAGAGAAGGCAAGAGGAAGGTATTTCATGCCACAGTGGCTACTGAGAGCCAGTTCTTCCAACTGAAGGTTTATCATGTGGCCTTGAAGGAGAAGTTCATCACAAATAAAACCATTGCCATATTCAGATTATTTTGGCTGCCTTGGGTTCCCGGAGGTGTTCAATGCTTCATCCGTGTCTGATGTTAACCCTGACTGAAAGGTGGAGATCTCTAAAAGCCTCATTAAAAAGGCAAAGGCAACTCCTAAAATCAGTCATCTTTACTTGCAAGCTCTAGGAATATTTGGGAATGGGGTGTTTTTAGTGCATAAGATAAGCCCACATTATTGTTTTGCAGTATTTCTTCTGAAATCCCAGAATGTAAAAGTTATGTAAGTTTATGTAACTTCATAAACACAGGAACTCAAAGCCCCCTGACCGAGGATAGTTGGTACAGTCTTCCCACTTCAGAATATAAGATAGATAATCTCTTACCTTCTTCCCAAGGTAACAGCATGCAAGTTCTTTAGAAAGTGATTCACCAAAAATCATGGCCTTTTATCAGCTGTGCTAATCCATTCACAGCCACCCTGTGCAGAGTTTATATATATCTATTAACATATTATTAACATGTTAACATAGGTATATAGATAGATAGAACACTCCTCAGGATCTGGTAACAGCATGCAAGTTCTTTAGAAAGTGATTCACCAAAAATCATGGCCTTTTATCAGCTGTGCTAATCCATTCACAGCCACCCTGTGCAGAGTTTATGTATATCTATTAACATATTATTAACATGTTAACATAGGTATATAGATAGATAGAACACTCCTCAGGATCGTGTTTTTTGAGTTCTGCCTCACCGATTTCAGTAACAGCTTAACTTATTTGGGAATAAAGGATTGCCCTTCCAAGCTTGGAATCCAGCTGTAAAAACCAAGATAAGAAATCAATAGACTACTCTGCCCTTGAATCAGCTCTTATCAACAATTAGCTAAGATTCTGACCATTTAAACTCTAAAGTCTTCACCTTGTCACATTCTTTTATCAAAAATTGTTGAGCAAAAAATTCTGGCATTAACTTCAAAGAGAAATATGGGCATTAAAAAGACTAGAAAAAATCAGTTGTTTCAGTGCTTAAGGAATTAATATGGACAATAAAATGCAAAATTTTGGTTAAAGTCTTAGAATCAGAGTAAGTATTTCAGTGCCAACACATCAGAAATACTAAACTCAGCTGACCTAACTTTTGTATGAAGTATGTTTCATATTCTGCTATGCATGTATTCTAGTGTGACCCTACTTACCCACTGTTGTTTTCTGTACACTCTAAGTAACTGCACACAAGTGTATTTGTAGAATTAATGAATAAAGTAAGTGACATAGGAACTACAACAATGAAATCATGTGATCTAGACTCAAAATTTGGACAGATTAGAGAAGAACGAATTAATAGGAAAGATAGAGCAAATGTTGAAATAACAATCCACTTAAGGAAGACTTGCAGCAATCTTTTGAGACCCACAATAAGACATGAATAGCCTTTCTACTGGGTTCTAGGGGAGAGCCAGAGAAACCTGTTAAGCTTGTCAGACCACACCACTTCGAATTTCCTTAGGAAATCTCAGCTATTCTGAAATGGAAGCAGAAAAAATTAGGAAAGCAATCCCTTTTTCTAGAAGAACCTAGCACAGAAACACCTAAAGGAAGGAAAGATAGAGAGAGTTTTAATGGGAGGATAAACTGAACCAGATATCTAACACTATTTGGTACCTGTAATTCTGGACCTCCAGCTCACAGCAACTCGTATGAGGCAAAAGTTTCCACTAATATCCTACATTTTCAAAGCTGTGGAAATTTATGATCCAGTTATCAGAAGATGGGTGCTAATTTTCTTTTGAAGAAATCGGTATGTAATAAAAGCATATATTGTGAAATACAAGATAATAAAAGGGTGATGGAAGTCCTCATTTATGGATGGTGACTGACCAGTATCAACTGTGATGAAGATGATAGGCTTACACTCGTCTGCTTTGAATTGGCATCAGTTAGGGATAAGAGTGGAGAAGGCAATGGCAACCACTCCAGTACTCTTACCTGGAAAATCCC
This sequence comes from Cephalophus harveyi, assembly GCA_006410635.1. Taxonomy (NCBI): domain Eukaryota; kingdom Metazoa; phylum Chordata; class Mammalia; order Artiodactyla; family Bovidae; genus Cephalophus; species Cephalophus harveyi. The sequence continues at coordinate 24,661 of SJYT01084318.1, read as the reverse complement.
ATGGGTAGAGGAGCCTGGTAGGCTGCAGTCCATGGGGTCACTAAGAGTCGGGCACGACTGAGCGACTTCACTTTCACTTTTCACTTTCATGCATTGAAGAAGGAAATGGCAAACCACTCCAGTGTTCTTGCCTGGAGAATCCCAGGGACAGGGGAGCCTGGTGGGCTGCTGTCTACGGGGTTGCACAGAGTCAGACACGACTGAAGTGACTTAGCAGCAGCAGCAGCAGCAGGGTTAAGAGGCAGCTGAGATCCATAAGTCATAGTTTCATCAAGGTAAGATCATCTGGTGGGTTATCATTGCTCCAAAGTAGAAGTCTTAAAAAAAAAAAAAAAAAACTAGATTGCTGCTATTACACAGAGAGCACAGTAGGTGGAATAACTAATCCTTGCCACTTAGTGGGTGTAAATAATCATTCATTTTTAAAAGGATATTTTTAAATTTAATTTTTTATATTGAAGTATTGTCAATTTTGGGCTTCCCTGGTAGCCCAGTTGGTAAAGAATCCACCTGCAATGCAGGAGACCCTGGTTTGATTCTTTGGTCAGGGAAGATCCCATGGAGAAGAGATAAGCTATCCACTCTAGTATTCTTGTGCATCTCTGGTGATTCAGATGGTAAAGAATCTACCTGCAGTGCAGAAAACCTGGGTTCTAACCCTGGGTTGGGAAGATCCCCTGGAGGAGGGCACGGCGACCCACTCCAGTATTCTCGCCTAGAAGATCCTTGTGAACAGAGGAGCCTGGCAGGCTACAGCATATGGGGTCACAAAAGTGTCGGACACGACTGAGCAACTAAGCATAGCACAGCAGAGTTAATTTTGGAGGAGGAAATGGCAACCCACTCCAGTATTTTTGCCAAGAAAATCCCATGGACAGACAAGCCTGGTGGACTACAGTCCATAGGGTTGCAAAGGATTGAACATGACTGAGCACAGCACATCATTAATTTACAATGTTGTCTTAGTTTTAAGTGCACAGCAAAGGGATTCAATTACACAGACACAGACACACACACACACACACATACACATATTCTTTTTTGACTAATTTCCATTATAGTCTAAGATATTGTGTATATCTTATATACACAATATATACCTGTGCTATACGGTAGGTCCTTGTTATTCACTTATTTCATATGTTATAATGTGTTATATTAATCCCAAACACCTAATTTATTTCCCTTCTGCCCACTGCTATCCACTTTGGTAACCATAAGTTTGTTTTCTATGTCTATCAGTCTACCTCTGTTTTATCAATAAGTTCATTTGTATCATTTTTTTAGATTCCACATGTAAGTACTATCATATGATATTTCTTTCTCTGATTATTTTACTTTGTATAATAATCTCTAGGTCCATCCATGTTGCTGCAAATACCATTGTTTTATAACTTTTATGGGTGAGTACTCTTCCGTTGTATATATACACCATGTCTTCTTTTCCCATTCAACTGTCAAAGGGCATAAGCTACTTGGACACCATGGCTGTTGTAAATAGTGCTGCCGTGAGCAGGGTGGTGCATGTATTTTTCAAATTAGAGTTTTCTCCAGATCTTACATATTGTAGGACTATATAGTAAATCTATGTTTAGTTTTCAAAGGAAACTCCATACTCTTCTTCATTATGACTATGATTTACAATCTCACCCATAGTGTAGGTTTGTTTGTTTTTTTTTTCCCATACCCTCTCCAGCATTTATTACTTATAGACCTTTTCAGTTCAGTTCAGTTCAGTCGCTCAGTCGTGTCTGACTCTGTGACACCATGAACAGCAGCACGCCAGGCCTCCCTATCCATCACCAACTCCCGGAGTCCACCCAAATCCATGTCCATTGAGTCGATGATGCCATCCAACCATCTTATCCTTTGTCGTCCCCTGCTCCTCCTGCCCTCAATCTTTCCCAGCATCTGGATCTTTTCACATGAGTCAGCTCTTCACATCAGGTGGCCAAAGTATTGGAGTTTCAGCTTCAACATCAGTCCTACCAATGAACACCCAGGACCGATCTCCTTTAGGATGGACTGGTTGGATCTCCTTGCAGTCCAAGGGACTCTCAAGAGTCTTCTCCAACACCACAGTTCAAAAGCATCAATTCTTCTGCGTTCAGCTTTCTTTATAGTCAACTCTCACATCCCATACATGACTACTGGAAAAATCATAGCCTTGACTAGACAGACCTTTGTTGACAAAGTAATGTCTCTGCTTTTCAATATGCTATCTAGGTTGGTCATAACTTTTCTTCCAAGGAGTAAATGTCTTTTATTTCATGGTTGCAATCACCATCTGCAGTGATTTTGAGGCCCCCCAAAATAAAGTCAGCCACTGTTCCCACAGTTTCCCCATCTAAAGAGATGAAGTGATGGGACCCAATGACATGATCTTCGTTTTCTGAATGTTGAGCTCTAAGCCAACTTTTTTCACTCTCCTCTTTTACTTTCATCAAGAGGCTTTTGGGTTCCTCTTCACTTTCTACCATAAGGGTGGTATCATCTGCATATCTGAGGTTATTGATATTTCTCCCGGCAATCTTGATTCCAACTTGTGTTTCTTCCAGTCCAGCGTTTCTCTTGATGTACTCTGCATATAAGTTAAATAAGCAGGGTGACAATATACCGCCTTGATGTACTCCTTTTCCTATTTGGAACCAGTCTGTTGTTCCATGTCCAGTTCTAACTGCTGCTTCCTGACCTGCATATAGGTTTCTCAAGAGGCAGGTCAGGTGGTCTGGTATTCCCATCTCTTGAAGAATTTTCCACAGTTGATTGTCATTCACAGAGTCAAAGGCTTTGGCATACTCAATAAAGCAGAAATAGATGTTTTTCTGGAACTCTCCTTACTCCTTTTCCTATTTGGAACCAGTCTGTTGTTCCATGTCCAGTTCTAACTGCTGCTTCCTGACCTGCATATAGGTTTCTCAAGAGGCAGGTCAGGTGGTCTGGTATTCCCATCTCTTGAAGAATTTTCCACAGTTGATTGTCATTCACAGAGTCAAAGGCTTTGGCATACTCAATAAAGCAGAAATAGATGTTTTTCTGGAACTCTCCTGCTTTTTCAATGATCCAGTAGATGTTGCCAATTTGATCTCTGGTTCCTCTGCCTTCTCTAAAACCAGGTTGAATATCTGGAAGTTCATAGTTCACATATTGCTGAAGCCTGGCTTAGAGGATTTTGAGCATTACTTTACTAGCGTGTGAGATGATTGCATTGTGTGGTAGTTTGAGCATTCTTTGTCATTGCCTTTCTTTGGGATTGGAATGAAAACTGACTTTTTCCAGTCCTGTGGCCACTGCTGAGTTCTCCAAATTTGCTGACATATTGACTGCAGCACTTTCACAGCATCATCTTTTAGGATTTGAAATAGCTCAACTGGAATTCCATCACCTCCACTAGCTTTATTCTTAGTGATGCTTACTAAGGCCCACTTGACTTCACATTCCAGGATGTCTGGCTCTAGGTGAGTGTGAGTGATCACACCATTGTGATTATCTGGATCATGAAGATCTTTTTTGTACAGTTCTTCTGTGTGTTCTTGCCACCTCTTATTAATATCTTCTGCTTCTGTTAGCTCCATACCATTTCTGTCCTTTATTGAGCCATCTTTGCATGAAATGTTCCCTTGGTATCTCTAACTTTCTTGAAGAGATCTCTAGTCTTTCCCATTCTATTGTTTTCTTCAATTTCTTTACATCGATCACTGAAGAAAGCTTTCTTATCTCTCCTTGCCATTCTTCGGAACTCTGCATTCAGATGCTTATATCTTTCCTTTTCTCCTTTGCTTTTCACTTCTCTTCCTTTCACAGCTATTTGTAAGGTCCCCCAGACAGCCATTTTGCCTTTTTGCATTTCATTTTCTTGGGAATCTTCTTGATCTTTGTCTCCTGTAAAATTTCATGAACCTCCGTCCATAGTTCATCAGGCACTCTATCAGATCTAGTCCCTTAAACCTATTTCTCACTTCCACTGTATAATCATAAGAGATTTGATTTAGGTCATACCTGAATGGTCTAGTGGTTTTCCACACTTTCTTCAATTTAAGTCTGAATTTGGCAATAAAGAGTTCATGATCTGAGCCACAGTCAGTTCCTGGTCTTGTTTTTGCTGACTCTATAGAGCTTCTGCATCTTTGGCTGCAAAGAATATAATCAATCTGATTTCAGTGTTGACCATCTGGTGATGTTCATGTTTAGAGTCTTCTCTTGTGTTGTTGAAAGAGGTGTGAACAGTATGTAGACTTTTTAATGATTGCCAATCTGACTAGTGTTAGGTGATACTTTATCTTAGTTTTGATTTGTGTTTCTCCAGTAATTATACCCGCTGTCTTTTTTGAAGAAATGTCTATTTAGGTCCTCTGCCTATTTTTTTATTTAATTGTTTGTTTTGATATTAAGCTGTGTGAGTTGTGTATTTTGGAAATCAATCCTTTGTTTGTAGCATCATTTGCAATTATTTTCTCAAATTTAATAGGTTGTCTTTTTTTTTTTTTTTAGTTTGCTGTGCAGAAGCTTTTAAGTTTAATTAGGTCACATTTAGTTATTTTTGTTTTCATTTACATTACTCTAGGAAACTGGTTTTTAAAAATATTGTTGCAATTTATGCCAAGAGTGTTCTGCCTCTGCTTTCCTCTAAAAGTTTTAGGGCACACAGTGTTACATTTTAGGTCCTTAATCCATTCTGAGTTTATTTTTGTATATGGTAGTAGAGAATGACCTAAATTCATTCTTTTAAATGTAAACTGTCCAGTTTCCCAATACCACTCATTGAAGGAACTGTCTTTCTCCATTGTACTTTCCTATTTCCTTGGTTATAGGTTAATTGACCACAAATCCTTGAGTTTATGTAGCAGTACATACTGTTTTGATTACTATGGTTTTGAAGTAGCCTGAAGTCAGAGATCATGATTCCTCCAGCTCCATTTTTGCTTTTCAAGATTATTTTAACTATTTGCGATCTTTTGTGTTTCCATATAAATTTGAAAATTTTACTTCCAGTTCTGTAAAAACTGTCATTAGGAATTTGATAGGGATTGCATTAAATATATTTATGGCCTTGAGTGGTATAGTCATCTTAACAATATTGATTCTTCCAATCCAAGAACAATTTAAATGTTTTTATCTGTTTGTGTTGCCTTTGATTTCTTTCATCTGTGTCTTATAGCTTTCATAAAGGATATTTTTAATCATATTGAAGAAAGAAATTTCAGAGAAGCTATATAGGATATGAAATCAAAGCTTAGTATTATAGAATTGTTTGACTCTTCAGGTAGATTACTCAGTAAATCTGGGCTTCAAGATTTGTTTCAAATATTTGCTCTGTGATTTGCTAGATGACTAATAATTTAAATGCTAGGAACCTCTGATCCATCATCTATAGAATGGAAGGAATACCTTTTACCCAGAGGAAAGTTATCAGAGCTCATTTCAGACTTAAATGACCAAGGATGCCCCTGAACCTTTCTTTTTTTTTTTTTTTTTTTTTAGTTTGCTGTGCAGAAGCTTTTAAGTTTAATTAGGTCACATTTAGTTATTTTTGTTTTCATTTACATTACTCTAGGAAACTGGTTTTTAAAAATATTGTTGCAATTTATGCCAAGAGTGTTCTGCCTCTGCTTTCCTCTAAAAGTTTTAGGGCACACAGTGTTACATTTTAGGTCCTTAATCCATTCTGAGTTTATTTTTGTATATGGTATTAGAGAATGACCTAAATTCATTCTTTTAGATGTAAACTGTCCAGTTTCCCAATACCACTCATTGAAGGAACTGTCTTTCTCCATTGTACTTTCCTATTTCCTTGGTTATAGGTTAATTGACCACAAATCCTTGAGTTTATGTAGCAGTACATACTGTTTTGATTACTATGGTTTTGAAGTAGCCTGAAGTCAGAGATCATGATTCCTCCAGCTCCATTTTTGCTTTTCAAGATTATTTTAACTATTTGCGATCTTTTGTGTTTCCATATAAATTTGAAAATTTTACTTCCAGTTCTGTAAAAACTGTCATTAGGAATTTGATAGGGATTGCATTAAATATATTTATGGCCTTGAGTGGTATAGTCATCTTAACAATATTGATTCTTCCAATCCAAGAACAATTTAAATGTTTTTATCTGTTTGTGTTGCCTTTGATTTCTTTCATCTGTGTCTTATAGCTTTCATAAAGGATATTTTTAATCATATTGAAGAAAGAAATTTCAGAGAAGCTATATAGGATATGAAATCAAAGCTTAGTATTATAGAATTGTTTGACTCTTCAGGTAGATTACTCAGTAAATCTGGGCTTCAAGATTTGTTTCAAATATTTGCTCTGTGATTTGCTAGATGACTAATAATTTAAATGCTAGGAACCTCTGATCCATCATCTATAGAATGGAAGGAATACCTTTTACCCAGAGGAAAGTTATCAGAGCTCATTTCAGACTTAAATGACCAAGGATGCCCCTGAACCTTTCAGAACACAGTTACCTGCCTTTAGTGAGATACACATGCTGGTCTACAACAGAAGTGGTTGATCCTGCAGGACAAACCCCACGGTCTTTGTCACACTCATATGCATGCATCCATGTATGATGGACTCCTGGAGCACTAACAAAGGCTAATACAGGCACACCTTGCTTTACTGCACTTTATTGTGCTTCATAGGTACTCGGTTGTTTTTACAAATTGGGGGTTTGTAGCAATCCTGTGTAGAACAAGTCTATTGGCACAATTTTTCCAAAACATTTGTGACTTTGAGTCTCCTTTTCATATTTGGTAACTCTCATCATATTTCAAGCTTTTTTGTTATTGTTATATTTGTCATGGTGATCTGTGATCAGTGAGTCTGATGTTACTACTGAAATCATTTTGGGATGCTGTGAACTACATACCATCCTAAGTTGGATAATTTCTTTGATAAATGTTATGGGCGTTCTGACTGCTCCACTGATGGACCATTCCCCTATCTCTCTTCCTGTCCTTGGGACTCCCTATTCCCTGAAACAAAGGAATATTGAAATTAGGCCAGTTAGTAACCCTATAGAAGCCACTAAAAATTCAAGTGAAAGGAAGAGTCACATATCTCTTCAGTTCAGTTCAGTTTAGTAGCTCAGTTGTGTCCGACTCTTTGCAACCCCATGAACCACAGCACGCCAGGGCTCCCTGTCCATCACCAATTCCCGGAGTACACCCAAACCCATGTCCATTGTGTTGGTGATGCCATCCAACCATCTCATCCTCTGTCATCCCCTTCTCCTCCTGCCCCCAATCTTTCCCATCATCAGGGTCTTTTCAAATGAGTCAGCTCATCGCATCAGGTGGCCAAAGTATTGGAGTTTCAGCTTCAATGTCAGTCCTACCAATGTACACCCAGGACCGATCTCCTTTAGGATGGACTGGTTGGATCCCCTCGGAGTCCAAGGGACTCTCAAGAGTCTTCTCCAACACCACAGTTCAAAAGCATCAACTCTTTGGCACTCAGCTTTGTTTATAGTTCAACTCTCACAACCATACATGACTACTGGAAAAACCATAGCCTTGACTAGACAGACCTTTGTGGCAAAACAATGTCTCTGATTTTTAACATGCTGCCTAAGTTGGTTATAACTCTCCTTCTAAGGAGCAAGCGTCTTTTAATTTCATGGCTGCAATCACCATCTGCAGTTATTTTGGAGCCCAGAAAAATATCTCTTACATTATATCAAATACTAGAAATGGTTAAGCTTAGCAAGGAAGGAAGAAAAGAGGTCAAAAACTAGGCCTCTTGTACTAAATAGACAAGTTGTGAATGCTCAGAATAAATTTTTAAAGGAAATTAAAAATTTTATCTCAGTGAACACATGAATGGTAAGAAAGAAAAACAGTCTTACTGTTGATGTGGAAAAAGTTTTAGTAGTCTGAATAGAAGGATAAACCAGCCACAGTATTCCCAGGGTAAGGCCCTAACACTCTAATTCTATGAAGGCTGAGAGACAGATGAGGGTTAGCAGTTTTTAGCACTAATGTATTTTTTAATTAAAGTATATACATTAATACTCTTCCTACAATAGGGTACAGGATAGTGAAAACAATTTTTTTATGCACTGAGAAAGCAAAAAATTAGGTGTCACTTTTTTGCAATATTTGTTTTATCACAGTGATCTGGAACTGAACCCATACTATCTCTGAGGTGTGCCTGTACTGGAATGCAAACAGATCAGATACAAAGGCTGGCATATCCAGGCAGTCAGAAATGCACATGCTCTTTAGTCTTGCCAGTTTTCAGGCTCTCAGGGAGACATCCCAATCCTTCTTTCACAGCATGGCACCAGGAATACCTTTTGTCCCTTCCTTCCACCTTTCCTCCCAGTAAGAACTTTCCCTTCAACACTTAACCTTGAGTATAATTGCTTCTTCCTCTCTCTTGTTCTCCAACAACTCCTACCTGTCCACATGCACTCATGCTGGATATGAATGCCTATCTCATTTGAGGGTCCCAACTAAGAATTGGAGGTGGTGACTCAAAAGAGGAATACACTAAAGAAGCTAGGTGAGAGTGGGGGAAGAGCCTTCTAGACTGAAAGAGAAAAGGGGATGTGGCCTATAGCAAGCTGACACAGTGTGAATGAAGGAAGAGATGTACAATCAGGGTCATCTCATTGTTGATCTCTGTCTCTTTCTTCTTCAAGGTCACCAAGTACAAGGAAAGGAAGGAACAACCATTCAATCTTGATTCATATATGGAAACTTGATTAGAGGTCTTCTTCTATATAGAAGCTCTTCTTCTATTTTCATGTCCATGTTCGGATAAGACCTGGATGTCATTAATATTGATATTTATTGTGATAAATTTAAGTACAAAATATATACATATGCTGCTGCTGCTGCCAAGTCGCATCAGTCGTGTCCAACTCTGTGCGGACACGCACAGAAGCCCATAGACAGAAGCCCAACAGGCTCCTCTGTCCCTGGGATTCTCCAGGCAAGAACACTGGAGTGGCTTGCCATTTCCTTATTCTTAAGAATTAATAGTGTAATATATATACACTAATATATATATATACTAATATATATACACTACTATATATAGTATATACTATATTAATTCTTAAGAATTAATAGTGTAATATATATACACTAATATATATATACACTAATATATATACACTATATACTATATATACTAATATATATATTAGTGAGTATATATACACTATTAGTATATATATATATACACTAATATATATACACTATATAAAACTATATAAATATACACTAATTATTAATTCTTAGGAATGGGGTGTTAAGGGTGCTTTTCACTTTCTTTTTTAATACACTTTTCTGTATCATCTCACTGCCATATTTTAAATCTATAACTTTTATAATTTGGAAAAATTAAGCATCATTTGTTTTCCCTTAAATGTGTGCCTAGGAGTTTAATTCATAGGTTTGTTGCCTAAAAATAAATAGTCTGGTTTTCAATCAGGGACACCTAAGCCGCAAGCAATATTTGGCTTTATACTTTGGGTATGAACTTTCCAGGATATAATTGTGGTCAAGAATGAACAGACTGATACTTCAACAGAACTGGTGCTTTATAAAGCTAACACGAGTTGAGGCTTTCCAAAGCAGAAGCAGTGTTCATATTCACTTCCAGTTTATCTCATAATGGAACAGGACAGAGTCTGGAGCCCATATCCAAATTTCCATCTGTTTTGACTGAGTCAAAATAAACCAAACATTGAGACTGTCTAAATTCATGGTGAAGGAAGAGTGTTTGTTAGGTGAACTTGTGTAAGCAAAATTTCAGTGGAATGTTTAATTCCTTTGAGATTCCAAGTTTTATATAATGCATGCTATTGATATCAAATGAGTCTTATTTAAACCATGGTACTCATCTTTTCTGTGGAATTGTTTAAAGAAGATAAAATTGTCTTTTATTAAAAAAAAAAAAGAAAGGAAGGAAGATAAAGAAAAACAATGAATAGATTAAACAAGCTGTGCTCCACTCAAAGAAACTCAGGAGGGTGGCAGACAGGCTGAAATCTGGTTTTTGCTTCAATTGCCAACCCCTGTTCTACAGTGGAGTTGCTTTAGCCCAAAACAAGGCTATCTTTTCAGAACTGGTTTCCTGGAGGGACATAATTTATGTACAAACTAAGGCAGCTTCTGGTGATTTGCATGAAGTCACTAGTATATGTTGGAAGTAATTCTAGCCATTTCTGATGTGAAATAACTGGTTTCACTTATTTATTCACATACCAACAGCTCAGTAGCTCTCTAGCTAAACTTCTGGTGCTCACACGTGTGGTCTTATGAGGAAATTGCTCCAGGCAAAGACTTGCATTAGGCAAACTCTGAAGAATAACACTGAGGAATAATTAATTTACCTTAGAATGTAATGGCAGAAAGTAGATATCTGACACTGAAATTTACAATGTATTTTTTATTAAAGTATGGTTGATATACAATCTTGTAACATCATAATGTACTGTTTCTGCTGTATAGCAAAGTGTTTCAGTTATACAAAATATATATATATATATGTACTTTCTCATATTCTTTTCCATTTTGGTTTATTATAGGATACTGAATATAGTTGCCCTACAGTGTATTTCTTGATCACATAATTGGTACTTGGTGTTCGCATTTATTCTATGTCACTTAATCTTATACTATGGACTTTTCTGGTGACTCAGATGGTAAAGAATCTGCGTGCAATGCAGGAGACCTGGATTCAATCGCTGGATCAGGAAGATCCTGTGAAAAAGGAAAAGGCTGACCATGCCAGTATTCTTGCCTGCATAATTCGATGGACAGAAAAGCCTAGTGGGCTACAGTCCATGGGGTTGCAAAGAGTCAGACATGACTGAGTAACTTACATTTTCACTTTCACTGTCATCATGATAAGAATTTCTTCTATGCTACTTCATTGTCAATGCTTCTTCCAATCCAAGCTTCTGGAAGTCATTGATGTAGTTTCTTTTTTTCTTTTTTTTTTAATTTATAAGCTTTTCACTTTTCCAGCATTTTCTAGGAAACTTAAATGTGTATGACATTTTGTCTAACTTCTGTCACTTAGTATAGTGCATTTAAGATTCATACAGTTGTGTGTATCACTTTATCCTTTTTTATTGCTGTGTAGAATTCAATGTGTGGACCCATCAAAGTTTGCTTATGCATCCCTCAAGTGAGGAACAACTGGATTTTTTACACTTTTAGTTAATTGTTCAGTTGCCTAGGAGATTGATTTTATTTTAGGCTTAATTTGCTGGGCTCAATGAATATATATTTGCATATAGTGGGCTAAATTGAAAGCTCAAAACTAGGGTAAAGACCATGACCTTCTTACCCAAGGTTAATTTTAGCTTGAATTTTTCAGGAAGATAGATTCTTCCTATCAGTTCCTCTTCACTAAACCCGAGACAGTGGAGTTTAGCCTTAAGCTCCTGGAGGCAGAATCAGCAGGTTCCTTCTCTGGGGCTCTTGGTGCCAGCCTATACCGAAAGCAGTCACACAAGGCTAGTTCCCTGAGGCTCAGAGTCAGAATATGTTATTATTTCTCATTTCTAATAAATTTCCTTATACTAACTCTGTCTTCTATTTTCTTTTTTTAAGCACAGTTCTGTAATCTTGCCCTACTTATTGGCCTTCTGAGTCAATTAATCTAGTTTATCACTCAACTATTGTAATTCTGTATTTATAACAATAGTCAGTTGGAATAAAGATCATGTGTATAAATATAAAAATAACCTAGGAGGCAAACATTATTTGCATATGAAATCATCCCTTTTTCAGAAATTACAATGACAAAGGGAAA
>SJYT01084318.1:0-12129 GCA_006410635.1 Cephalophus harveyi | reverse complement strand
CTATCTAGGTTGGTCATAACTTTTCTTCCAAGGAGTAAGCGTCTTCTAATTTCATGGCTGCAGTCACCATCTGCAGTGATTTTGGAGCCCAAAAAAATAAAGTCTGACACTGTTTCCACTGTTTCCCCATCGGTTAATTTGTTTTAGTTTTTTCTATATGAAATTATTTTGAAAAGGATAATTTCTAAAGTCTCTCCAAGATTATAGTGGAGGACTTTCTGCTAATCAATATAAAATTATATATAATTACTTTCTGGACAACAAACAACTCATTCACAATTGTTCCAATGGGCTGAATTTGATGCCCATTATCTTTGGGGTTTCACCAGCTTTTCTGATAATGTGCTTTGGTACACTGACTGGTTGGTCACCAATATATTTGCTTTAAGTGTGGAATAAACCACTCCAAATTTAGTGTCTTAAAATAACAAACATTTATTATCTCTTATAATTCTGTAGATTGCCTGAACAGTTCCTCCAAACTTGACTAATTCATTAAAGCTGAATGATTAAATGATGTCTCTTACACATGTCTGGAACCTCAGTGTAGGTGCTGGGAAAACTCTAATAAATGGGGCCTTATCCCTTTTGGTATTTCCTCATCTAAGAGCTAAGCAAGGTTTGTGCACATGAAGGCAGAAAGGTTCCCAGAAATAAGAGAAGACAATGCTCAAGCAGCTTTCAGACCTGTTTTTTCATCATGTTTTCTAATGCCCCATATATAAAACAAAATACTGGTATCCAGAATATATATACTTCTCATACATACATGTTTAAAAGGCAGACATATCACCAGATAAGTAGGCAAAAAAAAAGAATTGTCATTTGCTAAATAAGATATACAAATGGCATATAACCATATGAACATAAACAGTGCTCAGCTTCAAAAGTTGCCAGAGAAATGCATATTAAGTGCTCTTTTAAAAATGGTGAATAGTTTTTAAGTAAATAAGATTTTTTTTTTAAATATGAACTATGAATTCTCAAACTGCTACAACACTTCATAAAATAGTCAGGCTATTTTCTGTTGGACTGCTTGCTAAACTTTAATATATACTAACCTTATTGTACAATAACTATTCACAGGTGTACAGGGAAGAAAAGATTCACACACACAATATTATATATATACTTATGTAACTATGTATGTATGCATATATATAAATGAAGACATGTGTGTAATACTCAATATTTAAAATGGGCATAAATGATTATAGCAACATTATTCATAATGGCCTCAAACAAAAACCAACAGTAGACTCTCTCGTATATATATGTGTGTGTGTGTGTGTGTGTACAAACCTATATATAATTTTATACATACATATATATGCATATACATATATATATATGCATATACATATGTATATGTACAATGCAGGAGACCCGGGTTCGATCCCTGGGTCAGGAAGATCCCCTGGAGAAGGAAATGGCAACCCACTCCAGTATTCTTGCCTGGAAAATCCCATGGGCGGAGAAGCCTTGTAGGCTACAGTCCACAGGGTTGCAAAGAGTAGGACACGACTGAGTGACTTCACTTTCTTTCTTTCACTTTCTTCGTGTATATGTATATGTGGCTTCCCTGGTGGCTCAGCCATAAAGAATCTGCCTGCAATGCAGGAGATGCAGAAGACAGGAGTTCAATCCCTCAGTCAGAAAGATCCCCTGGAGGAAGAAGTGATAGCCTACTCCAGTATTCTTGCTGGGAAAATCCCATGGAGAGAGGAGCTTGAGGGCTATGGTCCATAGGGTTGCAAAGAACTGGACCCAACTGAAGCAACTGAATACAAATATGTACTACACAAAACATGAAATCTTATAGAGCATTAAAGTGAATAAACTACTGCTACACGCTACATCATTGATTAAATTTTGCTAAAAATATTTTTTAAAAGAACAAAATAATTTGCACTGTAAAAGTCTTTTTATACTCAAAAACAGGCAAAACTAATATCTGGGATTAGAATTCAAGATAATGGCTATCTTTAAGTGTAAGTCTTAGAGGGAGCACAAAAAGGATTTCAGTGGTGCTAGTAAAATTTACTGCCTAAGATGGTATGTTATCTTCCAGTTATTTTTTGATAATCTGTTGAGCTGTATTCTTAAAATTTGTGTATCTTCTGTGTTTGTGATACACTACAGTGTGTGTGGTCAGTCACTTCAATTGTGTCTGACTCTGCAACCTTACGTACTGTAACCCATCAGGCTCCTGTCCGTGGCATTCTCCAGGCAAGAATACTGGAGTGGCTTGCTGTGTCCTCGTTGAGGGGATCTTCCAGACCCAGGGATCAAACCCGGGTCTCCTACACTGTAAGCAGATTCTTTACCACTGAACCACAGGGGAAGCCCATGCTACAGTAAAATGTAGTAAGTAAATACACAGACCTATATATACTTATATATATTTCACCTGGAAACTGATAATATTAAAACTAGAGTATCCTCCCTGAATGTTTATTTGCTAACCTTTCTTTTTTAAAATCTATCACCAAATTGTAACACTTCTCAAATCTCTCTCAATTCAGTATAATTTCCTCTATTCCATTTTATAACCAAATCAAAGTTACTATTATCTCTTCCAGACCTCTGATAATAGTTATTCTCGCCAAAGTAAACTGGCTACTCATTTTTTCCCAAATAATTTCCAGAAGGATCACTTTAAAATGAAATTTAGTAATACTCTATAGTTCAAAACATTTTCACCAGTCACTTTTCATTTTTCTGGAAACAAAGAATTCTAATCATGTTCTACAAGGCCTTACAAGGTCTTCTCTCAAGGGGCATCATACCACGTCTTGGGAGATTTTCTGAAATGCAGCCTCCCTGGTTGTCTTTCATACCCTTAAGCAAGTCAAACTCCTGCCAAAGGCCTTCTTCACACTGTGTTCCCCCTGACTGAAGACACATTTCATCCCTGTTCATTTTCAGAGTTTAGCCCAAAGTCACTTCTCAAGAGAATCCTCAATTGACTGGCTCCCACTCTAATCCCTGGCTATTGTTAGATTTCCTTGACACATGCTCTCCAAAGACTGTCTTCCATTCATTTGGAACTCTTACCTCAGGTGAAGGTCAAGTCGCTCAGTCGTGTCCGACTCTTTGTGACCCCGTGGACTGTAACCTATTAGGCTTCTCCATCCATGGGATTCTCCAGGCAAGAATACTGGAGCGGATTGCCATTTCCTTCTCCAGGGGATCTTCCCAACCCAGGGATCGAACCCGGGTCTCCCGCATTGAAGGTAGACGCTTTAACCTCTGAGCCACCAGGGAAGTCTGTGGTCAAGAAAAAGAAACTTCTCTCATTAGAATGTAAGTGCTGTAAAACTTGGAATTTTTTTTAACTCCATATTTCATCACCAGAACCTAAAAGAGTTCCTTTAGCTATTAGGAACTCAAGGTAAACTTACTGAATGGATAAGTGGATGGATGAGTGCATGACAACCTGGCCCCTCAAGAACACCACCACAGTGCAGCTGGATCATCTGATTTGGGTGCCCCAGGTCCAGGGCCAAGTTTTATTTCATCGTGAAAAGCCAACTTCCAGTCTTGATTTTTAAAATACCATGTTTCAACATGTTCTTTTCTATTTATTTGGGGGTAAGGGACATGGAATAGCATTCTTTGTTTTTGCATTATAGTTCAGTTAACTTACAACATTTTGTTACTTTTGAGCATACAGCAAAGTGATTCTATTACATATATATATAGTGGGGAGAGAGCAAATAAGCCAAGATGATGTGGTTAGAGTCTCTTACCCCACAGTCTCTCACTCTTGCTTGCTCCACATTTTGTAAATAATGTTTTTGTAACAGCTGAGATCACTTATAGCATGGCACATGTGCAACATGAAGTGTTCTCTTGGTTATGAGCTGCTTTGTGTGTATGCCTGTAAGAGCTTCATCGCAAAAGCCCTGGCTGCTATGACATTTGGACTACACTGGAGTGGCATCATGGTTATGCTATATGAGGTATGTCATGGCTAGTTACGGCTACACTATGGTTATGCTCTGACTGCTGTGTCAGCCAGGAGAGAGGCTGTGTTATGGCTGCTATGCCAGCCAGGAAAGAATAAATGTGTCTGTGTTCCTACAGCTCCTTGAGTCTACTTTCAGCCTTTTAGCTTGTGCCTTGCCTACCCTGGGTTCAGCGAACACTGTGAACAGCAAGACAATTGACATCACGAACAGGATCAGTGAGATATATATATATATATATGCGCACATATATGATTTTTTTAAGATTCATTTCCATTATAGGTTATTACAAGATAATGTGTCTAAATCCCTGGGTTCCAGATCTCCTCTACTTCACATGAAAGGTTGTGAGAAAAACATTTTACAGTAATAAGTGTGCAGACATGCCTGGTTACACAGAAAGAACCAGCAACAAAAAATGAAAGATGAAACCTACAGAAAACAAAATAAAAACTGGTTTCCTACAAGAATACTTAGGGTTGGTATGGAGCACAAATTTGCTTCAAACAAAGTATACCTAAGAATAATCTAGGATGGAATTTAAAATAAAACAGGAACATAATTGACTTCTTATATGGGTCATAGAGTTACAAGTAATTCTGTACTGGTAATTTCTCTTACTGAAATTACCATTTCATTTCATATTGGATCATTTTTACCTAGTCAGGATAATAAAATTCTCGGATCATTGCAACACTAAAAGGAGGAAAGATTGTAGTGTGGGAAATTTGGTGCTGTCCTGACAGAGAGAAATGAATTCTTCTGTTGAGAGAAAAACTAAAAGATATTCCTAAGTATTTTCAGTCAATGTTCACCAACTCTCAACACTCAGAAAATCACAGGGCTTTGGGCTACTTGGAGCTATTACGTGTAATCACTGCCACCTTGAGGCCATGTCTACAATCTACATCTCCTAACTTCACAGAGTGAAGGAAAATGCAAGACACAATCAGTTCCTCTGTAAAGTGCCTTAGAAACTAGATAACAACTTACATCAGTGCAGAACCATGTGCTTATACCATCGTTTATCAGTTCAGTTCAGTTCAGTCACTCAGTCGTGTCTGACTCTTTGCAACCCCCATGAATCACAGCACGCCAGGCATCCCTGTCCATCACCACCTCCCGGAGTTCACTCAGACTCACATCCATCGAGTCCGTGATGCCATCCAGCCTCTCATCCTCGGTCGTCCCCTTCTCCTCCTGCCCCCAATCCCTCCCAGCATCAGAGTCTTTTCCAATGAGTCAACTCTTCGCATGAGGTGGCCAAAGTACTGGAGTTTCAGCTTTAGCATCATTCCTTCCAAAGAAATCCCAGGGTTGATCTCCTTCAGAATGGACTGGTTGGATCTCCTTGCAGTCCAAGGGACTCTCAAGAGTCTTCTCCAACACCACAGTTTCTTCAGTGCTCAGCCTTCTTCTAGTCATCATTTACTTTTTTCCCCTCGATACATATTTTCTAACTGGGTTTTCTAAGCCTGGAATAGTGTAGATGAAAGGCAGAAAAGCATCTCTGTGGTCAACTCATGTTTCTCATAGGATGATTTCAAAAAGAAGAAAGATTGAGAAGGTTTGTAAAAATCTAAGAATTTTATGTTTGTTTGTTTGTTTGTTTGTTTTTTGGTGGGGGGGAGGCTCCAAAATCACTGCAGATGGTGACTGCAGCCATGAAATTAAAAGACGCCTACTCCTTGGAAGGAAAGTTATAACCAACCTAGAAAGCATATTCAAAAGCAGAGACATTATTTTGCCAACAAAGGTCTGTCTAGTCAAGGCTATGGTTTTTCCTGTGGTCATGTATGGATGTGAGAGTTGGACTGTGAAGAAAGCTGAGCACTGAAGAATTGATGCTTTTGAACTGTGGCATTGGAGAAGACTCTTGAGAATCCCTTGGACTGCAACGAGATGCAACCAGTCCATTCTGAAGGAGATCAGCCCTGGGTGTTCTTTGGAAGGAATGATGCTAAAGCTGAAACTCCAGTACTTTGGCCACCTCATGCGAAGAGTTGACTCATTGGAAAAGACTATGATGCTGGGAGGGATTGGGGGAAGGAGGAGAAGGGGACGACAGAGGATGAGATGGCTGGATGGCATCACTGACTAGATGAATGTGGGTTTGAGTGAACTCCAGGTGTTGGTGATGGACAGGGAGGCCTGGTGTGCTGCAGTTCATGGGGTTGCAAAGAGTTGGACATGACTGAGTGACTGAACTGAACTGAAAAGTTTTATGTAAAAAACATAATTGAAGTAAGTGACTTAGAAACATTTGTCCCAAAAGAAAACAATCCAGATTTCTATAGTACCATTATTGGAGCTAATCTAAGTTATAAGAAAGAAGTAAAACATGATATATTATAGGAAAACTTAAAATAATCCTGTCCATAATTCTTCAGGCACTCTGTCTATCTGATCCAGTCCCTTGAATCTATTTGTCACTTCAACTATAGAGTCATAAGGGATTTGATTTAGATCATACCCGAATGATCTAGTGGTTTTCCCCACTTTCTTCAATTTAAGTTTAGCAATAAGAAGTTCATGAACTGAGCCAGAGTCTGCTCCCAGTCTTGTTTTTGCTGACTGTATAGAGCTGCTCCATCTTTGGCTGCAAAGAATATAATCAGTCGGATTTTGGTATTGACCATCTGGTGATGTCCATGTGTAGAGTCTTCTCTTGTGTTGTTGGAAGAGGGTGTTTGCTATGACCAGTGCGTTCCCTTGGCAAACTGTTAGCTTTTGCCCTGCTTCATTCTGTACTCCAAGATTAAATTTGTCTGTTACTACAGGCATTTCTTCACTTCTTACTTTTGCATTCCAGTCCCCTATAATGAAAAGGATATCTTTTTGGGGTGTTAGTTCTAGAAGGTCTTGTAGGTCTTCATAAAACCATTCAACTTCAGCTTCTTCAGCGTTACTGGTTGAGGCATAGACTTGGATTACTGAGATATTGAATGGTCTGCCTTGGACATGAACAGAGATCATTCTGTTGTTTTTGAGATTGCATTCAAGTACTGCATTTCGGACTCTTTTGTTGACAATGATGGCTACTCCATTTCTTCTAAGGTATTTTTGCCCACAGTAGTAGATATAATGGTCATCTGAGTTAAATTCACTCATTCCAGTCCATTTTAGTTCACTGATTCCTAAAATGTCAATGTTCACTTTTGCCATCACCTGTTTGACCAGTTTCAATTTGCCTTAATTCATGGGCCTAACATTCCAGGTTCCCATGCAATATTGCTCTTTACAGCATTGGACTTTACTTCCATCACCAGTCACATCCACAAATGGGTGTTGTTTTTGCTTTGGCTCCATCTCTTCCTTCTTTCTTTTTTTGAGATTGCATCCAAGTACTGCATTTCGGACTCTTTTGTTGACCATGATGGCTACTCCATTTCTTCTGAGGGATTCCTGCCCACAGTAGTAGATATAATGGTCATCTGAGTTAAATTCACCCATTCCAGTCCATTTTAGTTCACTGATTCCTAAAATGTCAATGTTCACTTTTGCCATCACCTGTTTGACCAGTTTCAATTTGCCTTAATTCATGGGCCTAACATTCCAGGTTCCCATGCAATATTGCTCTTTACAGCATTGGACTTTACTTCCATCACCAGTCACATCCACAACTGGGTGTTGTTTTTGCTTTGGCTCCATCTCTTCCTTCTTTCTGGAGCTATTTCTCCACTGATGTCCAGTAGCATATTGGGCACCTATCAACCTGGGGAGTTTTCTTTCAGTGTCCTATCTTTTTGCCTTTTCATACTGTTTATGGGGCTCTCTAGGCAAGAATACTGCAGTAGTTTGCCATTCCCTTCTCCAGTGGGCCATGCTTTGTCAGAACTCTCCAACATGACCCATCCATCTTGGATGGCCCTACATAGTATGGCTCATAATTTTATTGAGTTAGACAAGGCTGTGATCCATGTGATCAGGTTGGTTAGTTTTCTGTGATTGTGGTTTTCAGTCTGTCTACCCTCTGATGGAGAAGGATAAGAGGCTTATGGAAGCTTCCTAATGGGAGAGACTGAGGGGGGAACTGGGTCTTATTCTGATAGGCAGGGCCATGCTCTACTGCTAAGTCGCTTCAGTCGTGTCCGACTCTGTGTGACCCCAGAAACGGCAGCCCACCAGGCTCCCCCATCCCTGGGATTCTCCAGGAAAGAACACTGAAGTGGGTTGCCATTTCCTTCTCCAATGCATGAAAGTGAAAAGTGAAAGTGAAGTCGCTCAGTCGTGTCCGACTCCTAGCGACCCCATGGACTGCAGCCCACCAGGCTCCTGCATCCATGGGATGCATGGGAAAATCCATGGAATTTTCCAGGCAAAAGTACTGGAGTGCGGTGCCATTGCCTTCTCCAGGGCCATGCTCAGTACATCTCTAATCCAATTTTCTGTTGAAGGATGGGTCTATGTTCCCTCCCTGTTATTTGACCTGAAGCTAAACTATGGTGGAGGTAATGAAGAAAATGGCAACCTCCTTCAAAATGTCCCATGCATGCACTGCTGCACTCAGTGCCCCCAACCCTGCAGCAGGCCACCACCAACCCATGCCTCCACCAGAGACTCCTGGATACTCACAGGCAAGTCTGGGTCAGTCTCTTGTGGGGTCACTGCTCCTTTCTCCTGGGTCCTGGTGCACACAAGGTTCTGTTTGTGCCCTCCAAGAGTCTGTTTCTCCAGTCCTGTGTAAGTTCTGGTGGCTCTATGGTGGGTTAATAGCAACCTCCTTCAAGAGGGCTTATGCCATACCCTGGTCTACTGCACCCAAAGCCCTTGCCCACACAGCAGTCCACTGCTGACCCATACCTCCTCAGGTGATACCCAAACACAGTTCTGTCTCAGTCTCTGTTGGGTATCTGGGTCCTGGTGTGCAGAAGGTATGTTTGAGCCCTCTAAGAGTCTCTGGCTAGTATGGGGTTTGAGTCTAAACACAATTTCACCCCCTACCATCTTTCTAGGCTTCTCCTTTTCCCTTGGACATGGGATATCTCCTCACAGTCACTCCAGCACTGCACAACTGCTGCTCCAGCGCTCCAAACAGATTCAAGGGATTCGATCTGATAGACAAAGTGCCTGAAGAACTATGGACGAAGGTTAGTAACATTGTATGGGATGCAGTGCTCAAGACCATCCCCAAGGAAAAGAAATGCAAAAAGGCAAAATTGTTGTCTGAGGAACCCTTACAAATAGCTATGAGAATAAGAGAAGTGAAAGGCAAAGGAGAAAAGGAAAGATATATCCATTTGAATACAGAGTTCCAAAGAACTGCAAGGAAAGATAAGAAAGCCTTCCTCAGGTATCAATGCAAAAAAACTAGAGGAAAACAATAGAATGGGAAAGACTAGAGATCTCTTCAAGAAAATTAGAGATACCAAGAGGATATTTCATACAAAGATGGGCACAATAAAGGACAGAAATGGTATGGACCTAACAGAAGCAGAAGATATTAAAAGAGGTGGCGAAAATACACAGAAGAACTACACAAAAAAGATCTTCACAACTCAGATACATAATCATGATGGTGTGATCACCAGCCTAGAGCCAGACATCCTAGAATGTGAAGTCAAGGACTCTAGGAAGCATCACTATATCCCCAAGAAAAAGAAAAAGCTTGTGGAGATGATGGAATTCCAGCTGAGCTATTTCAAATCCTAAAAGATGATGCTGTGAAAGTGTTTCACTCAATATGCCAGCAAACTTGGAAAACTCAGCAGTGGCCACAGGACTGGAAAAGGTCAGTTTTCATTCCAATCCCAAAGAAAGGCAATGCCAAAGAATGCTCAAACTACTGCACAGTTGTACTCATCTCATACACTGGCAAAGTAATGGTCAAAATTCTCCTGCCAGGCTTCAGTAATAGGTGAACTGTGAACTTCCAGATGCTCAAGTTGCTTTTAGAAAAGGCAGAGCAACCAGAGATCAAATTGCCAACATCTGCTGGATCATCAAAAAAGCCAGAGAGTTCCAGAAAAACATCTATTTCTGCTTTATTGACTATGCCAAAGCCTTTGATTGTGTGGATCACAACAAACTGTGGAAAATTCTTCCAGAGATGGGAATACCAGACTATTTGATGTGTCTCCTGAGAATTCTGTATGCAGGGGTCAGGAAGCAACAGTTAGAACCATACATGGAACAATAGACTGGTTCCAAAATCGGAAAAGGAATATGTCAAGGTTGTATATTTTCCCCATGCTTATTTAACTTATATGCAGAGAACATCATGAGAAATGCTGGACTGGATGAAGCACAAGCTGGAATCAAGATTTCCGGGAGAGATCTCAATAACTTCAGATATGCAGATGACACCATCCTGATGGTGGAAAACGAAGAACTAAAAAGTCTCTTAATGAAAATGACAGAGGAGAATGAAAAAGTTGGCTTAAAACTCAACATTCAGAAAACTAAGATCATGGCATCTGGTCCCTTCACTTTATGGCAAAAAGATGGGGAAACAGTGGAAACAGTCAGAGACTTTATTTTGGAGGCTCCAAAATCACTGCAGATGGTGATTGCAACCATGAAATTAAAAGACGCTTACTCCTTGGAAGGAAAGTTATGACCAACCTAGATAGCATATAGAAAAGCAGAGACATTACTTTGCCAAATGTCCATCTAATCAAGGCTATGGTTTTTCCAGTAGTCATGTATGGATGTGATAGCTGGACTGTGAAGAAAGCTGAGCACTGAAGAATTGATGCCTTTGAACTGTGGTGTTGGAGAAGACTCTTAAGAGTCCCTTGGACTGCAAGGAGATCCAACAAGTCCATCCTAAAGGAGATCAGTCCTGAACATTCATTGGGAGGACTGATCCTGAAGCTGAAGCTCCAATTCTTTGGCCACCTGATGTGAAGAGCTGACTCATTTGAAAAGACCCTGATGTTGGGAAAGATTGGGGAAAGGAGGAGAAGGGGACAAGAGAGTATGAGATGGTTGGATGCCATCACCAACTCAATGGGCATGAGTTTGAACAAGCTCTGGGAGTTGGTGATTGACAGGGAGGCCTGGTGTGCTGCAGTCTATGGGGTCACAAACAGTCGGACACGACTGAGGGACTGAACTGAACTGAACTGAAAATAATCCTGTTTGTGTTCTTTTGCAAAGTAGGCTGATACCAAATCAATCTTGGAGTAATTTGAATGAATTTTTGCTAATAATAATTTTTAGCCATATTTTTAGTGGTGAATACAATAATAATTTATGCCACAGTCATATTTTTATTTTTGTTATATCAATACATTTTGAAACTACAGAATCACACAAGCCCTAAATTACTGTTGTAACACTAAGAAGCAACCACTTGCCATATTTCAAACCCCTGGAGCAGCTATATCTCTGTTCCCAAAGTGATCTTACTCTTTGCTAGTTGGTTCCCAATACTAGAATCCTAGAGTGAATTGGTTGCATCAGTTTTTGGTTTCATAATTCTGAGAAACAGTCCAGCCTTTGTCATAGCCAGGAAGCAAGACCTCCCCTGTCAGTAAGCATTCTCTCCACTAAATTTCTACTAGTTGTATGCAAACAATTCCCATTTGTTTTCCTTCTGACACTTATGAGGTAATAGCTTAACTTCAGGCTCTACCACAAAGTCACAGTCATCAAGACAGTATGGTACTGGCTCAAAGACAGAAATATATATCAATGGAACAAAATAAAAAGCCCAGAGATAAATCCACACACCTATGGACACCTTATCTTTGACAAAGGAGGCAAGAATATACAATAGATTAAAGACAATCTCTTTAACAAGTGGTGCTGGGAAAACTTGTCAGCCACTTGTAAAAGAATGAAACTAGAACACTTTCTAACACCATACACAAAAATGAACTCAAAATGGATTGAAGATCTTAACGTAAGACCAGAAACTATAAAACTCTTACAGGAGAACATAGGCAAAACACTCTCTGACATACATCACAGCAGGATCCTCTATGATCCACCTCCCAGAATACTGGAAATAAAAGCAAAAATAAACAAATGGGACCTAATTTAACTTAAAAGCTTCTGCACAACAAAGGAAACTATAAGCAAAGTGAAAAGGCAGCCTTCTGAATGGGAGAAAACAATAGCAAATGAAGCAACTAAGAACTAATCTCAAAAATATACAAGCAACTCGTGCAGCTCAATTCCAAAAAAAATAAATGACC
This sequence comes from Cephalophus harveyi, assembly GCA_006410635.1. Taxonomy (NCBI): domain Eukaryota; kingdom Metazoa; phylum Chordata; class Mammalia; order Artiodactyla; family Bovidae; genus Cephalophus; species Cephalophus harveyi. The sequence goes on along the minus strand of SJYT01084318.1, from coordinate 14 downwards.
CAATCAAAAAATGA
>SJYT01084316.1:54913-133080 GCA_006410635.1 Cephalophus harveyi | reverse complement strand
ATCATAAATTAATAGGTAGTGTCTAAACCTGTGTAATTGAAGTTGGGTGGAAATGCCAAATTAGGATAGCAGTTAGTATGCTGGATAAATTTGTATCATCAGTCGATGCTATTGGCTGTGGACAAAGAAAAAGGTTGAAGCTGTATTCAAGATAAGTGCTCCAACTGTTAATATCAATCTAACTATAAGTAAATGAGATCGAAGTAAGGTAATCAAAAGACACAGAGGGATGGTACAGGGAGGGAGATGGGAGGTGGGTTCAGGATGGGGAACACGTGTATAACCGTGGCGGATTCATGTCGATGTATGGCAAAACCAAGACAATATTGTAAAGTAATTATCCTCCAATTAAAATAAATAAATTTATAATTAAAAAAACTACATATTCAGAAAACTAAAAAAAAATAAAAATTACTTTAAAAAGAAAACAAAAAGACACAGAATGACTGAGGTGCTGAAGTGAAGAAAAATGTTTAAGATTATGTTTGATTATGCACAAATCAAAGCATTGTCTAGTCAAAATGTGATTAGCTAAAATATGCAAATTACGGGGAAGCTCCAGCAAGCAACGAATTATAGACACTATTTGAGCAGCTGGGTCAAGAGAGTATCAGTGATCCCTGCTGAGTGCACACTCACTTTAGGCAGCAGAGGTTATCAGAAGAAACATGGAATTTTCAGTCACGGGTCAGGAATATTGACGTTTCCACACTATCCATGTGACATTGGAAAAGTGATCTCACCTCCACAAGGCATCATGTCCTCCGTTTTATTTCAGTTGCTCTTTGACCACCTCATGCGAAGAGTTGACTCATTGGAAAAGACTCTGATGCTGGGAGGGATTGGGGGCAGGAGGAGAAGGGGATGACCGAGGATGAGATGGCTGGATGGCATCACGGATTCGATGGACGTGAATCTGAGTGAACTCTGGGAGATGGTGATGAACAAGGAGGCCTGGCGTGCTGCGATTCATGGGGTCACAAAGAGTCAGACACGACTGAGCGACTGAATTGAACTGAACTCTAGGGGATCTGGCCAACTAAGCCCTAGGCTTAGCAACATTCCAAGTTTTACATGACAAAATTAACAGCATTAATGTGAAACCAGAACTGAAATTTGCTCATAGCTTGATGACGCTATCCAACATCCACTGGATCATCGAAATCCTCAGTGATGAGGATATCAGTCTGGGTCCTGAAATTATAAGTGGGAGCCTCTGAGCAGAGGTGCTGGCTGAGATCTTTTCCCAACTGGAACTCCAGATGTACTGTTACACGGGACTTCCCAGCACTGTTTAAGTGTTGATGTTTGTCAAAACTCAATTTGGTGATGTGTTCTCTGCTGTTTCTCTTCTGTTTTAATGTTAGTACATTAGAAGCAAGCTAGATAATTCTCTAATAAATACTGATATTATTTATTTGTATATAACAAGTGCCTTATTTTGTTGACACATCCTTTGAAACTGAGTCAAAAGTGACAACTTTCTGCAAATCAATAATGCGATAATCAAATATGAAGTGAGAATAAGGAACTCCCAGTTTGAAAGAATTCTGACATTTCTAATCAAAATTCTTCTAAAAATTCAGCTTTTATGGATATATGCAATGTACCCATTTAGTGAATCAACACCATGCTATTTTGTTTATAGGAAGTAAAATGCATCCATTAAACATTCACAGAGTTTTTCCAATAGGATGGTATTAGTATTCAGAATATCTGACTGCAGGAGAACAAGAACATTAAAAAAAAAAAAGAGTTCATTTGACATGAAAACTAATTCCCCCTGAATAAGTTTAATTTAAAATGTAACACCACTAAACGAAAAAGGCTCTGATATTAAAGAACACAAGGCAAGAACAAAATCAACAGAATAAGATAGCATTATAATTGATTAAACATATGAATAAATACCTCCTCAGAAGATACAGAATAAAAATCCTGAATTAGAAGAAGGTACTCATTCCAAAATGCCTCTATATCCATATTGTCCAAATCAACCATGACTGCAACATTGTTATTTTAATATCATAAATTAATAGGTAGTGTCTAAACCTGTGTAATTGAAGTTGGGTGGAAATGCCAAATTAGGATAGCAGTTAGTATGCTGGATATATTTGTATCATCAGTCGATGCTATTGGCTGTGGACAAAGAAAAAGGTTGAAGCTGTATTCAAGATAAGTGCTCCAACTGTTAATACCAATCTAACTATAAGTAAATGAGATCGAAGTAAGGTAATCAAAAGACACAGAGGGATGGTACAGGGAGGGAGATGGGAGGTGGGTTCAGGATGGGGAACATGTGTATAACCGTGGCGGATTCATGTCGATGTATGGCAAAACCAACACAATATTGTAAAGTAATTAGCCTCCAACTAAAATAAATAAATTTATAATTTAAAAAAACTACATATTCAGAAAACTAAAAAAAATAAAAATTACTTTAAAAAGAAAAAAAAAAGACAGAATGACTGAGGTGCTGAAGTGAAGAAAAATGTTTAAGATTATGTTTGATTATGCACAAATCAAAGCGTTGTCTAGTCAAAATGTGATTAGCTAAAATATACAAATTACCGGGAAGCCCCAGCAAGCAATGAATTATAGACACTATTTGAGCAGCTGGGTCAAGAGAGTATCAGTGATCCCTGCTGAGTGCACACCCACTTTAGGCAGCAGAGGTTATCAGAAGAAACATGGAATTTTCAGTCACGGGTCAGGAATATTGACATTTCCACACTATCCATGTGACATTGGAAAAGTGATCTCACCTCCACAAGGCATCATGTCCTCCGTTTTATTTCAGTTGCTCAGAGGGCAGTTCAAATGAGATCACATATGTCAAAGCAGCTCATAATATCTAAGAGGACATTCAAATGCTGGTTTCTTACTATTTCTTAGCAGGTGTCTAAACATGATTCTTTCAGTCATTATGTTTGTTCTAACAAGTGGAAGTGTTAGTTAAGGGTTAGTCAGGCACCCAAGATTGTAGTCCAGCTCTTCAGCCACCATGCAATATGTGAGTATCTTCCTAAAACCCAAGAAGGACTCTGAGAATCATCAATCACTCTTTTACAGTTGGATCACTACTTGACTTTTATTTTGATGTCATAGAAAAACTGTCACTGTTTCCCACAAATGATCTAGAAGACACAATTTCTAGGTCAGTTAATTCTGTGCATGTAATCATTACACCTTGCTCACAGAGATTAATATTGCTTGGAGGGAACTAATTGTTTTTGAAGTGTCCCATGTTTATGCTTTACTGCTAACTCCTATGGCTTGTGATGAACACATTTAGATCCCAAGAGTAAATAAAGGGTAGATCGACTTCAAAACATATTTTTTTGTGGTTTGTTTTTTCTAAACATGAATTTTGAAATGTCTAGATAAATCCTGAAGTTTATTTAATATATACCTTTAGTTTATTTAATATATTCTTTCTTTATAATAACAATTTACTTATATGTTTATTCTGTAGGAATACTTTCTTCAATATTCAGCATATATAATTTATTTCATCATTGACACTAGAAGTCTATTCATGGAAATGGCTGTTCGAATTATTCCATATAATGTATTTCTATACTGAGTTCCACTAAAGGCAATTTAGCCAATTAAATTACAAGAAACAAATGAGGAAATCTTACTAATAAAATGATTCAAGAGACAATTCTGAGGAGATTAGGTAGCATAAAAAAAATTCTTAGGTATTTACATTAACCAATTACAGAATTGTTTGACACTAATTATTTAGAGACCACCTAACAGACAAAAGGAGATGGCAATTTAGAACCTACATGTCCACCAACAGAGGAACATATACAGATGCTGTACATATATGCAATGGGATATTACTCATCCACTAAAAGGAATGAAACTGGGTTATCTGTAGAGACATAGATGGACCTAGAGGCTGTCATACAGAGTAAAGTAAGTCAGAAAGAGAAAAACAAACATCTTATATTAAAGCACATATGTGGAATCTGTTAAAATGATATAGATGACCTTATTTGCAAAGCAGAAATAGAGGCATGGATGTAGAGATTTAACATGTGGACTACAAAGGGGAAGAAGGGTGGGATGGGTTCAGAGATTGGGACTGACATACACACCACTAAGTATGAAGTAGCTACCAATGAGAGCCTACTACAGAGCTCAGGGAACTCTACCCAATGCTCTATGGTGACTTAATGGGAAGAAAATCCAAAAAATAGGGGAAAGATGTATATGTATGACTGATTCACTTTGCTGTACAGCTGAAAGTAGCACAACTACAGTTTGTAGAGCAACTGTAATCCAATAAAAATTAACTTTAAAAAAGAAATCAAATCCCACTGCTGGGCATACACACCGAGGAAACCAGAATTGAAAGAGACACATGTACCCCAATGTTCATTGCAGCACTGTTTATAATAGCCAAGACATGGAAACAACCTAGATGTCCATCAGCAGATGAATGGATAAGAAAACTGTGGTACATATACACAATGGAGTATTACTCAGCCATTAAAAAGAATTCATTTGAATCAGTTCTAATGAGATGGATGAAACTGGAGCCGATTATACAGAGTGAAGTAAGCCAGAAAGAAAAACACCAATACAGTATACTGACACATATATATGGAATTTAGAAAGATGGTAATGAGGACCCTGTATGAGAGATAGCAAAAGAGACACAGATGTATAGAACGGACTTTTGGACTCTGAGGGAGAGGGAGAGGGTGGGATGATTTGGGAGAATGGCATTGAAACATGTATACTATCATGTAAGAAACAAAGCACCAGCTTATGTTCTATACAGGATGCAGGATGCTTGGGGCTGGTGCATGGGGATGATCCAGAGAGAGGATATGGGGTGGGAGGTGGGAGGGGGATTCAGGATTGGGAGCTCGTATACACCTGTGGCAGATTCATGTCAATGTATGGCAAAACCAATACGGTATTGTAAAGTAAAAAAAAGAAAAAAAAAAGATTAAAAGAAAAAAAAAAAAAAGAAATCAAATGCTCCTTTTACCATTTGAATGGAAACTTTTCTCAAAAATAAAAATTTCTCTTTATTTATCCCACACTTCAATTTGAATTATTCACAAAACCAATAACTATAAAGTTTGTGTGATATTTAATCAAATATTCTTGGGAAGACACTTCTGTTTTAGGTTACTATGTTTAGAACACACTTCTAGCTGGAGAAACATAACATCTATGGATAATATCTATAAAAATTAAGTATATTTATAATAATATAATATCTCTGCACAAGCTTCCTTAGTGTCTCAGATGGTAACGAATCCTCCTGTAATGCATGAGAACTGGGACTGATCCCTGGGCCAGGAAGATCCCCTGGAGAAAGAGAGAGCTGGCCAATCCAGTGTTCTTGCCTGGAGAATCTCATGAACAGATGAGCCTGGCAGTCTACAGTCGATGGGGTTTCAAAGAGTCAGATATGACTAAGCATGAAGTGATACCTTGGCACAAGGCTTGATAATTGTCACAGAACTTTTATGAAGATAATTATTTTGTTTGACCATTGCAGGCAGTAGCTATCAATGGTAAATGTTTAATACCAGTAAAGAAACGCCATGCTTCAAAGACAATTTATGGCCAACTGAGTGATATTAGCAAAGAGTATCCTGAACTGCAGGAAGGGATAAAAATGAAGGTACCAATCATGGAAATGGAAAGTAAATTGGGTCTACTGGCTTGTGGGGAAAAGAATTCCTTTTTGGACAGAGTGAGATAGAGTTCACAATGGTGCCTTAAGACATCCATTGAAAAACTTCAGCAGATAATAATATGCATTTGTAAGACAGAAAGATGGGCAAAAGTTTAAAGAACGTGAATAAGAATCTATAAATGAAGAAACTCAAATGTCCAAAAACATGCTTTTTTTTTTCCCCCAAAAAAGGAAAACAAAATGTCTAGGAGACTAATGAAAATTTAGATGTAAAACAGGAAACAAGTTAGACTCAGACATGTGGATATTTTAAAGTCATTCACAGAATAGGAACAATTACAGAAACTAGCACAGATAGGTCTGTTTTGGTGAAACAGTGAAAGTGAAAGTAGCTCTGTGTTGTCTGACTATTTGCAACCCCATGGACCATACAGTCCCTAGAATTCTTTAGGCCAAATACTGGAGTGGGTAGCCTTTCCCTTCTCCAGAGGATCTTCCCAACCCAGGGATCAAACCCACGTCTCCCACATTGCAGCAGATTCTTTACCAGCTGAGCCACAAGGGAAGACCAAGAATACTGGAATGGGTAGCCTGTCCCTTCTCCAGCGATCTTCTGGACCCAGGAATTGAACTGGGGTCTTCTGCATTGCAGCCAGATTCTTTACCAATGGAGCTATCAGGGAAGCCCTGTTATGGTGACAATTAAGATATTAATAAGTTTTAAAAGACATTACAACAATGACTATTTACTACACTAATAAGTTAAAATGGCCATTGTGCACAGTACAACAGCAACCTTTCAACGGAAAATTTGCCAATAGATCAATAAATTATTGGATGAAAAATGAGGGAAAGAGGTTGGTTGAAAGAGGAAGAGAGTAGAAATGTGATGATTTACTAAAACAGTAGCAGCCAAAGAAGAATCCAGACATCAAAGGGGCAATATGCAACCTTTCAATGGAAAATTTGCCAATAGATAAATAAATAATTGGATGAAAAATGAGGGAAAGAGGTTGGTTGAAAGAGGGAGAGAGTAGAAATGTGATGATTTATTAAAACAGTAGCAGCCAAAGAAGAATCCAGACATCAAAGGGGCAATACCACTTTACCAACAATGTTTAACAGTAAAACAATATTCATCTTAGATGAGAGTCATCCTGTGAGGCTTGCTATGCTCTGGAGATACCTAAAGGTAAATATTGCCTGAAAGAATTAGAAAATTGGAGCTTCAGATGACAATCCATGGACAAGAACATCAAAGCAACTTCCCATTTTCCTGTGGCCAAAAATGGCTACTCTAAGTAAATAATCCTCTCAAGCCCTACCTTAGCAGGAAGATGTGTGGATGGTTGGAGAAGTAACTGTAAATGAATTTTGTTGATTAATACATCCACATTACACTTGAATTGTATGTATGTTGTAAAATCAGTCCTCCCCAACTCTTAAAATTACCTTTTATTTAAAAAGATAGGTAAAATTTCATGACTTCTCCAAGAAAGAGAGTACATAAAGAAGAGTCAAAATTTAATTTTGTAGAGAAATAGGAGAAAGAAATGGCAAGTAAAGAAACAGGAAAAAAATTTGAATTAATTAGCAGAAAAAAAAATAACAGTGCAGAAAAAGCAATAATAAAAACAAACAAACAACAACAAAAAGAGCAATGCCTGGAGCTTCAAAAGGTGTTTGTGAGCAACAAATATAGGAAATTTTGCAAAGTGGCCAGACAGAGAAATGTGTCACTAAGCACATCTGTGGGTTGCCTCAGATAGAAATGGCTGACTGACAAGAGTCAATATTCCTTACTTTTTCCATTTTAATGCATTTCCATTTCTGAAAGTGTTGGAACATATATTAAATATATTTAAAATTGGTAAACTGCTGCTATGATCTCTTAGTTTTCAGGGTTAGTTTTGCCTCACAAAACTGGGTGAGACAAGTTCTTAACAGTTTACAAAATTTTGCAGCAAGGAAGGATGCAGGAAGGACCATTTAAATGGTTAGATGGTTGTCATTTCCTGAGCCAACTGAAGAGGTTCATGCTCAGAACCGTGAGCTTTGTCTGGATTTGCTTTAGGTTCTTTCATGTCTCAAAAATAATGATTATTCAAAAGAAGTCTATTGATATAATACTCTGATCTGATTATCAGTCTGGAGGCTGAGTTCAGAGTACAAGAGGGGAGTCTATTGCTAAAACCTCTAATTAGCTTAAACTACTAATCTAACAGAAGTCCATTTATTATGGCATTTCAAATTCATGCAGTGCTTAAATTCTTTCAGAAATACTTTATTCACTGAAACATTAATCTTGTAGAAATTCTAGTATTTCCTCAAGCACTGTTATATTTATCCTTTGACTTAGTAAAAAATTATCAATTGAATGCTGTATAAAACTTATATATAAACATCCTAAGATAGAATTGTACAATATTTTCCTAAGAAATCCTAGATACTCTACATACATTTGGCCTCTCACAGCTTTCTACCAGCACTGAAGCTAACACCAAGGCTGAAGAGCATGATGGCTATAAAGTAAATTTATCCTTTTGTTGAAGAAACCAGATTACTTTAAAAGATGGGAGGAGGAGCTTGCATTTCAGTTGTTTTGGAAACTGTAGAAAATTGTTCACCATCTCAGACAGACTTTTATTATAATTTCCAATCACACTTCTTGAGAGAAGATGGTATATGTACAATTTTAGAACAATCAGTAATATCACTGGGTATTAGGAGAAATAATACACAGTGCTATCAAGCAGCTCTTCCCTCCTAGGTAAAGAATAGCTCACTGCAATGAAATAAGAAGTTTCCCCAAATCCATACTCCTAGGATTAGTCATATGTAAAATTAATATAATGAGTAAAACATGTACTTTTGATGAATGAACAATTTTTGCTGTTAAAAAAATCACAAACTTTATTACAGGGCAGTGGTGAATTTGTGGAGGAAAGACTATGCTTGGAATTTCTGAGGATAGTCAAAGGAAGAATGGCAAAATGAAAACCTCAAGTTCCCCCACCCCCTCAATTCTTAAAAGTATTAAGTTAACTCAAAGTTAGTAGTCCTGTAGTCTTGCACTCAAAGGTGCAAGACTACAGATTTCTAAGTTTCTTTCAAAAGCCAATCATTTTATATACTTCCTTTCAGAACTCATATATTTTCCATTTTAGAATGACTTTTTCCATTTCTTTGGTTTTCTTTCTTTCAAACTGGAAAAGTGTCTATGCATAGCTCTTTTTGCTGAGAATTAAGTGACTTACAGCACAGCACGCCTGGCATGTGGTGGGCACCACGTTGGTTTATATTGTCTGTGTACGGTCCTCAGGGAAGGGACTTTATTCTACCTGCTACTGTGTTCCCAACTCTAGGACAGTACTTGACACTGAAGGGCATGAATTGTCCCAGAGAATCTCAGGCTTTCTTTGTATTGCTTCATTCACAGGCATCACAATGAAGTGCCCAAAAAAAAAAAAAAAAAATCAATACTAGCAATCGTTTAACTGAGTATGAAAGAGTCCTCCACTTAACTATGAAGAGGTTCAGGAAATATTTTGGGTCCCTTAGCAGGCTCAAGACTCAATTTACTCACAGGGACAGTGGGTTGGTTAGATTAGATCACCTGTAGTATCTCAGCTCTACATTTGCTTTGAGGTGTAAATTACATTTTGAGAGATATTTCTAGCAAGGACTAGAAAGACAGTAGAAATTTCTCTTACTAAAAAAGCCTGCATGTGTGGAACCTAAAGTACGACACAAATGAACCTATCTTTGAAACAGAAATCGACTCATAGACATAGAGAACCAATGGGGAGGTGAGGCAGGGGAGGGAAGGACTAGGAGTGTGGGATGAGCAGACACAAGCTATTATATATAGGATGCATAGAAAAAACAGTGTCCTACTGTACAGAACTGGGGACTGTATTCAGTGTCCTGAATAAACAATAATGAAAAATAATATATTAAACAAGAGAACTCCCCTGGTCCAGGGGTTAAGAATCCCCCTGCCAATGCAGAGGACATGGGCTTGATCCTTGGTCCAGGAAGATCTCACATGCTACTGCACAAGTAAGCCCGGGCTCTAGGGCACATGAGCTCAGTACTAAGCCCGTGAGCCATAAGTACTGAGCTCATGTGCCCTAGAGCCTGTTCTCCACAACAAAAGCGGCCACCGCCACGAGAACTCTGCACACCACAGCGAGAGAAAGCCCACATATGGCAACAAAGCCCTGGTGCAACTAAAGAAATAAATAAAAAATCTTAAAAGAAATGTTTTATATATATATATATATATATAAATTTTAAAAGGAATATATATATATTCTTTTTAAAAGGAATACACATATATATGTAGGGCTTCCCTGGTGGCTCAGTGGGAAAGAACCCACTTGCAATGCAGGAGATGTATGTTTAATCCCTGGGTCAAGAAGATCCCTGGAGGAGGAAATGGCAACCTACTCCAGTATTCTTGCCTGGGAAATCCCATGGATAGAGGAGTCTGGAGGGCTACAGCCCATGAGGTTGCAAGAGTCGGCCACAACTTAGCAACTAAACCACTACTATAAATATATATATATCTACATACATATATATATGTGTGTGTGTGTGTGTGCGTCTGTGTTTGTGTAAACTAATTACGTTGATGTACAGCAGAAATTAGCACAACATTGCCAACATCCGCTGGATCATCGAAAAGCAAGAGAGTTCCAAAAAAAAGCATCTACTTTTGCTTTATTGACTACACCAAAGCTTTTGACTGTGTGGATCACAACAAACTGTGGAAAATTCTGAAAGAGATGGGAATACCAGACTGCCTGACCTGCCTCCTGAGAAATCTGTATATAGGTCAAGAAGCAACAGTTGGAACTGGACATGGAACAACAGATTGGTTCCAAATTGGGAAAGGAGTATGTCAAGCCTGCATATTGTCACCCTGCTTATTTAACTTATATGCAGAGTACATCATGCGAAATGCTGGGCTGGATGAAGGACAAGCTGGAATCAAGATTGCTGGGAGAAATATCAATAACCTCAGATATGCAGGTGACATCACCCTTATTGCAGAAAGTGAAGAACTAAAGTGACTCTTGATGAAAGTGACAGAAGAAAGTGAAAAAGTTGGCTTAAAACTCAACATTCAGAAAACTAAGACCATGGCATCTGGTCCCATCATTTCATGGGAAATGAGGAAACAGTGGAAACAGCGGCAGACTTTATTTTGGGGACTCGAAAATCACTGCAGATGGGGACTGCAGCCATGAAATTAAGACACTTTCTCCTTGAAAGAAAAGCTATGACCAACCTAGACAGCATATTAAAAAAGCAGAGACATTACTTTACCAACAAAGGTCCGTCTAGTCAAAGCTATGGTTTTTCCAGTAGTCATGTATGGATGTGAGAGTTGGACTATAAAGAAAGCTGAGCACTGAAGAATTGATGCTTTTGAACTGTAGTGTTGGAGAAGACTCTTGAGAGTCCCTTGGACTGCAAGGAGATCCAACCAGTCAATCCTAAAGGAAATCAGTCCTGAATATTCGTTGGAAGGACTGATGCTGAAGCTGGAACTCCAATACTTGGCTACCTAACGCGAACAACCAACTCATTTGAAAAAACCCTGAGGCTGGGAAAGATTTGAAGGCAGGAGGAGAAGGGGACAACAGAGGATGAGAAGTCTGTGTGGCATCACCATCGCAATGGAAATGAGTTTGAGTAGGCTCTGGGAGTTGGTGACGGACAGGGAAGCCTGGTTTGCTGCAGTCCATGGGCTCACAAAGAGTTGGACATGATTGAGCAGCTGAACTGAACTGTAAATCAGCTATCCTTTAATTTTAAAAGAGAGTCTAAAAATTAAAAAGAAGCCTCAGACTTCAAGTACAGGTATGGTATCTACATCCCAATTTTCCTCTGAACTAAACATTTCTTCGGAGAAGGCAATAGCAAGCCACTCCAGTACTCTTGCCTGGAAAATCCCATGGATGGAGGAGCCTGGTAGGCTGCAGTCCATGGGGTCGCTAGAAGTCGGATGCGACTGAGCGACTTCACTTTCACTTTTCGCTTTCACACAATGGAGAAGGAAATGGCAACCCACTCCAGTGTTCTTGCCTGGAGAATCCCAGGGACAGGGGAGCCTGTTGGGCTCCTGTCTATGGGGTCGCACAGAGTCGGACACGACTGAAGCGACTTAGCAGCAGCAGCAGCAAACATTTCTTAAAGAGTATTAGTTCATTTCCAGGACTCTATTTACAGAGACCTTAGTCTCTGATGTCAGAAAAGTCTAGGCATTGGCTGCAAAGAGGTGACTATATTTGGGAGGCAGGCAGTAACTCTCACCACTGTTTCTAGTTCTCTGTGGCCTTTTCATTCATTTGTAGTGACCTGAATTTCCTGTGATCGTTAATGGTCTTTAGAAAGATATTGGTGACATATCCAAGGTGGCCTGAAGAATAACCACAGACTGATGGATTCCCAGAAGTTCAGTGACTCCATAATTCTTGGCACACTTGTGGTTTCCATTAAAGAAGATTCTGTTTCCCTTTATGATCCAGTCTAATGTCTGAGAGCTTCAGCAAAGTAGTGAAAAATGCAACTGTGAATTATAAGGATACAAAAAGGAAAATAGAGCTGTTGGATTCCTTTAAAAATGTTTAACAATCAACTGGAAAGCCTCTAAGCAAAGTAATGTACTGTTTATGGCTATTTTTACTCTCAATAGCAACACTAGCTAGCTGTGATAGAGACTCTGTGGCCCATAAAATCTAAAACTATTTGCTTACTGGCCCTTTGTGGAAAAGTCTGCTGCTGATCCCTGCCTCAGAACCTGGCTTTGTTTTAGACATGAGTCTGAGGGCTTAATGTTCCATCCAGAGATAGAGGCAAAATCCCAAGGAAACTTATCATTTCCAAAGTTGTTAAAATTATTGGTTGAATTTTTGATCATTCATGATCAAAATTCATGATCATTCCCTTTTTTTTTTCTATTTTTAATCCCAATTTGTAAATACAATGCAGTTAAATCCTTTTCATAATACATAGTACATCATTTAAGATAAGAATGGCTTGGTCAAAATCCCAGTCTGATTATAAGCACTTAAGTCTTTAATCCATTTTGCATTTATTTTTGTACATGGTATAAGGAAACATTCTAATCTTAGTGTTTTACCTGTAGCTGTCCAGTTTTCTGGACACATCCTCTGGACTCCAGAACTGTTTACAGGCCAAGTAGGATGATGATCCTGAAGTTACTCGAGAAGAGATGCCAGAGACCTAAGTTCGAGTTTTGATGCTAATACAATATCATCTGTACCTGCAAATCAGGGGGACCTAACCACATTCAAGCTATATTTCTATTCCACACCTCCTTCCTTGTCTGACAATTGCTTAATTAAATTTCAATGATCAGTCTGCCCCAAACTGCCTATCAGCCTCGCCTCCCAGCACTATTCTTACTTCTCTCTGCTCCTGTCATTTACCAAGAACACATCTTCCTGATTCATGTACTTCAGTGCTCTGTGCTTTTTGTCCTATTTTATCTCTCCCTGGAATAGTTATCTCATTTTTTTATCTCTCAAAGTTTTAGTCACTCGATAAGGCTTAACTAGGTCAAATGCCATCTGTTTTCTTTTTAAAGGTTTTTTTTTTTTTGGATGTGGGCCATTACTAAAATCTTTATCGGACTTGTTACAACATTGCTTCTATCTTATGTTTTGATTTGTTTGGCTGTGAGGTATGTGGGATCTTATATTGCTGACCAAGGATTGAATCTACACCCTCTGCAATGGAAAGTGAAAGTCACTCAGTCATGTCCGACTCTTTGCAACCCCATGGACTATGCAGTCCATGGAATTCTCCAGGCCAGAATACTCAGGTGGGTAGCCTTTCCCTTCTCCAGGGGATCTTCCCAACTCAGGGATTGAACCCAGGCCTCCTGCATTGCAGGCAGATTCTTTATCAGCTGAGCCATAAGGGAAGCCCAAGAATACTGGAGTATGTAACCTATCCCTTCTCCAGCGGATCTTCCTGACCTAGGAATCGAACCCAGGTCTCCAGCACTTCAGGTGGATTCTTTACCAACTGAGCTATCAGGGAAGCCCCCACATTGGAAGGCTAAGTCTCATCAGTGAACCACCAGGGAAGTCCCCATCTGTACTCTTGTTTCTCAAAGAACTCCGAATCTGCCCCAATGCATTCATGGGTCATTTCATATTCCATAAATCATCATGTGGTGTTTCAAATCTTCCTAGTTCTTGTTCTCTCTTCCTACTGTATGATGATATGTTACCTGTGCTTTATTTCCCCACTGATCAGCATGACTGGCCCTCAATATATAAAAGAAGTAATAAATATTATATATTTTTTACATCATTGAGCTGAACTCTGGCACAAAGTGTGAATGTTTAAAAGCTCTCAAGCACTTTGATGGGTAGTGCCATTTTGCCTAGACACTTCAAGTCATTGCTGTTTTCTTGTAAAATTGTAAGAGATTGTAAATTCACTCTAGTTTTCCAAAATATACATGTTGATTACCTTCCATGGCTTTTCTGTGCATTATTATTCAAATGAGTCTCTTTATGGCATCCCTGACAGGTGATCTTGAGTGACTCAGATTAAATGAGTATTTTCCTGTACTCATGGGGAAGGCTTTGCTTCAGCAGATAACTGGCATTGAATCCATTCAAAGCTATTGAAAAATTTACTCTTCAGTTCTACATCCTAGTGAGTTATCTTCCTTTCAGCAACATTTATTACAAGTTTCAAAAACATAAGTGAGTGCTGTATATGGCTTATTTTGTATCTTTTTTAGATGTTGTTTCCTTACATTGGAAAATGCTTCTGATGGTCAATTAATTCTATATCCCTAAGACAAAGAATATACTCACAGATCAAACAAGAAACAAATTGAAGATGTTCTTACAGAACCATGCCCTCTCTGGGGGCTGTTGGCATAGAATTTCCTGTGCTGTCTAAACCCACTTGCTCTCCCAATAATTGTTTGCTTGTGGGATGTATCTCCACGTGAAGGGTAAAATCAGCATCTCCACTAGGCAGCCACAGTGATTATCAAATGAAACGCACTTCAGGCTGACGGGAGCAGTTCTGACTTCTCTTGCTTTCTTGTTTCTCCAAGGCTGACCTTTGACACTTATTCAGCTACCTTTTATTATTATTATTTTTTATATTTTACTATATTTTTATTTTTAATATAAATTTATTTTAATTGGAGGTTAATTACTTTACAATATTGTATTGGTTTTGCCATACATCAACATGAATCTGGTCTTGATTGGAGCATTTTCAATTCCCGAGGAAGAAATTCACACAAATCTGTCAGAAATCAACCTTTCTGAAGCTTCTCTTAACAGCTGCTTGAAGCAGCTGGACTCATAGGCAGTTTAGAATATGACAAGTCATCTTATTCCTTTGACATTGAAAGTTGGCTTGGCTTTAAAACCTTGAACTGCCATAATCAGAGTGAAAAATAGACCAGGATTGTGTTTAGTTTTTTAAATGGGGAATTTCTGCACTTATTTTTGCCATTCATTGATTTAGCACCTCCATAATACAGAATGATAGCAAATGCCAAATATAAATATTATGGTATTAAGAAGAGATGGTTATTGATTTGGATGGTTGGTAAAGGGAGGTCTGTGTTGAGGAGCTGAATCTTAAAAATCAATCAATGTTTACTCTTTCAAAAAGGAAATAATTTAACACATTTTATACCAAATACTTTACTAGTCAAAGGACAATTGCTGCTGCTGCTGCTGTTAAGTTGCTTCAGTCGTGTCCAACTTTGTGTGACCCCACAGACGGCAGCCCACCAGGCTCCCCCGTCCCTGGGATTCTCCAGGCAAGAACACTGGAGTGGGTTGCCATTTCCTTCTCCACAAAGGACAGCTAGAAGAGTGATATTGATACATGCCCCTTGCCTTTTCTATATATGGTATCTTAATGTGATTTAAGCTAAAACATTCATTTACTCATTATTTTACTTAAACTGCATAAACATTTAACACATTATGCTCCTCTATATAAACTGAAGAGTATTTTACATTCTCAGTGCATTATAGAAAGAAGAAATACTTTCTTTATATGGGTTTCCAAAGAATTAAGAAGTTCAATATTTTAGGTTAAATCGCAAAGTCCAGGAAAGAAATTTGTCTTTACTATCGACTAGGCTAAGTAACTGTTTGCAGAGTTAATGAAGAGCATTTTGCCTGACGTAAATACTAAAATCAAGAGTATAATTTTAGGTAGGCATATCAGGATTATAAGTGATTTATTAGAAAGTTAATGGAGGCAATTCCATAAAAATAGCCATTCAATTCTGTGAACTTAAACTGTCCATGATGTATATTATTTATAAATATAGAGCTTTGGAAAGGGTGTTTGTATTAGGTTGATATGGAAACACAGCACACTAAAATGCAGAATATTTATTTTTCTAGCCTTTTTCTAGAGGTTATAAAATGAGTTAAGATAAGCTTTGCGGAGAGCTTTGTAGAACCCAGACGGACCCGAGACAGTGGAGTGATGTCTCAGGCATCACGTTGTATGGAACATGAGTAGAAGTGGAAAATATAAGCAGGTTAATTAGAATAAATCAGGAGAAATGCTGTCATAGCAGTGCTGGATAGACAGAGTGGGTGCTTAGAGAAGTGAAAAGAAAATGAGGAAATAGAGTGCGTTTGTATTAAAACCCAAAGTTCACAAGTTCAGTGTGTTTCACCAGCAGAAGGGAAGACCTGGACTTGAGCTGAGGACTTAATTTGGAGTGAAATATACAGAAAGATCAAGTTAGCTGGATAAGATAACATCAAAGCAGTGATGACCTTTTTCCTATAGCTCTTAAAAAACAATAGCAGATTTTGAACAAGAAAGGCTAGATGATTGTGAAGATCAGTTGGGGGAGCAGAAGCTTAGAGAGTAAAATGAAATGTAAGTGAAACACCCAGGCCATAGTCTAGGTGTGAAGTGGGGAGGGGGCTGTAGTAATAAAAAAGTGAGAAAATTAGAGAGGACAGCTGACGATTTAGTGGCAGATTGAAAGTTGGGTACTGGGAAATTAGAAAAAACATTGGCACAAATGAAGACATCAGTTTGAACAGGAGATATGAAATTAAACCTGATTTAGAAATAAAAATATCAAGAGGAAGGGTATATATGTATACCCATGGATGATTCAGGTTGATATTTGGCAGAAAACAATAAAATTCTATAAGCAATTATCCTTCAATTAAAAAAATAAATGAAATCAGAAAAAATAAAAATAAAAAATGCATATTTTTAATTTGAGGAGATGGTGAAATAACCAAGGAGTGATACCATGGAGGAAGCATGTGTAAGGACAAATACAGATTAAAAATCTGAAACTTAATTCTCATTTACCTTAGAAAGCTTGTAAGTACTTTCTCATCTATCTAAATGTATACAAATTCTTTTGAAAATGATATACATCTTTTGTCATCTTTATGACCCCCAAATGTCCTCCTCTTGAACCTGCAAGCTTCTGAAATGCAAACATGAAGAGGGGCAGCATCCCATTCCCTAGTTTCTACTGGGAAGGCAAGAGCCTAACTTGCAACTCGGTGAGCTCTGACTTGCTCTGAGCCGCAAAACTGCATCCTATCATTGAGAGAGATGGTTCGTGCTAACTAGCTCACACAAGGGTCACCACAATACCCTGGTGAAGTTAGGATGAATTATGTGTGACAGGTGAATCTCAAGTCCTCTTACTTGAGAACTGGTTACAGATTATCTTAAGAGTATGTATGTAATGGGTTGTATCTGCTTGGCTGTATTACAGGGTGAGATTTACCAAATTTATGATTATCAAAAGAGAAATGGGGGGGATGAATTGGGAGCTTGGAATTAACAGATGCACATACTGTGTATGGAATAGATAACCAAGAAGGATCTATTGTATAGCCCAGGAAACTATATTCAATATCTAGTAATAACCTGCAACCTATAACAGAAAAAATCAGAAAAGGAATATGTTTATATATATACACATACATGTGTGTGCGTGTAACTAAACCACTTTGCTGTATACCTGAAAGTAACACAACACTGTAAATCAACTATACTCCAATAAAATTTTTTAAAGGGAAAAACAACAAAAGGGCGATATTTATTTTTGTCTCTGCCATCTCTTAGGTGATTGCCTATAACACATATCACATTCAAGGTTTAATGCTTAGTCAGTAAGAAAATTTGTTTCTTTGTCTTCCACTTTTGCAAAGAGGTTTTCTGGGTTAGGAGAAGATTTTGTTTTTAATTATATTTTCTCCATGTCTGATGTTTCAGACAAAGGGTCAGGGTTGAATATAGAGATTTAAATCTGTCATCATAGAAACAGCCAGAAACACAGAAAATGTTGAGAGGAAGGACGGTCAACTAAGATAGTGAAAATGAGAACAAGGGCCAGGGTCTACATTTTTTACAGGACCAGGGGCAGGGATGGGAGAAGAAGAGGGGTAGTGAGTCTTGAGAATGGGAGCCTTGTCCAGTGAAACAGTGGTTAGGAGCATTCTGTGTAATAACTTGGGAGACGGAAGCGGGAGGCAGGGAAATATTTTGTGGGATGAATGTCCAGCTATCCGAAGTCTCCCATGACCTGGCCTCTGTCTATCTCTCCAGCCACTCTTTACCTCTCAACATTCAATTCCTCTCAATATTTAGAATCTGCTCTTTATTTGAATCTCAGTGGTGATGCCTGGCCCGGAATCCCTTTCCTTCAGCAAGATAAGCTCTCCTCAGTCCTAAGACTCAGTATCAGCATCTCAGCCTCCAAGAGCCTGTCCTAACCACCTCCCTCCTAACTAGAGCCTCCGCCCCGACCCAAGTGCTCCTCTAGTGCCCTATGCATATGTCCTTTACAATCCTATACGTGATCTTTATACTGACTTTTTTGGTGATTCATTTGTCAATGCAGTGCACCCCTTTGGGGGCCAGGGTAGGGGGAAGTAAGGATGGCTTATCTATCGGTGTGCTTTTAGTACTTAACACAAGGCCAACCACATTTATATGCTTGTTTAACCTAAAAGTGTGTCAGGAGGGCTTAATAGAATGAGTCTTCCTTTGTGGAGTGAATTCATCTTAATTAGCGTTGTTCAATATGGAAGCCACTAGCTATCTGTGCAGAGAAGGCAATGGCCCCCCACTCCAGTACTCTTACCTGGAAAATCTCATGGACGGAGGAACCTGGTAGGCTGCAGTCCATGGGGTCACTAAGAGTTGGACACGACTGAGCAACTTAACTTTCACTTTTCACTTTCATGCATTGGAGAAGGAAATGGCAACCCACTCCAGTGTTCTTGCCTAGAGAATCCCAGGGAGGGGGGAGCCTGGTGGGCTGCCTTCTATGGATCGCACAGAGTCGCTGGGTTATACAGCAACTTGAATGATTTTCTGTTGATCACATGTTTACCAATATAACATGATATTTTGAATATATGGGGTTAAATCAAATATAGTACAAAGTTCCCTCTTTTCATTTTTTAAATGTAAAATTATATATCGTCGTGTCAGTCGCTCAGTCGTGTCCGACTCTTTGCGACCCCGTGAACTGTAACCTACTAGGCTCTTCCGTCCATGGGATTCTCCAGGCAAGAATACTGGAGTGGATTGCCATTTCCTTCTCCAGGGGATCTTCCCAACCCAGGGATCGAACCCGGGTCTCCCGCATTGGAGGCAGACGCTTTAACCTCTGAGCCACCAGGGAAGCCCAGAAAATTATATATATGACTCACATAATATTTCTATTGAACAGCATTAGTCTAAGTGAAAGGGCCTCTGAGCTGGTTCAGCAGTAAAGAATCTGCCTACCAATGCAGGAGATGCGAGTTTGATCCCTGGATAGGGAAGATCCCCTGGAGAAGGAAATGGCAACCCACTCTAACATTCTTGCCTGGGAAATCCCATGAACAGAAGAGCCTAGTGGGTTATAATTCATAGGGCCACAAAGAGTCAGACACAACCTAGTGACTAAACAACAACAAGTTTAAATGAAAGAATTTCCACTAATATGAAGAAATACAAAATAGCTAAAATTAACGTGCCTAAGTGCTAGAAAAATCTATGATACTTCCAACTTAATAGATGGTGGCTCTTTGATCAACTCAGGCAGTTCTCACATTTTTTAAATGATAGGTCTGGAAAAATAGCTTTCTTCCTGGCAAAATACGTAGAAACCATTTACTAGAATAGACAGGTTAAGATTTTTACTTTTAAGAGATAAGTTCCTAGCATGCTCAGTGAGTGGGTTCTTATAATATCCCAGGTCCAGCATCCACCCTGATCACCCCATTTGTGCTCCAAGAATATGCAAAGCAGCATTAAGTTAATCGTTTACATTCACTTGTCATCCATGGATTCAACATACGTTCACTGAATGTTACCCATGCACCAGATCTTACTACAAAAATAGAAGAACCCACATGGAAGTACAGTGAAGTCGCTCAGTCGTGTCCAACTCTTTGCGACCCCATGGACTGTAGCCCACCAGGCTCCTCCATCCATGGAATTTTCTAGGCAAGAGTACTGGAGTGGGTTGTCATTTCCTTCTCCAGGGACATGGAGGTAAACATGATCTTTATTTTAGCACAGCTTACATTTTAAGCAATAGACTAGAAACAAAGATCAAGTAAGCAAATGAATAAATAAGATCACTTCACAGTTCTTTGAGAATTACCTTTGGCCACACATAACAGAATACCCAGATAGCAATGAATTAAACTGCAAAGATGATCAGTGTTTATAGAACAAAGAATTCAGAGAAAAAGCAGCAATCTGGTAGGGTCAGGTAACAAAACAGGTACCCAGTACTTTTTTCTCTTTTAAAACCATTGTTCTTAATGTGATTGTTTTTAGTTCTTATGCTTTGTTTACTCTCAAGTTTTTTTAAATCGATGGCGCAGCTCCAGGAATCTCATCTGAGATCAAGAAAACTTGTTTTGTGTTACTTTTCCTTTTAACAGGAAATTAAATACCTTTCCCAGGAACCCGCAGCACTCTTCCCCTTATTGAACAGAACTGAGTCACAGGGACTTGTTCAAGCTGTAAGAGTCTGGGAAAGCAAGTGTTTACAGACCCTGTGGTGAGGCTGGCAAGAGAGAAAGAAGTTGCAAAATAGACATAGTGTGTTTTCCTTCCTTTTTGATTGCATTTGGATAGGTCTTACAAAGAAAATAAAACAGAATACTGAAATAGATGCAACTGGTGTAGGGAAGAATATTTGAAGATAACCTTAAATGGCAGTTTGAAGGAGATGATATTTGGGGAGAGACTTAAATGATGAGATGATAACGACCTTGTCAGTACTTTTGGGAAAGAGTTCCATGGATATGTCAGCCCAACAGAAAATTCAAGACTTCTTGTTTACAAAGAGGATCCTGTACAATTTCATGTTGAGACTGCATTAGTCAGGGTTTTCTTAAGAACCTGAACAAGTAGAGTATGTGATTATTAACATAAAACAACTTGTTTTAATGTAACTTTTGACAATACACTTTACTACTATTTTATTTCTCTAGAGATTTTGAGCTTTACCAATATTTTTAAATGAATATTCTAAATAGTTACTCATTTTAACAACACTGTACTAATAAAAAGACAAGTGCAATGAATATTCTTGAATAAGATATTAAATTGACAGAAGCCTAAAACAGAGTGTGAAGTACCTGACACTTTCCTTGCAAGTCATGTTGATATTAAAAGGAATGAAACATAGGTACACATATTTTAAGACATTAGATGACAATTTCCCATTATTACAATGACAATGCTCCAAAGAGTTGCATTTGGCAGGCTGAATACAGAAATATAAATTACTTGGAATATAGGATTGAAAAGAATATCAGATTTGCAAATCTCTGATTAAAAATATCTATTCCTTTCTTTCTCCTTTTCTTTCTAGAAACAGTCACTCATTTCCCTGTCTCCTGCCCTGCAGGTGGACTCTTTACCAGCTGAGTTACCAGGAAAGACCTCCAAACATTTAGTTATAGCAGAAACATTCAGAAACTCATATTCCAATCAAACGAAAGTAGTGGAGAAGCAATAGATGTGACGGCTCTTATGTCACAGTGATGCCAGATTTCCTGTATGATTCCTACAGGCTGGAAAGAGTAGGTGGATCAGAAAGAAAAGAGCAGCTGTAATGAGAACAGAAAAAGAGAAGTCAAATACAAAATGGACAGAAAAAAGAAATACTGGAACCTGCCAAAATATCACATCAGCACTAAACTGAGAGTTCAGAAGGGCCAATAGCAAACGATAGCATCAAATCATTTATGTACTGCTTCAGTTTAAGTTACAGTATTTTCTAGGGCTGAACAATCAAGATAGCAATAATAAATAACTGTATTTAAAATTCAGATACTTGTCATCCAGTATTCAATTGTACTTTCAATATACTGTATACTATTGAAAGTATATACACAGTTTTGAAAGTATATACACAGTTTTCACTGTGCCAGGCACTGAGATCGCAGATCCACTGATGGATCTAATGTTGGTTGTAATTAAGAAGATCATGATTTAATTGGGAGATATGAGGGTAAGGACCATGATAATGGGCACCTACAAGATGGAGAATTACTGTATAATATGACATATGCTCTATATGCACAGAGCTAAGACCTGCATCCATAGACCGATATTCACAGGGCTAATCAGGAAATATTTTACACAGTAAGTGTCACTTCCATTGGAGTCTTAAGGATGGCGAAATTATTAAATACAGTGAGTCCCCTACATATGAACATTCAAGTTGCAAAATTTCAAATATGCTAGTGTGTGTTCCATCAGCATCAGGCATGAGTGAAATCGTAGCTTGCTCTCCATCTCCTATTGCTGCTGATCCTTCAGCTCTGCCATACCCCACCTCCTCCAATCAATAACTCTTCTTGCCTACTCACTTGATGCCAGCCCTAGTATGCCAGCGGTTGTCCTGCACTATACTTTCCAAGGTACTTTACCGTAAGATTAAAAATATTTTGTTTTTGTGTTTGTTTGTTTATGTATTATTGGTGTGAAAAGTATTATAAACCTATTACAGCACAGTATTATATAGGCGATTGTGGTTGTTGGGTACGTAGGCTAACTCTGTTGAGCTTACAAGCAAATTTGCCCTATGAATGCACTCTGGGAATGGAACTCATTGCATGTAGAGGACCTGTACTGTAGGTTGATTCACTCAATACCCATTTCTACATCTTTTTCCAGTGCCACTTTCCCAGAATTCCTTGTAAGTAGGTGGACTAGTGAGACATCAGTTCAGTTTAGTTCAGTTGCTCAGTCGTGTCCAACTCTTTGCGACCCCATGAATCACAGCACGCCAGGCCTCCCTGTCCATCACCAACTCCCAGAGTTCACACAGACTCATGTCCATTGAGTCAGTGATGTCATCCAGCCATCTCATCCTCTGTCGTCCCCTTCTCCTCCTGCCCCCAATCCCTCCCAGCATCAGAATCTTTTCCAATGAGTCACTCTTCGCATCAGGTGACCAAAGTACTGGAGTTTCAGCTTTAGCATCATTCCTTCCAAAGAACATCCAAGACTGATCTCCTTTAGAATGGACTGGTTGGCTCTCCTTGAAGTCCAAGGGACTCTCAAGAGTCTTCTTCAACACCACAGTTCAAAAGCATCAATTCTTCAGCGCTCAGCTTTCTTCACAGTCCAACTCTCACATCCATACATGACCACTGGAAAAACCATAGCCTTGACGAGATGGACCTTAGTCAGCAAAGTAATGTCTCTGCTTTTGAATATACTATCTAGGTTGGTCATAACTTTTCTTCCAAGGAGTAAGCGTCTTTTAATTTCATGGCTGCAGTCACCATCTGCAGTGATTTGAGAGCCCAAAAAATAAAGTCTGACACTGTTTCCATGTTTCCCCATCTATTTCCCATGAAGTGATGGGACTAGGTGCCATGATTTTCATTTTCTGAATGGGAAGTCTAATGGGGATTTATGGGAAAATGTTTGTCCTCAGGCTTAAGGTTTTGCCCTCTTTTCTACTTTTGCTTCTTTATTCTTCTCAGGTTTGGACTGTGGAAAGGATGGCCAAGCTGCACCAGCCATACTGCCTAACGTTAGAAAAGAAAGAGGAATTTTCCTTGACACCTCGAAGCTTTGAATAACACCAGCAACTACCAATCAGATTTAATCTTCTTGCATGAAAAGAAGTCAACTATTTAATCAAACCCCTGTAGAGCGTTGCTGCTTTTTTCCCTTGCAGCTGAACACTTCTTACTAAGCCATAGGAAGAGATGAGCTCACTTCCAAAGGATTCATTGTGAATGTACAAGAAAGAAAGAAATTATGGGGAATCTCCAAATTAAAGGACTGCAAGGCTGGAACAGACAGCAATGTCTAGTATTCCACAGGCATGTTGAAATTGGGTGTTGGTGGAAATGGCTTTGTGGACAACAAAAGAAGAGATGTTTCTCATTGAATAAAAGTTCATATAGGTCAGTTGCTATGAAATTGGGGTAAAAGTGAGAAGACCATTGGGGGCATTACTGTTCTGATGAAATGTTGAGGGTGCAAATTGGATGGCCGCGGGCTGCGGAGCACATTGAGTGAAGGTGCAAGAACGGTAGGGACAGAACAATAAAGGTCATTGTTTCAAAGGCACACAGAGATAAAACGGTGGTTTTGAGAGAGAAGCAATGATGAGGAAGTTTTCTTTACCTTCAGGATGTGACAAACTTGGGAAGGTGTTCATTGGAGAGAGAAGAACAGTAAGGACAAGAGATCATAGAAAGAGTAGATGAGAAATGATGCCCAGAGGTGCTACAGAGGGGCCAGAGGGCAACCCTCTGAAAGAAGCAGCATCTGTGTCCTTTGACAAGGCAAGGATGAGTGTGGGTGTTGCAAGTAGGAATGCAGAGAGAAAGCACTGTTCATAGTCTTTATTTTCTTTGTGAAGAGATTTAAACAGCTTCTTGGGGCAAGCAACTAGATGTCAGGTACAGGATTTCAGGAAGTGGAAAGGGTTTAGAACAACCAGCTGAAGAGATGAGATTTGACAAGGCATCCTCAAGGGCTAGGTACAAAGTTAAAAGGTGATCTCAGCCCCGGCTGCAGCTATAAACTGTTGGTCCTTTCATTAATGCCTAGACTCCAGACATCACTGCTGGGCTGTGCACAGGTGTAGGCTGGGGGCAGATGGCTGATGTTGCTTGTTTTCTGCACCCGACTCACATATGTATAAAACACAGCAGTTACAATAAGCATCAAAGGGAATTTGGAAGGGGTGAGTGAACTCCGGGAGTTGGTGATGGACAGGGAGGCCTGGCGTGCTGTGATTCTTGGGGTCGCAAAGAGTTGGACACGACTGAGCGACTGAACTGAATTGAAGAAGTTACAGAAGGGTGCACAGCCTGAGTGGGTTGAAGGGAAGGGTTTTCGGGGTGGAGGGTAGGTACACATGGGGCAGAGGGAGGCATTCCTGTCTGCTTTGCAGTCAATGGAGTTGACTGGGGAAAGAGGACATGGGCCTTTGGCCCATTCTGGCCCTATCTTGCTCTTCTGATGTTCCTCCTGAGACAGCCTGGGGCCTGGGAACCTTTGCTGCAGTGCTGCAATGCTTGCACCTGGACAACAAGATACAAGGAAACTAAGGGACTAAAAATAACTGCATGCATGCACAGTTGGGACCAAAAAAAAATGGACAAAAAGATACAAAAAGAACAAAAGGAAACCCAACTGCATAAGTATGGAAGAGCAGGGAGCAAAAGCAGGGTAAGGTGCATGCCCCCCTGCACTCACCACCACCAGAGGAGTGGGGGAAACACTCCTAAGCCATCCCTCCAGCCCAGCGCCTGGTCACACCCCTACTGTCACCCCATACAAAGAATCTGAGTGGGTTGAAGGGAAGGGTTTTCGGGGTGGAGGGTAGGTACACATGGGGCAGAGGGAGGCATTCCTGTCTGCTTTGGAGTCAATGGAGTTGACTGGGGAAAGAGGACATGGGCCTTTGCCCCATTCTGGCCCTATCTTGCTCTTCTGATGTTCCTCCTGAGACAGCCTGGGGCCTGGGAACCTTTGCTGCAGTCCTGCAATGCTTGCACCTGGACAACAAGATACAAGGAAACTGTAAGGGACTAAAAATAACT
This sequence comes from Cephalophus harveyi, assembly GCA_006410635.1. Lineage (NCBI taxonomy): Eukaryota > Metazoa > Chordata > Mammalia > Artiodactyla > Bovidae > Cephalophus > Cephalophus harveyi. The sequence continues at coordinate 107,292 of SJYT01084316.1, read as the reverse complement.
GCATGCATGCACAGTTGGGACCAAAAAAAAATGGACAAAAAGATACAAAAAGAACAAAAGGAAACCCAACTGCATAAGTATGGAAGAGCAGGGAGCAAAAGCAGGGTAAGGTGCATGCCCCCCTGCACTCACCACCACCAGAGGAGTGGGGGAAACACTCCTAAGCCATCCCTCCAGCCCAGCGCCTGGTCACACCCCTACTGTCACCCCATACAAAGAACAAGCTCATTTCCCCCACTGGGGACCAAGCTAGCGAGGGAAACTGATTTGTTCTCACTGCCCCCTGCTGCAGCAGGAGCCCCAATAAAGCCTTGTCTGAATTTCTTGTGTGGCCTCTGATCAATTTCTATTGATTAAGGAGGCCAAGAATGTTGGTTGGTATCACTCCCACCCCAGAGTTACACAATTCAGTAATAACTTCACAGTATCCCAAGGAACATATCCCATAGTGTAATTCCATCTTTTCTATGTCTTAGGCATTTATAAGTGCTTTTAAAATGTTCTACCTTCTAAGTAAATTATACTTCAATCACATCTACTTATAATATATGGCACATGCTTTTATACATGTGCTGTATCTTTTTCTAATTTCTATCTTGTTACAAAAAGAAATCATTCTAAACAGTGGAAATTGTTTCTTAGACTAAGGAATAAACTATAATAAGGAATAAACTATAATTTTGATATTTTGCTCAGACAGTAAAGCATCTGCCTGCAATGCCAGGGACCTGGGTTCAACCCCTGCATCGGGAAGATTCCCTGGAAAAGGAAGTGGCAACCCATTCCAGTACTCTTGCCTAGAAAATTCCATGGATGGAGGAGCCTGGTGGGCTACAGTCCATGGGGTCGCAAAGAGCTGGACACGACTGAACGACTTCACTTTCTTCCTTTCTAAAAATACATTTCAGGCTCAGAAGGGCATTCAGAGTCTATGGAAAGTAAGGAAATTCTCTCTCTTTCTGTATAAATATGTCTCAAAATGCCTGATCAGCCCAGAACTTGACTCTCCCAGTCTGATACAGGTTATCAGCGTTTTTCTGTGGGCTTTCCCTTAGTGAAGAGCAGGGGACTTTTTCAAAGACAAAGCAGCACTTCTCAACTTCCTAAATCTGTAATTCCATCAGACATGGGCAGGGCAGAGATTTTCTTCCCTGGTGCTGAATCAGTGAGCTAGCTGTCAGACCGGCTCTACCTGCCTGCACTCTCATGCTCAGGGCGTCTCCCTTACCTCATCTTTCCACCCTCTTTAGAAAACCATCAATGAAAGCAAGAGTGTGACTAAGGCCACCGTCAGTACCCTTAGTCAGTCCCTACCGGTAGGGACTTTGCTAGAAGCCCCCAGGAAGGAATTCTTTTAAACACTCAGAGTCCTTGAGAGCTGACCAGCAAACTGGTAATTCTGAAGTAGCAGTACTCAAAACGTTAGTCACTCAGTCGTGTCAGATCCTTTGCAATCCCATGGACTGTAGCCCTCCAGGCTCCTCTGTCTGTGGAATTCTCTAGGCTAGAATACTGGAGTAGGTAGCTATTCCCTTCTCCAGGGGATTTTCCTGACCCAGGAATCGAACCTGGGTCTCTTGTATCACAGGCAGTTGCTTTACTGTCTGAACCACCAGAGTAGAACTGACCTCAAAGAAAGCTTTGGCCTCCATGTGGAAGGTCCTGTGTCACTTTGTAGGAGTAACTTTAGAATGATTGAAGGATGTTAAAAGCAGGGCAATTCAGGCACAGGATAAAAACGAAAGTTTCTTATAACTAGAGTTTTCTGGAAATAGAAAAGCACACTTCCACATGTCTTTGGAAGTAGAGGCTGATGAAACTTCTGTAAGGATTGCTCTAAAAATAGAAACTCGAACTAAAGACTTCTAAATTTCTATCCATTTGGATTCAATAAGTAAATATGTTTTCAACATTTCTTAAGCTGTATTCTTTATGAGAAGTTAATATGCTTTTACTAAAAAAGATTGTTCTCTGGTTAATTTATGTTTGGGAAACATATGAAGCCATATTCCTTTATTCAGACATATGGTACACATAAATATTATATTAAATTTTAAGTAAGCCTATGTTTTAAGCAAATGCTTTCCAACTGTATCTAACCACTGAACTGGCTTTTGGTTTGTTTTCAAGGCTTTTAGAAGGAAGTTTTTGTTTTGTTTTGTTTTGCCTTGCTGTTGTTGTTATTGTTAAGTCACTAAGTCATGTCTGACTCTTTTGTGTCCCCATGGATTATACCTGCCAGGCTTCTCTGTCCATGGGATTTTTTAGGAAGAATGCTAGAGTGGGGTGTCATTTCCTTCTCCAGGGGATCTTCCTAACCCAAGAATTGGACCCATGTCTCCTGCATTGCAGGTGAATTCTTTATACCTGAGCCACCAGGGAAGCCCATTTGTTTTGCTTTGTTTTCTGTAATATTTTGGTTAAATTATTAAGGACATCAGACACATAAGACAAAAGTTTGTGGCTAATATAGTGCCCTAATAATCTATATTTTCTAAGCAATATGCTATTTTCCAGGGGGCAGAAGATATAAGATTAGTTCTTAAAATGTGTATGTGTTTTTAAATGTCAAAGAATTGTGACTTCCTTCTAGAGTGAGATTCTGTACATTATTTATCTTCTAAGCTATGATACATAATTTAAAATCCTTTACAGTAAAGTCCATGACTTCCTGAGAACTAGTGTACAGCTGAGCTAAATGCTTTGCTCAGAGGAAGGGCGATGCTCTTACCTGCCCAGAATCACTGTGCCTGGAAGAAGGGAGGGGTCATTGCTTCAGGCAGCCACACACCCTATTATTGTAAAGGCTACTCTTGAGTGATGATGACTGTCATCTCAGGCATAAAGTCGAAATAATTGTGAAACTTTATTTTTAGGATCCTATGCTGATGTAGATTGCACAATCAACTGCTTCCTTAAAAGTAACTCTAAAAAACAACATGGTATCTAAAATTGGGATTGACATGTATACACTATTGATACTATGTATAAAATGGATAACTAATGAGACTTACTATATAGCACAGGGAACTCTAAGGAATGCTCTGTGGGGACCTAAATGGAAAGGATATCTTAAAAAGAGGTTATGTGTGAATACATGTAACTGATTTACTGGGCTGTGCAGCAGAAACTAACAGAGCATTTAATGCAGTGAAGCAACTGCACTTCAATAAAAACTTTAAAAAATAAAATAAATCAGATCCTGGAACATATAAAAGACATTAGTGAAAAAAAAAAGGAAATTCCAAATCAAGGTCTGTAGTTTAGGTAAAAGTATTGTAACAATGATACTTTCTTAGTTTGGAAAAATAGACTCTGGTTTGGTAAGGTATGAACATTCTGAGAAGACAGTCAAAGGTTAAATATGGACTCCAATATCTTAGCAAATTTTCTAAATAGGATTATTCCAACATTTAAAAAAAAATGCAATCCAATGCAAAGAAAGAAGTGTTAGTTTCTTTTTAGTGTTTAGTAATCTTGGGAATCATGATTTTTTTTGATTTTCCATGGATTAGATACGAGAAAACAATATGTAAAGAAATCTAAAAACAAAATTTAGAAGAAGACCCTGATGAAGTTTTATTTCTTAAACCTTAAGAGATGGAGTTGTTGTTAAGTGGCTAAGTTGTGTCCTACTCTTTGCGAACACATGGACAGTAGCATGCCAGGCCTCCCTGTCCTTCACTATCTCCCAGGGTTTGCTCAAACTCATGTCCATTGAGTTGGTGAGGCCATCCAACTAGCTCATCCTCTTTCATCCCCTTCTCCTCCTGCCTCAATCTTTCCCAGCATCAGGGTATTTTCCAGTGAGTCAGCTCTTTGCATCAGGTGGCCAAAGTATTGGAGTTTCAGCTTCAGCATCAGTCCTTCCAATGAATATTTAGGGTTGATTTGCTTTAGGATTGACTGGTTTGATCTCTTTGCTGTCCAAGGGACTCTCAAGAGTCTTCTCCATCACCACACTTTGAAAGCATAAATTCTTTAGCACTCAGCTTTCTTTATGGTCCAACTCTCATAACCATACATGACTCCTGGAAAAACCGTAGCTTTGACTATATGGACCTTTGTTGGCAAAATGATGTTTCTGCTTTTTACTATGCTGTTTAGGTTGGTCATAGCTTTTTTTTTTTCAAGGAGCAAGCATCTTTTAATTTCATGGTTGCAGTCATTGGCTGCAGTGATTTTGGAGCCCATGAAATTAAAATCTGTCACTATTTCCACTTTTCCCCATCTATTTGCCTTGAAGTGATGGGACCAGATGCCATGATCTTAGCTGTTTAAATGCTGAGTTTTAAGCCAGCTTAAAACTCTTTCTCTTTCATCAAGAGGCTCTTTAGTTCCTCTTTGCTTTCTGTCATTAATTTGGTATCATCTGCATATCTAGATTGTTGATATTTCTTCCAGCAATCTTGATTTCAGCTTATGAGTCATCCAGCCAGGCATTTCTCATGATGTACTCTGCATATAAATTAAATAGTGGCTTCCCTGGTAATTCAGATTATGAAGAATCTGCCAGCAATGAGGGAAACCCAGGTTTGATCCCTGGAGAAGGGAATGTCTAACTACTCCAGCACTCTTGCCTGGAGAATTCTAAGGACAGAGGAGCCTGGTGAGTTATATATGGTCATGGGTTCACAAACAGTTAGACATGACTGAGCAACTAACATTTTCACTTTATTTCCATAGTGTTTTAAAACATTTTGAATTGGTTTCCAAATTTGAATAATATTTTACCATAAAAATTTTTTGTTTTTATTTTTTAATTTTACTGAATATTTAATTTGCAATGTTGAATTTTCACTGTACAACAAAGTGATTCAGTTATACGACACATACATATACGTATATGTATTCTTTTTTATTTTTTTCTATGATAGTTTATCACAGGATATTAAATATAGTTCCTTGTGCTATACAGCAGGACCTTGTTGTTCATTCATCCTCTGTGTAATAGTATGCATCTGCTAATCCCAAGCTCTCTCCAAGTCCTTCCCTCCTCTCCTCCTTGCTTGGCGACCACAAGTTTCTATGCTTGTGATTCTGTTTCTGCTTCAGAGATAAGTTCATTTGAGTCACATTTTAGATTCCACATATAACTGATATCCTATATCAGAAAATCGTAATTTCTGGCTTCTTCCGAAAATCAGAAGGTGAGGCAACATTGCACCCACAATTCCGGATGCTGAAGAAGTGGAGACAGCACAGAGGTGTCTCCCAGGATCAGGCATGAACTTTCCAGTCCCCCCAACCTCCCCTTCCTCCCCACCCTCCGTCACTCCTCAGAGCCTTGCTCTGAGCCCCCCTTCACTCATTCACCCCCCCACTCATAGGCATTGAACTGGCAACCATAACTCTAGGTCACAGGAACTCCTTTAGTGAAACAAATGAATGTTAATGTTAACAATTTGCACACAGTAGCGTACTTGGGCTTCCCTGGTAGCCCAGCTGGTAAAGAATCCACCTGCAATGCAGGAAACCTTAGTTTCATTCCTGGATCAGGAAGATCCCCTGGAGAAGGGATGGGCTACCCATTCCAGTATTCTTGGGCCTCCCTAGTGGCTCAGATGATAAAGAATCTGCCTGCAACGCGGGAGACCAGGGTTCAGTCCCTGGGTTGGGAAGATTCCCTGGAGGAGGGCATGGCAACCCACTCCAATATTCTTGCCTGGAGAATTCCCATGGACGGAAAACCATGGCAGGCTACACTCCATGGGGTCGCAGAGTCAGACATGACTGAGCAACTAAGCACAGCACAACATACTTAGACAAATGCACTGCATCATTTAGAAACTACATTATAGGGAAAAAACCCTTAAGTTTTAGATTTAAGCAGATATTTTCCCTCAGTTTTATTGAGATAAAATTGACATATAACATTGTTTAAGTTTAAAGTATACAATGTGTTGATTTGATTCACGTATATTTTGCAAATTGACTTCCCTTGTATAGTATCACGTAATTACCATTCTGGGAACTAAACTGTCCACTTATTAACTGTCTCCACTTTGAAGACATCTCTTCTAATCTTTGTTCTATGTATTTACATATCTATCTGTCCATCCATTTATCTTTATATATCTAAAATATGAATCTACTAAATATACAGTCTTTCTCTTTACTATTTTACTTAAGATTAACTTTACACTTAACTTGCATAAGCCTCTCAGTTTCCTTATCTGTAAATGGGGACAATAAACCCAATTCTGAAGGAATTTTATGAGAATTAATTATGATTCTGTATGTGAAGTCACGAGTGCATCGCAGGTACTCAGTAGATAACTTTCTATCCATTTTTCATTACTCCTGGGTCCAGGGATAAGGTTTCAAAGTAACTGAATGGTGTTTTCCTACAAATTTTAAATTTGAAGTTTAAATTCTGATAGGTGGAGTTTCAGGTCATTTGAGTTGTTGCAACACTGAAGTCTAATACAAATGACCTAATTTTGTAATAGAATTATTTTTTAATAATTCTATTAAATAACTTATTTAATAGAAATTTCTATTAAATAAGTTATTTAATAGAAATTTAATAGAAATTCTATTAAATAAGTCTGGCCCAGGCTTCCCTGATAGCTCAGTTGGTAAAGAGTCTGCCTGCAAAGCAGGAGACCCCAGTTCAATTCCTGGGTTGGGAAGATCCCCTGGAGAAGGGAAAGGCTACCCTGGTCTGGAGAATTCCAAGGACTGTATAGTCCATGGGGTCGGAGTCCGACACAACTGAGGGATTTTCACTTTCACTTTCTTTCCAGTTGTAAACTCTGCAGTCTAAACCACGCTGAGGCAGGGTAGAGAGGTTGCTGCAGAGGAATAGAGAAGATGACGCTGCCAGCCTTTCCTACGTGTGTCAATAATCACACATGTCTTTAATCTGTGTTTTGCTATGGCCGAAAGAAAAGTTAACTGATGGAGTTTGTTGATTTGTTTTATCCCTTAAATGCATTGATTGTCTTGTACAGAATGAAAATATTGGAGAGCCACATCCATATCTCCCTCTGTACATAATGATGAAGGGGAAACTGTCCCAGTTGCTTTTCTTATAAGTGTATGGGATACCAGATGAGATATTCCAGATGGAAATTCCCTAAGTGAATAATTCATTCATAAGTTATTTATTTATTCTTGATGCGTTCTATGTGTAAGGCACTTGGTAAAATGCTGTAGATGATTTAACATTGAATGAGATGTGTTCCCTGTCCTCATGGAGATTACATTCAAGCAAAGAGGTATGCCAATAACCTTAGTATGAGAAAAGCAATACAGATCATTCATGAGTCACAAAGAAACAGAAGAGAGGGTTTCCAGTCACAGGGATTAGGAAATATCACAGAAGAGACAGCAATCAAGTCAGTGCAAGTTTTCCTGGTTCTTTTGAAGACAATGTAGGTTCATTAGATAGAAATTGGGAAATGCATACAAGTCATTGAAATAATTGTTACCATATCCCTCAGAGGTAAGTCTCATTGACTTTTCATAACTTATATTTTTTCTATGAAAGTCTTAGTAGCTCAGTCCCGTCCCACTCTTTGCAACCCTGTGGACTGTAGCCTGCCAGGCTCCTCTGTCCATGGAATTTCCCAGGCAAGAATACTGGAGGTGGTAGTCATTTTCTCCTCCAGGGGATCTTCTTGACCCAGGGATCNTATTTTTTCTATGAAAGTCTTAGTAGCTCAGTCCCGTCCCACTCTTTGCAACCCTGTGGACTGTAGCCTGCCAGGCTCCTCTGTCCATGGAATTTCCCAGGCAAGAATACTGGAGGTGGTAGTCATTTTCTCCTCCAGGGGATCTTCTTGACCTAGGGATCGAACCCAGGTCTCCTGCATCATAGGAAGATTCTTTACCATCTGAGCCACCAGGAAAGCCTTACAGTCATAAATTTTTTTCAAAATCATAAAATGTGAAATACATGCACTTACATTTTCTTCATTCACTTAAAATTACAATCTGGTCATTTTCCTTTGCTATTATATTTTTATAAAATATTATGTTTACTCTCCTGTAATAAGACATACCTCCAAATTTGTGTGCTCTATCTAATTATAGGAAAGCATTAGAAGGATAGGCCATTGGAAGCAACATGGATGGACCTAGAGATTGTCATACTAAGTGAAGTAAGTCAGACAGAGAAAGACAAACATGTGGAATCACTTATACGTGGAATCTAAATAACAGGTACAAATGAACTTAGTTACAAAACAGAAGTGGAGTCAAAGATGTAGAAAACAAACTTGTGGTTACTAAGAGATAGGAGTGGGAGGGACAAATTGGGGAACTGAGACTGATATACCCACACTGCTGTCTAACAAAGAAAACTAAACACAACCTACTTCATAGCACAGGGAACTCTACTCAGTACCCTATAATTGCCTACATGGGAAAAGAATCTTTAAAAAGAGGGGACATATGCATATGCTAGACATTCAATCATGTCCAACTCTTTCTGATCCCATGGACTGTAGCCCACCAGGCTCCTCTGTCCATGGAATTCTCCAGGCAAGAATACTGGAGTGGGTTGCCATTCCCCTCTCCAGGGGATCTTCCCAACTCAGGGATTGAATCTGGGTTTCCTACATTGCAGGTGGGTTCTTTACCATGTGAGGCACCAGGGAAGCCCATTTCATCACCTTTATTCAGTGAATTCTCATTATTGACATTTATTGTGCCTTTTCTTTTTGCTATTACAAATAATAATGTGATGACCTTCCTTATATGAGAGTCTTGGCTGAAAGGAAAGATATTCCAATAATGAAAATGTGAAGTAGAAGAAAAAATAAATTCATACATGGGAAGAGTTGACTTGAGAAAATATGTGAAACAGCAGCAACCTAGGCATGATCAACATACTATATGAAGTTGGATTTATCAGAAGACCAGGGTCCCCGTGGAGAGAAGTTCACCATCAGGCCACAGTGGTGAGGCTGGGTTTGTCCTGTGAGCCTGAGGACTGCAGAGTCTGTATTCACATGAGAGTTGGTAGATTGAAAGTTTCCCTCCAGATATTTTTTTTCCACCTGCCTCTCACTAACATCTAGCATGATACTTCTGATTTTGTAGAGTGATTGCCAGGGATGTTTAGACATACAAAAATATTTATGATAATAGTAATATTATAAAAGATTTGGTTTCTAAAAAACAAGATTATTTACTAGGTTTTTGCAAAAAATAGCAGTGACTCATTTCGGTCTGGAATGGTGAATAGTGAAATTTTGACCTTTAACGAGCTGAGAACCAGCTGAAAGAAAGGGCCAGAAATAGATCTAATACCATCATTGACTTTGACAGGAAGTTCTGAAAATTATTCACTTTATACGATCATTGAATATAGATAGAAGCAATTATAATAGACAAATGCCTTTACATAGATGAGGTACACTGCATAATTTTATTTATCTTTTACCAACACCTTTTATTCTAAATCATAAATTTGAAACGTAACCCAGACTTTGAGACATGAACTCTGGGATAGCATTTTGAAGCCTATTACTCTAAAAGCTTAGCCTTTAGTTAAAATTATATGGACCTAATTTCAAGTCAATGGCACCCCACTCCAATATTCTTGCCTGGAAAATCCCATGGGTGGAGAAGCTTAGTAGGCTGCAGTCCATGGGGTCGCTGAGAGTCGGACACGACTGAGCTTCTTCACTCTCACTTTTCACTTTCCTGCATTGGAGAAGGAAATGGCAACCCACTCCAGTGTTCTTGCCTGGAGAATCCCAGGGATGGGGGAGCCTGGTGGGCTGCCGTCTATGGGGTCGCACAGAGTCGGACACGACTGAAGTGACTTAGCAGCAGCAGTTTCAAGTCACTGAAACAAATTATTCTGTTATAGAAATATTACATAAATCCATTAACTCTTCACTGGCTTACTTGGGAAATACTTATGAATTTCTTAATATTCACCCAGGTTTCCTGTTCAGTATTATGTTCTAAAGAGAATACAATCAATGAGTCTGTTAGTATTCAGTGTAGGGTCACTAATAACAATGTCAACCATAAGACATACAGAATCTCTATGCTTAAATTTAGCCAACAGTTTCTCATACACATATCTTCCTTTAGTGGAGCTTTTTCATTCTACAAAAAAACAACACAGGGAAACTTAAGAGGAGTATACATGAGGTGTTTCCTAATTTTTGTTTTAATCAGATTTTCAAGCATTCTATGTATATGGTGCTTGAAAATCTGGTTAAAACAGAAATTAAGAAACATTTCATGTATATTCCTTTTAAGTTTTTCGGTCTTTATTTATTTTGGAGAGACAGTATTTAAATGTATGATTATCTTTTATACAAATAGATTAGGTGAGTGAGTGTTTAGTTGATTTTGAAGGCCTCTGGACAAGACAGATGCCACTTAAAATGTTCCAATTATCAGTAAAGGACGACCTTTGTAGACCTGTTAGCCTCTGTGAATGTGGCCTGCGCAGCACTGTGCCAGATGTATTGTGCAATGGTGCCTGCTTGTGCCAAAGCCCACAGGTCAGAGACCCCAGTATGTGATCTGCTACGGTGCTGCACACTTTGATAAACTTGACCTTGATGACATAGGGCATGGACGTTCTCAATGATCTTTGGGGCGCATTAATCACAGCTGAATTTGTCAGCGATCAATTCCCTTGCAGGTTAGATCTAGAGAGAGAGAGAGAGAGAAGCAGTGAGAGGCCCCAAGTTAAATTTCAAGGCCCTAAACTGTCCATGTCAAAAAGGAATAAACCCTTGACTTGAGTAGAGATACAGGAAATATTGTGCCAGATTAAGTTGCACCAATATTTCAGTGGCGTTTAGAACAACCACATCGTGGCTCTGCAGACATGCAAGTGCAGCAGAGAGAGAACGTGATTGGGGGGGCTTTGTGCAGCACATATGAATACATGTAGGAACCAGTCTCACAGGTCAGCCTGCCAACAGCAAGTGGCACAGGGATGGTGAAAGACACCAGCCTCAGATTCAGAAGAAACGAGTTTTCATTCCATGCGTGACATCTGCTTATGTTACCCTGGGCTCGTATATCACTACCGCCCCCCCCCCCCAATCCCCATCCCCGCAATAACTGTCAACTCTTTATTGGCTACAGAAGAAGAGCAGATTTGACTAATAGGTCTTTATTTTTCTTATTAATAATAAGAAACTTTGCCTGTAAATATCAGCTACTAGTGACAACACACAGTGTGTAAGCTAGCAAAACCATATGAAACAGAAAATAAGAACAATTCCAGGTGACTCAGTGGTAAAGAATCTATCTGCCAGTGGAGGAGACATGGTTCAATTCCTGGGTCAGGAAGATCTCCTGGAGGAGAGCGTGACAACCCACTCCAGGATTCTTGCCTTGGAAATCTCATGGACACCAGGAGCCTGGTGGACTATATAGTCCATGGAGTCACAAAGAGTTAGACCCAATTTGGTGACTAAATAATAGCAACCAATATTCTTGCTTTTCAAATCTGAAGCAGATACAAAATTGAATTTTTAATGAAGGGATTCCATTCCCTTGCTACTCAAAGTGTGGCGACACTGGAAGCATCTTAGAACTGGAATCTCAGGGCCCTCCCCAGATTTCCAGACTCAGAATCTGATCCTTGGGTGATTTGACTACAGAGTGATGTTTGGGAAGCATTGCCCTGGATCAGGGCTAGTATGTAAAATTCACAAAAATCTCACCTCGAGTTATCTTCACATTTGGCTTAGTGCCTGGTGCTTGGCAGGAGGGCCACGCAGTGGGAAGAGAGCTGGATGGATGGATGCTTTGGGAAAGGGCCTCTTGCATTCCTGCCCTTGCTTTTCATGTGGATGTATGATTCTCCTGGCTCCTCTCTGCCCCATTGCTTACTCCTTCTCCAGAGTAGCATCATGGCATTGATCAATTCTAGAAGAAAAACGGGGAATGCTTTGTTTAGTTTCTGCCTTCTTTCTCCGGGAATTAGCTGCCCACCAGGAGCATGCATTCTTTGCTTTCCTCCAGCCTGCCCTCCCCTGCTTCCCTCCTGGAGGAAGCTGGCCCTCGTCCAGCATCGTGTATACTGCAACTGCCTGCCTGAGCCTGCCTAATTCTGGCTTACCTTAGGAAGTCCATCTGATGCTCTACGTAAGCTACATCTTCCACCCTCACGGTCATCAGAAATAAAGATGATTATGCTTTGCCTACTGTGTTCAGAATTGGGTGTTGAGAAGGTGATGCCATTATTTAGATGCCCTCCATCATTCCAACAATTATCAGCAACTCTGAACCGTTTTTTTTTTTTTTTAATTTTTACTTGGAGGATGATTGCTTTACAGTTTTGTGTGGTTTTTGCTGTACAACAATGTGAATCAGTCATAGGTATACACATGTCCCCTCCTTTCAGAGCCTCCCTCCCACCCCACCCCATGCCAACCCTCTAGGTCATCACAGAGCACCAAGCTGAGTTCCCTGTTCTATACAGCAGCTTCCCGTTAGCTATCTATTTTACAAATGCATATATGTGTGCATGCTCAGTTGCTTCAGTCATGTCCGACTCTTTGCAGTAACCCGCCAGGCTCCTCTGTCCATGGGATTCTCCAGGTAAGAATACTGGAGTGGGTTACCATGCCTTCCTCCAGGGGATCATTTTGCATCCTGACCTAGGGATGGAGCCCACATCTCCTGCGTCTCCAAATGGTAGTGTATAAATGTCACTGCTACTCTCTCAATTCATCCCACCTTTTCCTTCCTCTGCTTGCAACCCTGAATCTTGTGTCAGCCGTTCACTAATGATTAGTCCTCTTCAGTCCCCTGTAATGTGAGGTGACTGGGTGACATCAGTGGTCCCCATACTTGGGTCAGCTTTAGAATTATCCATGGAGTTGAGAGAACAGTACATAGATCAAAATCTACGATGGGAGTCACACATCTGCATTTGGCAAAGGTGGTTCAGGGATGCAAGCCCGGAGACTGTCATTGTTCTTGTACCCAACTTGTGGTACATCTTCCAACATTGTAGGTACCACATAGGTGCTTATTAGAATTGTAGAATACTTGGCTTTGCCTCAGATATGCTGAATCAGGATCTACATTTTAACAAGTTCTCCATGTTTTTCTGTATGCATGTTCAACAGGAAGAAATATTGCCTAGGACAGTATTATCCCAATAATCCTTGCCACTCTGCAACCACTGGGATTTTATTTTCACTGCTGTCTCTAGCTCCTTGCATGTAACAAAGTCTTCAGTAAATATTTATTGAGCAAATTAGTCAAATCTCTGTTCTGTTCCCTGGAATGTGACAATGGCTTAAACACTTGGTTATGATCTTATGTGTTTATCCTATAATAAATAGCAGACAGAGGCCTCAGTCTCTCTTTGGTCACTTAGAGTTAGAACAACAATGAGTTCAAAATCTTACTCACCTCAAGCTCCCTCCTCCTTTTTGAATTCTGATAATAATTTGATGAGAAAAATCTTCTAGGACATTCCATCCCTCAGCTTACAATTATTTCCCTTCTCATTTTTCTTTTGTCAGATTCAAAGGGCTCCTCTCAGAGTTTTAGTCCTACACCTCATTCTGGAAGCTTTTAACAGTATTTTAACGGTATTCATTACTCTCTCCTTCTAAAAGTTTTCTTCAATTGGCTTTCATGATATAAGATTTGTTTGCTCTATTTTTGATCACTTCTTCTTAATTTTTTTTTTTATGACAGTCTCCTTCTCAATTTTTTAATAAAAACAAACCATTCTTTATGGTATAGCTGAGTTATCACCTTCAGAATGAAGATCTGAAGTCTCTACCATCTCTAACTACATTAAGAACAAATCATCATTTAACTTTGTTCTAGTCATTTTATGTGTGGTTAGAAAGAGATCAAAATGAAAACATCTCACATTCCACAGCTGAGTTTAGCAGGTCTGGCACAATTTTTCCAACAAAGAAAAATGGTTCATAAATAGGTTTTTACATAATGGGGAACAACTTTGTTATACAGGAGGAGGAATTGATCACAGGGGTGGTCTATGAAAAAAAATAACACCACAGAGTCTTTAAAGAAACTCCAGATTCCTGAGACTTGATCCTGCTGAGGATATTAATTCAGAAGTTCTGAGATGGGAGCAGAGGGCTGATATTTAAAGTGAAAATATCACTCAGGCAATTCAAAAGCACACATGGTTGTTGTTCAGTTGCTAAATTGTGTCCAACTCTTTGCCACTCCATGAACTGCAGCTTGCCAAGGTTCCCAGTCTTTCACCATCTCCCAGAGTTTTCTCAAACTCATGATCATTGAATCAGTAATATCATCCAACCATCTCATCCTCTGTCTCCCCCTTCTCCTCCTGCACTCAATCTTTCCCAGCATCAGGGACTTTTCCAGTGAGTCGGCTTTTTGAATCAGGTGGCCTAAGTACTGGAGTTTCAGTTTTTCAACACCAGTCTTTCCAATGAATATTGAGTTGATTTCCTTTAGGATTGACTGGTTTGATATCCCTGCTGTCCAAGGGACTCTCCAGAGATTTCTCCAACACCACAGTTTGAAAGTATCAGTTCTATGGCACTCAGTCTTCCTTATTAGTTTCTACTGAAATGTCTAATTTTATAGATAAGAATGTCCTTTCAGGACAAATTCAAAAATCTTTAACTAGTGACCATTATTAAGAAGGCTTTTCTATTTCATTCTACTAGCTAAGCACTAAGGAACCAAACAGAGTATCTGACATTTTATGGTGAGCGGGGAAGGAAAAGTCAGGCACATATACAAAGCTGACAAAAATTATAGTGGCTGAGTCTAACCATTGCCTAATACCACACACGTGAGTGACCTTGGCTCTGACTGGAGATTAAATTCTGATTATAAAGATGGCTTAACTGAAATAGCCATTGTAAACATGTTTCAATCATTTTGAAGGTAATTATAGCACCATTTTTTAGTCATTTAACAAGTAACAGGAATAAAATTATAATTTTTTCATGTAAAAAAGGAAAAGAAATACCTGAAAATTTATGACTAGATCTTCATTTAGTTTATTAGCCGTTATTCCTGAAATATTGCCAAACCATTCCATTATTCACAGTCAGGCTCAGGACATCATAAAAGGTTACCCATGTTGAGTTAACAACAGGAACTTAATTCTTCTCTTCCCACGTGTCTGCAGTGCCTGGTGAATTTATGGGGCTCAAGCCAGGTGTTCTAATTCATTTCAACAGGTGTTCTCAAATTTCCTTCTACAATTCTATGGCAAATAGTATTTCTTTGTCATGTCAATTTGTATGCAATAACAAACACTGTTTGTTGTTCCTTGCGTCTGAAATGAGACACAATTGCTTGGCTTGTATAGGACTGGAGACAGTTGGGTGACATTTACTGCAGGACAGGCTATGCCTCTTTACTGAAAGGCTGGTAGAACATTCTGGTGCTCGATCAATACTTGTTGACTGTATTCCCAGCTGTTTATTCAGCAGATCCCTGCTATATTTCATTATGAGAAATTGTGCCTTCTTCTTCTGTTCATGCCAACCTATATTTACTCCACTTTTCAGCACTTAATTCAGTATTCTGTTGGTCAACCCTATGTCACAACAATACATCCAGGAGGAAAAATCCTTGCTAAGCTTTTAAGCATTTAAATGACTACATTGACCCTAAGTAAGTCCCAATATTTCCAAAGGCTCCTTTTATTTTTTTCCAGATTCTGTATCTACATGAAACTTGTGCTATGATTTCCATTTACTTGGCTTTCAATTCACAATGAAAATGTTTCATGTAGGTTCTGTTTGGGTGGCAATATTGTCTAGAGTTTGTAGCATTTGAGTTTAATAAGCACAAGACAAGTATAAAGTCTCTACAACCAATGTCTTGGAACATCATAACAGCACTACCAAAACTAAAGCCACTTTTTTTTTTTCCATTTTGCAGACGGGCAAACTAAGATTATGAGTTTTAGTAACTCTCCCAAGGAGAAACATTTAATAAGAGACTAAACTCTCTGAAACTGACTCTATTTGCTATAAATTCGGTGTAATTAGCAATTGTTAGAGTATCTTTGCTAGATGTTGCTGAGCGATACACTTCAAAGATCAATAATCTAGGGAATAAGAAGAGTGAGTGATAGTTTTTCCATAATTCATTGTCACAGTGTGTTCAGCATATCTCAGGCACCTACTAGGCAACAAATAGATGGGAGATTCAGGGATGAACAAGAGCTCATCCCTCAGGAAGCTTTTAGTTTAGTTCCATGCTCTTCAATATAACTGCTAGTCACCTGTGGCTATTTAAATGTGTTGAAATTAATTAAACTTAAATAAAATTAAAAATTACATCCCTCAGTTAGATTGGCCACATAAGTGTTGAGTAGAGACATGGCTGTCCTATAATATTGGACAGTGTAAACATAGGTCATTTTCATTATAACAGAAAACTCTATGAGCACTGCTTCTTTGGAACTCTGTGTAATGAACCATGAGTAAAACTATGGCAAATGGTTCCATGTTCTCTGATTTGACATGGTTGACAAGAAATATTCACTCTTTACTACACTGACTTTATCATGTTTATTAATTAAACCTTCAAAGCCAACACAGTAGTGGAGAAAAAACATTGCTGAATATACTGAAAAAAGAGGCAGACACACACTAGAATTTAGTGCAGGCAATTAGTATTGCGATGCAAGTTTTCCTACTAAAATTATGGGGAAACATAAAAATGCACCCAAATGTATATTACAATGTGGGGGCGGTGGCACAGGGCCTGGGGGAGGGGGGTTGGGGCAGGACTGCAATCTTCTTTGTGGAAGTTCATCAAAAGATGGTTCATCTCAAAGTATGCTAAATTAAAGCCTTTGCTCTCAACTAACCTGAAACAACCATAAAAGGGCTAAACACAGACATGACATATTAACTGCCACAGTTCCTTATTTAGGAAACCAGAGAGCATAAAATCAAATTAAAATATATCATCTCTGCTGCCGCCTCTTCGAGTGCTGTGCTTTCTGGAACTTTCTTTTCTAAACCTGACCTTCTACTGCTCTTTCGCTGCATGATGGCCAGTTCATTGGATCAGAGGTTGACTTTTAAAGCATAGTTTGTAACTTAGATTTTATTTATCTCTTTCTTTTTGTCAATTAGTGTACCAAATGAAAGAAAATGGTGCTACATGGAGCAGGTAGCTCTATTATAGTGTGAAGTCATTTAGATTTTATGGCTGTTTCTGCTACTAATCCTGTGAGGTAGTAGCCAGGTGAAGGGAAATTGGAAAGGTCAGAGATGGGGTGTGCTGAGTGAAAATACAAGCACCATGCTCATATCTCTTTAATTTTTAAAGCAAACTATTAAGCAAAGGCTTGGAATAGGGGTCTCAACCCTGCCTTTGAATGTGTGCACATAAGCTAAATAACTTTTTATAACGCTCCTAAATGTGCTTGTGACTTCAGCTTCTGCCTGAATGAGCCTACTTAGAAACCAGGAAGACACTTTATGTTTATTCCTGCTCAGAATGCTCATTCCTGTCCTCCCCTCTCCAGCAGGCTGTCCGGCAGCTCGGGTGACTGGTAAACCAGGTCTGTATCACTCATGTTTGGCAAACAGGTCAATTCAGGCTTTAATAGCCAGGAGAAAGATAAGACCAGGGTCACAAAGGGACAACTCACCGAGCCAACCAGCCAGCTGCTGGGTATTTCTTGGCCAACAAGGTGGGATTTTGTTGTGGCTGCCAGTTTGGTTGTAGAAATCTACATTTTCAATCAACATGGGTACATTTTGTAGGGAATGGACTCCTTGGTTAGAGTTCTTTTCCTCTTTTCCCAGCATTTTTACCTCTAGCCACTTCATGCATTCATATACCCTACCTAGCCTTTGAGATGCTAGATTTTCAAATCCTTGATGTCTTATACAGAGATTTATCAGAAAAACAGATTTGCTTACAAATAACAATCTTTGAAGTACACATACTAAATGATTATGTTAAAATCCTAAAAATTGGAGATTTTCTATACAAGGTTATTTATAATCATCATGTTTCATGTCAAACATGAAAAACATACAAATTTGTGTGAACTAGGTTCAGACCAGAAATCCCTGAGCTAGGTATGTTTCTATATGTGGCTGGTTAGGACTGTGGTGTTGGAGAAGACTCTTGAGAGTCCCTTGGACTGCAAAAAGATCCAACCAGTCCATTCCTAAGGGGATCAGCCCTGGGATTTCTTTGGAAGGAATGATGCTAAAGCTGAAACTCCAGTACTTTGGCCATCTCATGCGAAGAGTTGACTCATTGGAAAAGAGTCTGATGCTGGGAGGGATTGGGGGCAGGAGGAGAAGGGGACGACCAAGGATGAAATGGCTGGATGGCATCACGGACTTGATGGACGTGAGTCTGAGTGAACTCCAGGAGTTGGTGATGGACAGGGAGGCCTGGAGTGCTGCGATTCATGGGTTGCAAAGAATCAGACACGACTGAGCGACTGAACTGAACTGAACTGAGGGGACTCTGCTAAATCCATCATTTCCTATCATTTCCATATCATGATTCTTAAGGATGCTGCAGGCAATATTATATTCTCCCTTACTATTGTGTCAAAGAACTATTGCTTCTATTAAGGCTTTGCTATTCCTTCTGCAATTGGTTTCCACTTCTCTCCATTAGGGCCTTTTGCTGTGGGCCTCTCACTCCACACTTCTTCAAAGATTATCTCCTCTAGCTTCTGCTGCTTCTCTGCTGGCTGCTCTGTTTCTCCTGCAATCAGATTCAGCCTGCCCACAAATCTCAGTCATCACACACACACTCCCCAAGTAACTCGCCGTCTGCCCCTCTGATCACTCTCTCGTGCCTCCAGACACGTGAACTGGTCCCGACTTTCTCATCTTCATCTCCTCCTGGGGAAGGCTGCTTCTCCATTCCTGCAGCTCGATATCCATCATTCCCTCAGTTCCCTCTTCGTTCATCCTCCCAGGCTTATAGAACAAGCTGTTATTTTCAGTCTCAGAAGCAAGTTGTTCATGTGACTGAACAGGGTAGGAGAATGAACGCAAAGCAGGTGAGTAATGATGCAAACCAGCTACATATGTCCTCCGTCTGCCAAGAGCGTGTGTGTTACAATCCAAGCCTCTTTACAGGGAGAAAACTGGAAACATTGCAGTTCTGTTTATCTAATCAACCTAGCTACTATTTAATAGGAAAAAGATAAGTGACTAAGAGGACAGAGACCTGAACTCCTCCTGGCGGAAGAGCAGGTGGACGTGGAGTGCATCTCTCTCCACAGATGCATCAGGAACACACCTTCAACACAGAAGTGCATGCAGAACACCCGCTGAGAGCACACAGAAGTGCCTGACCTGCGGAAGAGAAGATATAGACCCACGCAAAACTCAGTAGGACAAAGGAACTAGGGGGAAAACAGGAGTGTTTGCAGGACTGGACCTGCCCTCAGTGGGTGGGGAACTGAAGCAGGGGTCCAAGCCCCACATCGGGGCAATTGTCTGAATCAGAGGAGAAACTTTTAAGGCTGGGAGTGAAATAGCTGATCTGTGGCAGCCTAAATGGAATGGGAATCAGACAGTCTTTGCCTCAGCTATATATAAGGCGGACAGGGACACAGGCCCCTGGAAGGCACAGCAGCTGGGAGCTGGAGTTTAGGGATTGTGGAGTGATCCCAGTGCGAGGGCTGGTGTTGACTGCGGACAGATGGATCCATGGGATGTGGGAGGAGACTGTGGTGGGAAATGCCTGTGGAGGAAAGCCAGGCAGCCATGGAAGCACGGCGATACTGCTGAGTCAAGCATAAGGGATGAACCCATCACCATACCCTCTCTCTCCCCACACACCAGCACTGGCAACTGAACAGTAGAGAGGCTGGCCCATCAAAACTCTTTCAAAAAATTGCAGAGGAAGGAACATTTCCAAACCCATTCTATGAGGCCATGATCACCCTGATACCAAAACCAAAGACAACACAAAAAAAGAAAACTTCAGGCCAATATCACTGATGTACATAGATGCAAAAATCCTCAACAAAAATTTAGCAAACAGAACTCAGCAACACATGAAAAAGCTCATACACCATGATCAAGCTGGGTTTATTCCAGGGATACAAGGAGTCTTCAATATACAAAAATCAATCAATGTGATACACCACATTAACAAATTGAAAGATAAAAAAGCATATGATAATCTCAATAGATGCATAACAAGCCTTTGACAAAATTCATCACCCATTTATGATTAAAACCCTTCAAAAAATGAGCATAGAAGGAGCCTACCTCAAATCATAAAGGCCATATGTGATAAACCTACAGCAAATGTTATTCTCAGTGGTGAAAAATTGAAAGTATTACCCCTAGGATCAGGAACAAGACAAGGGTGTCCACTTTCACCACTGTTATTTAACTTAGTTCTGGAAGTCCTAGCTACAGCAACCAGAGAAGGAAAAGAAATAAAAAGAATCTAGATCAGAAGAGAAGAAGTAAAGCTCTCACTGTTTGCAGATGGAATGATACTGTATATAGATACCCTAAAGATAATATCAGAAAGTTACTAGAGCTAATCAGTGAATTTAGCAAAGTTGCAGGATACAAAATCAATACATAGAAATCATTTGCACTTCTATATACTAATAATGAAAAATCAGAAAGAGAATTTAAGGAATCAATTCCATTCACCATTGCAACAAAAAGAATTAATTACCTAGGAATAAAATTACCTAAGGAGACAAAAGAACTGTACACAGGAAATTATAAGACACCAGTGAAAGAAATCAAAGATGACATGAACAAATGTAGAGATATTCCATGTTCTTTGGTAGGAAAAATCAATATTGTGAAAATAAATATACCATCAAATGCAATCTACAAGTTAAATGTGATACCTATCAAATTACCAATGGCATTTTTCAGAGAACTAGAACAAAAAATTTCACATTTCATATGGAAACACAAAAGACCCTGAATAGCCAAAGCAGTCTTGAGAAAGAAGAATGAAGCTGTAGGAATCAACCTTCCTGACTTCAGACTATACTACAAAGTGATCAAGACAGTATCGTACTGACATAAAAACAGCAATATAGACCAATGGAACAAGATAGAAAGCCTAGAAATAAACCCATGTACCTATGGGTACCTTATTTTTGACAAAGGAGGCAAGAATATACAATGGGGCAAAGACAGCCTCTTCATTAAATGCTGCTGGAAAAACTGGACAACTACATGTAAAAGAATGAAATTAGAACACTTCCTAACACCATACACAAAGATGAACTCAAAACAGATTAAAAGCCTAAATGCAAGGCCAGAAACTATACAATTCTTAGAGGAAAACATAGGCAGAACACTCGATGACATAAATCAAAGCAAGATCCTCTATGACCCACCTCTTAGAGTATAGGAAATAAAAATAAAAGTAAACAAGTGAGACTTGATCAAACTTAAAAGCTTTTGCACAGCAAGGAAACTTATTATAAGCAAGGTGAAAAGACAACCCTCAGAATGGGAGAAAATAATAGCAAATGAAACAACTGACAAAGAATTAATTTCCAAACTATACAAGCAGCTCATATAACTCAATGCCAGAAAACAAACATCCCAATCAAAAACTGGGAAAAAGACCTAAACAGACATTTCTCCAAAAAAGACATACAGATGGCTAACAAACACATGAAAAGATGCTCAACATCACTCATTATTAGAGAAATGCAAATCAAAAGTACAATGAGATATCACCTCACACCGGTCAGAATGGCCATATTCAAAAAGTCTACAAACAATAAATGCTGGAGAGGCTGTAGAGAAAAAGGAACACTCTTGCATTGTTGGTGGGAATGTAAATTGATATAGCCCCTGTGGAAGACAATATGGAGATTCCTTCAAAAGCTACGAATAAAGCCACCATTTGACCCAGCAATCCCACTCATAGGCATATACTCTGAAGAAAACAAAATTGAAAAAGACACATATATCGCATTGTTCATTGCATCACTATTTACAATAGCTAGAACATGGAAGCAACCTAGATGTGCATCAACAGGTGAATGGATAAAGAAGCAGTTATACATATACACAATGGAATATTACTCAGCTATAGAAAGGAATGCATTTGAGTCAGTTCTAATGAGGTGTATGAACCTAGAACCTATTATACAGAGTGACGTGAGTCAGAAAGAGAAAGATAAATACCGTATTCTAACACACAGATGGGGAAACAGTGGAAACAGTGTCAGACTTTATTTTTTGGGGCTCCAAGATCACTGTAGATGGTGACTGCAGCCATGAAATTAGAAGACACTTACTCCTTGGAAGAAAAGTTATGTCCAACCTAGATAGCATTTTCAAAAGCAGAGACATTACTTTGCCGACTATGGTCCGTCTAGTCAAGGCTATGGTTTTTCCTGTGGTCATGTATGGATGTGAGAGTTGGACTGTGAAGAAGGCTGAGTGCCGAAGAATTGATGCTTTTGAACTGTGGTATTGGAGAAGACTCTTGAGAGTCCGTTGGACTGCAAGGAGATCCAACCAGTCAAACCTAAAGGAAATCAGTCCTGATTATTCATTGGAAGGACTGATGTTGAAGCTGAATGTCTGATATTTTGGCCATCTGATCCGAAGAACTGGCTCACTGGAAAGGACCCTGATGCTGGGAAAGATTGAAGGTGGAAGGAGAAGAGGATGACAGAGGATGAGACGGTTGGATGGCATCACTGATTCGATGGACGTGAGTTTGAACAAGCTCCGAAAGTTGGTGATGGACAGGGAAGCCTGGTGTGCTGCAGTTGATGGGGTCACAAAGAGGTGGACACGACCGAACAACTGAACTGAGTCTTATTATTTAAAAAATACATTTAACAAGGTTACAGCTGCCATAGATAAGATTTCTCCGATGGATCTGGGCAAGATCCATTGAACTCTTCTGGAAAAGATGCACCTTTCTGGATGCTACAAAGAACATTTGTGATTCCTGGGAGGAGGTCAAAATATCAATGTTAACAGGAGTTTGGAAGAAGTTTATTCTAACCCTCATGGATGACTTCCAGGGGTTCAAGACTTCAGTGGAGAAAGTAAACTAACTGCAGATGCGGTAGAAACAGCCACAGAACTTGACTTAGAAGAGGAGCCTGAAGGTATGACTGAATTGCTACAATCTTATGATGAAACTTAAACAGGTGAGGAATTACTTCTTATGAATCAGCAAATAAAGTGGTTTTTTGAGATGGAATATACTCCTGGTGAAGTCTTACTGTGGGTAAAATCCTATCAAATAGCATTACATGTTGCAGAGAAATCATTCACCAAAGAGAAAGTCAAAGAATGTGGCAAACTGCACTGTTTTCTTACTTTAAAAATTTTGCCATGGCCACCCCAACCTTCAGCAACCACCAACCCAATCAGTGAGTGTGCACCAGGGATCAGACCCGAGTCTCTTGCATCTGTCTGCATTGGCAGGTGGGTTCTTTACCAGTGAACCACCTGGGAAGCCCCCAAAGCCTATAGTACCCAGTATTCCCAGGTGTCTCCCATCCAAGTACTAACTTCCCATCCAGGCCCAACCCTTCTTAGCTTCCAAGATCAGACATGATCAGGTGCATTCAGTTCCTGACCCAGGGATCCAACCAGTGTCTCCGAGTCTCCCGCACTGCAGGCCAATTCTTTACCACTGAGCTTCTGGGGAAGCCCATGATCAATTAATCGCTGTCAGCATTGAGGTAAGACCCTCACCAGCAAAAAGTGTATGATTCACTGAAGGCTCAGATGATGGTTAGCATTTTTAGCAGTATATTTTATTTAACATATATACATTGTTTTCTTTTTTTTTACCTTTTTAAATTTATTTTACTTTATTTTACTTTAACATAATGCTATTGCCCACTTCAGACTATAGCATAACAGCATAGTGTAAACACAACTTTTTATATGTACTGGGAAACCAAAAAATTCATGTGACTCACTTTATTGCAATATTTGCTCAATTGTGGTGGTCTGGAATAGAGTCTGCAGTGTATCTCTGAAGTAGATCTGTGATAGAATTGAGCTATTTTCTGCCACTTCTTGAGTTAGTGCATTTTTCTCAGCCTTTTCTTTCGCACAACTCTGCTTCTCCCCCAACCTTAATTTCACATCCAACATTTAATTAAATGGAGTCAGACTGATTACAAAACAATCATTACTTTCCTTTCCTATGCTTGAACGTTCCAATCAGCAGCAGCAGCCTTTGAGTGAGATTCCCCACTGATTACAGCAACCCTGGGCAGCTGAATGGCCTTATTGAAAACACAATGGAATAATTGTTTAATAAGCCTTACCACTGGGCAGTCAAAAGCTGTCAGTCAACTTGGCTTTTATAGACCACATTAAAATCTACTTCTCTTAAATTCCCTAAACATGAAGCAATATGAATGACTTATTTTAAATAACGCTGTCTCCAAGAGGCCAGGCTGTGGGAGGAACATCAGGTTTTCCCAGCCGCACACATCCAGAAAACAGGCAGGGGTGAACACAGAACAGTAGAACATGGTGACTGTAAATTCATACCCACTGCCAGATACTTAATCACACTGATGGTGACTCACAGCACCTGGAATAAAGGCCAAGCTATAGCAAACAAACATAAACAGTGATCGCCAAAGATACACACCAGCTTGTGTCTTTGCAGAGTTAAATGGACAAGAAACATGCACAGAGAGAAACGACAATGGATTAACAAAGTAAAATCAGTTTTAAAGTGTTGTAGGCCTCTCTCTCTTCCTCTTTCTCTATTTCTGCCTCTCTCCCCCATGGTTGTCAGAAGAAGAAGAACCTCAGATATTCAGTTTAGAGTACTGTGCATTCTTAGATCTGAGGGGGTTGTCCATATTTGTTTTGGCTGATATTCAGTAGTTAATTAATTTTCAACAATCTGGCAAGGTCATGAACAGAAACCTTTCCTTGAATTGCCCTCTGAGACTTTCTAAGAAGCCTTTCTGAAAACCTTTGAACAAATTTACAACAGTTTTCAACTGCAAGATTTTGGGACTGGTTGCTTTTTTTTTTTTTTTCCTTCCTATTTATTTGCATTGATCTGAGCTAGCAACTGTATCTGGTTTATGTCACTGAATATGATAATAATAATGACTTGTGTAATTGAATGCCATAATAATGACGAATGCTGACATTTCTTGTTGTGTCCTGAGTGCTAACCATGGATTCTCAGTACTTGATGCAATTTATCTCATTTAATCTTTACCAAAGACCCTGTCTTTATATCTTTATTTTTACAGTTGAAAAAACTGACAGTAAGATGGTTAAGTAGTAGATTAAATAGTATGTGTCAACATTTTATATTTCTCTTAAATTTGATGAGACAGCATCAAGATGGAGAGTTTAAGTTCTGACTGATTTATGTCAACCGAACAGAACACATGCTTTATTTGGGAAGAAAAATACAGAAGCTTGGTTCCCTGGAGAGACAGCTTTAACATAAAAAGACACTGTGTCTTGTGGAAGATAGTACTAATCCTCTAAACTTTAGAGACATGGCTTTGACATTTTTTACAAGTTCAAAAAATGACTAAAAATTAAAACACTTTCTATTATGCCCCAATATTCACACAGACACACACACATGCATGAAAATACTCTCATACATAATACTCTTCCTATTTGTAATAAAATCTGATATTTCTTATTTATTCTATTTGCTAAGTGCTGATAGGGAGTCATAAATTGATTCCATAAACCACCAATGGGATATAACCTGCATTTTGAGGAGTAAGCTGGCTTGTATAGCAAATGGGAACCTAACATCAAGATGCAAATAGGTGTAAAAAGTTATCAGTACACTTCAGCACACTCTGTTTAATGTCATCTCCTACATGTGATTAATGAATGATAAAGAAAGAAGGAAATTCCCTATCATGGTATTTCTTGGCTGCACTTCTGAGTTGGTTGTGAATTTCCCTGTGGAAATGTAGAAATGTTATCATGCAGCACACAGCTGCAAAAGCCTGGCTGCTGGTAGCTAAAGACAGAAGGACTCTAAACATCAGAATGGTACGAGAGAAAGGAGAATTTAAAAAGAGAGAGAGAGAAATGGGTTAAGGAAAAGAACATTGAGAGTCACCTGGGATTTTGGAACTTTGGCCTGTAGAGGCTCTGCCCATGTGATGGGTAGGGCGAAGGGAGAAGGCAGGACTGGCCTGGGAGAGAGGAAGTGTGGGCAGCTGAGCTGGGTTATCCAGACCGGTGCAGCTCATTTAGGATTGACTCTGATGAGTCTCCAGACCCGGGATCCGATGGATCTACTGATATATCCCAGTAGGCAGAGATTGTAGACAGCCAAGATGTTCAGTCCTTAGCAAGACAACAGAACTGCGGACGGAGGTAGTGGTCCTCAGACTAGCATATATAGGAGTTACCTGGGTGAACTTGCTTAAATCTAGGTTCCTGAGTATTATCCTCATAAAGTCTCATTATTTAGAGACTGGGGATTCCTTGCATTGTTAAAAGGAAACTCATCCCTTTAGAGATGCTGCTTTAGTTTTCAGATCAAATTCTAAAGGCAGGTAGGAAAATGATGAGAGTGGACACATGATCAAGACTGGGCAGATTCTGTAAGTTTTTGAAAAGGCTAAAATTTCAGTGGGACTGGTTTTTGCTCCAGGCTTACAAGGCAGTTTGATGCCAGGTCTTTAGCTGCAAACCTGACCCTGGATAATGATGCTTCTGAACTGTGGTGTTGGAGAAGACTCTTGAGAGTCCCTTGGACTGCAAGGAGATCCAATCAGTTCATTCTGAAGGAGATCAACCCTGGGATTTCTTTGGAAGGAATGATGCTAAAGCTGAAACTCCACTACTTTGGCCACCTCATGCGAAGAGTTGACTCATTGGAAGAGTCTGATGCTGGGAGGGATTGGGGGCAGGAGGAGAAGGGGATGACAGAGGATGAGATGGCTGGATGGCATCACGGACTCGATGGACGTGAGTCTGAGTGAACTCTGAGAGATGGTAATGAACAGGGAGGCCTGGCGTGCTGCGATTCATGGGGTCGCAAAGAGTCGGACACGACTGAGCGACTGAACTGAACTCTCAGAATACTCTGCCTGCTATGGAGGTAGAACTGGAGGAGACAGAGAATGTTTCAACAAAACCCACTAGATGGTTAGAGATTTAAAGTGATTTTCATGAATTAATGTTGCATCAGTTAAAAATGAAAGTGTAGAGAACAATAATATAATTAGCAAGGATCTCTGTGGCTGGATGAATTTCTCAGGAGGGTCATAATCTAAATGACCCTGTATAGTCTACCTGGGTTTTCTTGGCATTGCTTAAAAAAAAAAAAAAAAAAAAAAAAACACTTTATCTGTTTTGTTGTTGTGAAGGAAGGGTCCGAACTTCATATCCAGTCTTGGGAAAGTTCTCCCTACCTGACCTGGAATACCTGAAGTTCATATGAATACAATATATGTAAGGAACAATTTGGAAATCCATGCTGCAAGTCATTTGAGCATATTATGGGAGCTAATATTTTCTTTCATCCTTTCAAGTTCTTCTCTGCATGACCAAACAAGTGATCTGGGTGTGATGCTGATGATTATTTCTGGAGTTTAGAGCCAAGACAGATAGTCATGTAATATTGCAACCTGACTTTCTTCTCTGCTTTTAAAAGAATGAGAGAGAGGTGCCAATTTCACTAAGTTTTAGTCCAAGGAATCTTGCAAAACATTACAGATGTCTGCCTTTTTTAAAAGAGCATCTCTTGTAGAATATGCTTTCAAGTTGATGTCATAGTAGTTTCATAAATTTAGGAAAACTAAGCTTATTTTCTCTGAAACCTTATGGAAATTTGAAATTGGAAATGTTTAGAAGATAATATTTTTAGATCATCAGAGTATTTGTTCTAAACATTTCTCTAGGAAAAATGATTGTCCATTGTTGAATATCTTTCTTATCTATATATCTTTGCTTTGGTTGAAATTTGTGTCAGGTATTTTCATCACAAGATTCTCCATACCTCTGTCCTAGGAATGAGTAAATTTTATATGTGGATGACAAAGTGTCGTTATTAATACTGCTTTTATGAATACATTAAACTATGTCAAGTTATCAATCCACAATGCAATTCTACTTTCTCCCCTTTCCTCTCAGTTGAAAATTGAACTTGGCACATTAATAGAAAGCAGCTACACTAAACTCCTTAAAAAGCTTTTCATACCTCTTGAACCAAAACCCTGCTTTCTCCAAGCTGAGGGTGGTAAGTGGGGCTGGCATTAAATCAATGTATTGCAAGCTGAAGTTCTTTTTCCAAAACACAAACCTAGTATGGAAAGCTGTGGCTAAGACTTCATGACTCTTCTCTACCGGGGTGCCTCAAACCATAGTCATGGGGAGCCTTCTTCAGCAGTTATGAGTTTCTGCTGTCACAGAGGCTTTAGACTTTCATCTGTGATTGTCACGACATTATTTCTATCAGTTACAGACAGGTGCCCTTCAAACACACAAGCAAAATGAGTTGCGGCATTTTTGCCCAGACGGCTGCTGACGGAACCTCTGCTGAACTACACTTTTGATTCCCACTGATTCAAATCAGAATATATATTGGCAACCTGTCTCAGCCTTAAGGTCTCAATACCAGGCCATCATCCAATCCCAACCTAGTACTCATTATGAAGAGTAACCTGGTGAGGGAATTATATAACACTGAAAATAAAGCCTATTTTAAAACTGTTTAAACAAGTATTTGCATGAGAGATTCTTGACCCAGAAGGTTATTCATTCTGTTGTAGGCTCATTCCTTTGAGGGAGAGACAAGCATCATTAGGCAGAATCTGTAAAGACATGTTTAGAATTCTATCTCAAATTCGTCAGGATGAGTCTTTCCCCAATTTCATCTAGTTATTCTTCTATTCTGGAATGTTTCATCCAGTTCTGAGGGAGCTTACCTGCTTTGTCCACTTGCTGCCAGGAAATTGCATATGAAATTGAAAACATTGCTCCAAAGACTCCATGTGGGAAAGAAAAAAAAAAAAGAAAATCCTTCATTCAATATATTAGTGTGCTCAGTTAATAAACTGTAGGTCGTGTCCTTTTCATTAATATTTCTAAAGAGCATGGAAAAAGTGTCATGATTTATATAATCGCATCGATGGAAAATTGCAGAGCTGAGTAGATTTGAGAGTTTTAGAGTTGGAAATATATGTTAAAAATCTCTAGGGCAGCTTTAGTTCTTAATTTATTATTTGTATAACCTTGGGGAGTCACATAACCTCTCTAAGTTAAATTTTTCTCTTCCATCACAGGTAATTTACAATAAGTTTCATCAGCCTCATAGAATTATAATGAATAACCCATGATATAATGCTTCTAAAACATTTAGAAGCAGCAAAGTTCTATAATCAGTGGAAGGGTCAAACATCTCCTTTTAGGCTTGGGGGAAAAAAAAAAATGAAGCCTAGAAAATTTGGTGCCAGGACTGGGACTAATGGCTGAAGGTCTTAATGAAGCTGATGTTAACAGTCCAATTTGTGTCTCCAAATGTACACTTTGAAGTAACTACAAGGTATTGGATTTTTCATTTAACAATTAATTCACTGAATATGTTATTATATGTCATCAACAAGAAAGAGAATGCAGTCCCATGGCTGTTTTCTCAGGGGATGGCCAAGCTTGAATGACAGGCAGGTCTGCAGAAATGTGAGATGGGTTTTAAGAATTTATAGCTGCTCTTTGAGCAATATGACCAGAGATTTCCAATTTTCATTCATCTGAGAATGGGCTACCCAACCAGTTCTTGCAGAAGGAGCCTACAGATCCCTGGAAGTTCTCTGTAACAATAGGACTTACAGGTAATCAGACAAAGGAAGAGAATTACTCAATATTTTACCTGAAGAGAGTCAGGGAAGAAGGCTTAGACAGCTTAGAGAATTCCAGGTAGCATTTTTAATGTTTGGTGGATATCTATAAAGAATTCTACCTACCAAAGTATCAGCTGCCAGTAAAAGTCCATGTGGTATTTGCAAAGTAATTAAGCATTTCATAACCTCAATTTCTTTAGCTGCAAAGTGAAGACAATAATTTTTCTACCTGCCTTCCAGGGTTTCTGAGAATCAAATGAAATAATCGTTGTGAAAGTGCTTTAGGCTCTATAATGTGCTATAAATTTAAGGAGAGTTTTATACTAAAGTGAGTTTTACATTAAAGTGCCTCTGACTTAAGAAAATTCTACCCTTTTGTTTAATGTTTTATTTTGTGTTAACAATAGCAAATATATTTCTGTTGAGATATTTTCTTTTAATTTCTTCTCTGAACATCCTGAATAACTTCCCTACTTTTCTTAAAATAACTTCCAATGTCTATGAAAAACTATAACACCACCAAAATGAGTGACCTGAAAGTGAAAGATTATGATGATAATATTTCCATTGATTTTTTTCTATCAGGAAGCAGTGCAGTCCTGTGGAAACAGTCACAATATGACCTAGTCTGTAAATAATTTTTAATATACTGTATTTAAAGCTATTTATTGAAATACTAGTGAAAAGTTGTGGAGAGCTGTGTTTCTACAGGAAAATATGAAAGGAAGTAGAAAGTGATAGTTGCTGGAAGTGAAAAAACATGATTAAAATTGCTGGACGTACTGAAATAACTGATTTCCTCTTGTAAAGTTTATGTCGTTAGGGGTTCCTGCTAACGTTGTTGGACATTCAACAGACCATAGCCCCATACTAGGTTCAGTTCAGTTCAGTTCATCTTGCTTGGATTCACAGGGGATTCAGAAATCTTTGTCAGATAAAAGATATGGAGATAACCCACCAGGAAAATAAAAAGAAAAATTCTTTATTTCAAAAACAGGTTTTCCCAAGGAGAAGGAAGTAGGAGTGGAGGTAGAGAAGGAGATCATATTTATTTAAAAAATTTTAAACCCTTCCCTCCAGTTTATGTGCCACTCACTTCTAGGATACCTCCGTTTGACAATAATAGATACAAAACAAACACTTCTACACCAGAAAATCCCCATGAAGCTCTAGTCATGACAGTAAGATGATAGATCAAGGCAGCAAAAAAAATATATAGCTTTCACAGAAGGACAGATATATGAGTGAAAGACTGAGAGGATTAGAAAGCTGAAGTCTCATTTTAAAAATATCTTTTCAATCTTACAAAATTGTAAATCATATGGGTATACACTTGGAGACTTGTTCATTACTTGGCATAACAGAATCAATACCTAAAGTGCTCTTCAAAAGCCTTACAAAGGAAGGATTAGGACAATTAAAAGAGGGGTTATTTCAGACAAAGATAGTGTCCAGCATCCTCACAGTGGCGTGGATGGACAACAATAAGAGTCTTATGTAAAATATGAAATAGAAATGTACAGTTGACAGAGTCATACTACACTATTAGCCAAAACTAAGGTACCTTTAGTGAGAAACAGACCACAACCTCGTCTTTTGTGGAATTACTGTTAATAGGAGGAAGGGAAGAATGTTTATTCTGTGAAAAGGAAAAAAAATATATATTTTATATTTTCGTATTTCTGCTGGGTACTAGGCACTCTGCTCAGCACTTTTACAAGAGTCATTTCACTTATTCCTCATAGTAACTCTGTTGCAAATGTGAAATTTGAAAATAAGTAGCTTATCCAAGTTCATATTGGCAAGAAGAAACAGATCCAGGATCTGTGTACAGACAGCAATGCCTTTTCTTTCCCTCTTTGCTACAAGTATTTTTTCAACAAATAACTACTGAGTACCTACTATGTGCTATGCACTAAGAACACACTAGTGAACAAAGTAGCAATCTCTGCTCCATCCTGGGGTTTACATTCTAAACAGACAAATATACGGTAAAATATGAGTTGGAAAAAACTGCTGTGAAGAAATACAAAGCAACAAGGTGACGAGCGTGTTGGTGGTGCTGTCATAAAAATGCTGGTCAAGCAAAGTATCTATGAGAAAGTAACATTTTGGAGAATATCTGAATAAAAAGAAGCAGCGAGACAGAGGACTCTGCCAAGAGTGGATTCCTGGCAGGTAGGACTGTGAATGCAAAGGCAGGGAGGCAAGAATGAACTTGCTGTCTTCAAGAAACAAGACAGTGTGACTACAGCAGAGAGTCAGGCAGGTTGTGAGAGGTAAAATTTTCCCACCGCATTAGAATACAGATGGTAATTGATGCCAGGAGTTTAGTTATCCAGGGAAAGAGGGACTTGAGTATTTAAAGGACAAGTAAAGAAGATAAACTCGTAACAGAGGTTGAAAGAACAGATGATGCAGAGTAAAATCTTCAGAGCATGGTACCAGGAATGCAAGAGAAAGAGAAACAGAGCATTTGGGGAAGAGCCAGACCAGTCAGGTCAAGTGCAGCTGAAGGATAATATGACTACCAAAGGACCCCTTGTCAAAGTTGGGGTCGTTATTTTGGTGATTTGATAGCAATCCAATGGAAGAAGGATAGCGTTTTTGATAAATGGTGAAGGAATACTTGGACATTCATAGGCAAACAAGAAAAATGGAATTGACCTAAACCTTACACCTCCTAAAAACATTAACTTGGATCATAAACATAAATATACAACATATAACTATGAAACTTTTAGATGTAAAAAAATAGAAGAATATTTAGGTGATTTAGGAGAGCAATGAGTTCTTAGATTTGACACTAAATGCACAGTCCATAAAAGGAAAGATTAATCAATTACACCTCATCAAAACTAAGACATAGTATTTGAAAGGCTATTAACTTGTATCTAACAAAGTTCTTTGTTACAGGAGGTCATCTAGAGCAGCAGTCCCCAGCTTTTTTGGACATTTTTTTTTAATCATTGAGTTTTGAGTCCCACCTGGGACCAGTTTCATGGAGGACATTCTTTTCATGGATAGGGGTGAGGAGTAGTTTCAAGATGCTATAAGTGCACTGTATTTATTGTGCATTTTATTTCTATTATTATTACATTGTGATATATAATGAAATAATTGTACAACTCACCGTAATGCAGAATCTGTGGGAGCCCTGAGCTTGTTTTCCTGCAACCAGTAGGTCCCATCTGGGAGTGATGGGAGACAGTGACCCCTGAAGTGAATTCCTTATATCTGGTCTACTCCGTAATATTTTGGTTGCTATCACTGCAGAAAACCCTGATTCACAAAGAAAGGATGTTGGAAATGGAAGGAAGTTTTCAGTGCTTGTGTGGCAATCTCAGGGATTCTGCCCTGACTTTAATTCAGACAGTATAGAGATTAAAAGTTTTCTTAAGCATAGTTTTAGGCCACCATCATTTGTGATCTCAAGTGGTAATCTGAGTGATGGAGGGCCATTATAAACACAGCTGAAGCTCCGCTTGCTCTCCTGTGGCTCACCTTAGGTTGTGCAGCCTAGCTCCTAACAGGCCATGGACCAAGACTGGGGTTGGGGATCCCTGATCTAGAGAACATGGCTGGCAGTTGACCCAAGAACTGGGGAATTGGAGGCCCTTCCCCATCCTGTCATTGGAATGTATACAGGTACACAGAATATATAAAAAACTCAAAACTTAACGATAAAAAAATGTCCAATTTTAAATGAACAATAAATGGATGGTAGATAAATAAACACACAAAAGATGGTTAATATCATTAGCCATCCTGAAAATGCAAATCAAGTCAAATCAAATCACAGTGCTGTATCACTAATAGAATAGTTAATTTTTTTTTACTTGATTATATTTTTAAATTTAAATTTATTTGTTTTAATTGGAGGCTAATTACTTTACAATATTATATTGGTTTTGCCATACATCAACAGGAATCCACCTTGGGTATACACATGTTCCCCATCCTGAACCCCCCTCCCACCTCCCTCCCCATACCATCCCTCTGGGTCATCCCAGTGCACCAGCCCCAAGCATCCTGTATCCTGCATCAAACCTGGACTAGCGACTCATTTCTTACATGATATTATACATGGTTCAATGCCATCCTTCCAAATCATCCCACCCTCTCCCTCCCCCACAGAGTCCAAAGCCTGTTCTATACATCTGTCTCTTTTGCTGTCTCGCATACAGGGTTATTGTTAACATCTTTCTAAATTCCATATATATGTGTTACTATACTGTATTGGTGTTTATCTTTCTGGCTTACTTCACTCTGTATAATAGGCTCCAATTTCATCCACCTCATCAGAACTGATCCAAATGTATTCTTTTTGATGGCTGAGTAATACTCCATTGTGTATATGTACCACAGCTTTCTTATCCATTCATCTGCTGATGGATATCTGGGTTGCTTCCATGTCCTGGCTATTATAAACAGTGCTGCAATGAATATTGGGGTACACGTGTCTCTTTCAACTCTGGTTTCCTCGATGTGTATGCCCAGCAGTGGGATTGCTGGCTCTTAAGGCAGTTCTATTTCCAGTTTTTTAAGGAACATTTTTAAGTTAAATTTTTAACTTGTTAAGTTAAAATTTTAAAAAGTTATACTTATTATCAAGTACCAATTAAGCACCAAGTATTTATTAAAATCAGTATCTATTGGCAGGTACTATGATCAGATATTAATAAGTAAGTGAGTAAGTGTGTGTGCTCAACTGTATATGCTTCTTTGTGACCCCATGGACTGTAGCCCTCCAGGCTCCCCTGTTCATGGGATTTCCCAGGCAAGAATACTGGGAAATCTTTCTCCTCCAAGGGATCTTCCCTACCCGTGAATCAAACCCATGTCTCCTGCTCTGGCAGGAGGATTCTTTACCACTGTTCCACCTGGGAAACCCTGATATATTAATATAATTATGAAAATGGGCTTTTATCTGAAATAATTCTGTGTACACTTTATCATTTTTTAAAAGATAAACTTTTAGAATAATTAAATTGTCTTATTTTCAAAATAACCACTATCTGGAAATATGTTGTGAATGTTAGTTTTCTAGTTAGAGAAAGTGGGAAACAAGCATTGAAATAAATCAGTACAGTTTAATATAATTAAGGTAGTCTAAAGAATTCTATTTTACTGAGTTTTTGGCCAGTGCCTCCTGTTCAGTACAATGGTAAAGAATCCACCTGCCAATGTAGGAGCCACAAGAGCTGCCCGTTCAGTCCCTGGGTCAGGAAAATCCCCTGGAGCAGGAAATGGCAATGCACTCCTGGAAAATTCCATGGGTAGAGGAGCCTGGCAGGCTACAGTCCATGGGGTCACAGAGTTGGCCAAGACGGAGCATGCATGCACAGAGCTCCTGTTCCACGAGGACACACTCTGGACAGTCTTCCGTGGTGTATTTGATCATGCACAACACCACAGAGTAAACAGATTTTTTTAAAATTAATTTGTTTGTGTCGGGTCTTAGTTGTAGGTCTTAGCTGTGGCACACAGGAT
The DNA here is from genome assembly GCA_006410635.1 of Cephalophus harveyi. Classification (NCBI taxonomy): domain Eukaryota; kingdom Metazoa; phylum Chordata; class Mammalia; order Artiodactyla; family Bovidae; genus Cephalophus; species Cephalophus harveyi. Next base: position 72,059 of record SJYT01084316.1, on the reverse strand, counting down.
GTTCCTTGTGTCATGTGGGATTTTTCACTGTGGTGCACAGCTCTCTAATTGTGATGTGCGGGTTTAGTATTTGCCCTGGGGCATGTGGGATCTTCCTGGATCAGGGATCAAACTCGCTTCCTCTGCATTGTAAGGCAGATTTTTTTTTTTTTTTTTTTCCAGAGAGAGAGAAGCGTCTTCTCTTTGACAAATTATTTTCTGAAGTCCAACACGTCGTCAGGTTCTCCCTACCCTGTTGAGGATGCGTGGGGCTCCGTGTTCCCCCGCAGACTGGAGGGTGCCAGCCTTGCCCACCCACCAGCAGCAGAACAACGCACAGGGCCTTTGGAAGGTGGCGTTTGGGCTCCGCGCATATTTCAGGGCTGCTCTTGAGGCAGGAATCGGAGATCTTGTCCACGGAGTGGAAGAATGGAATCCACAAACACACAGACACTCACGGTGGCAAGCGAACAGGATTTATTAAAGAGGAAGAAAGTATGAAGCTCACAGCATAGACGTGGAGAGGGGGTAAAGAGTCCCCTGCAAGGCAGATTCTTAATGACTGGACCAAGGGGAAGTCTTGTGGATAGCCATTTTATGATTTCAACATTAAGATATTTTATTACATTCTGTTGAAATATCCTGTGATGTTACATGTCTATACGTGGAGAAGCCATCTACAGGAATTCTCTATGCACTTTTGTTTTCAATTTTTTAGTTTGGTAATGGATTTGGACAAACATAAAAACAACAGATTTATAAAGAAGCATTTATTTTAAAAAATTTGCAACTTACAACAGTTCTCTTTTTTTCACTATTTTATCATATTAGTTGTTAAGCATTTTAACTTATTATATAATGGCAAAGCATAGAGAGGTGTAAAGGATAATGTAATACACATTCATGAGCTAGTTTTGATATTTGTTAAATCTTTGTCAAATTTAATACTTTAGTTTTTAAAAACTGCTTTAAATTCTTTTGTTTAGCTGGTGCACAGGGATGAGTCAGAGAGATGATGTGGGGTGGGAGGTGGGAGGGGGATTCGGGATTGGGAGCTAATATACACCCATGGTGGATTCATGTCAATGTATGGCAAAACCAATACGGTATTGTAAAGTAAAATAAAGTAAAATAAAATTTAAAAAAATAAAAATTAAAAAAAAAAATAAAAAAATAAAAAAAAAAAAATAAAATAAAATATGTATTAAAGTTTCATTTGAAGCCCACTGTGTATACCTCCCCAATACTCTCTTCTCTCCTCCTCTAAGTAGAACTACTATCCTATGTTTCAAATGTATGATTCCTATGAACATTTTTATAACTGTATTATATATGAATAGTTCTATAAACCAAATATAGTAATTTTTGAGCAATGTTTTACACGCTTTTAACTTTATATAGAGAAAGAACACAAGTTCCATTTCCACTCAAAATTTTATGTTTGCAGTTTGTCAGCTCAAATAAATGTATCTTTAACTCTGTTTTTTCAGTTGTCATGGTAGTATTTAGTCTGAATATATCACAATGTATTTTCGTACACTTCTACTTAAATATTTAGCTTCTTTCCAGCGTATGGCAGGTAAGCAGTTCTACATGACTACAGATTCACATGTGGGAGCATTTCCCTAAAGTATATACACTTATGGTTCCCAAATATTCATATTTGTGAAGTGGTTTTATCAATTAACAGCCCTATCAGCAGTATTTGAGAGTTCTCATTTCTCCACATCTTCACCAGTATTGACATGTAACACCATTTAATTTTTGCTAATTTAACAAGTGCAGTATTATTGGTTTTACATGCATTTTTTATATTTTATGTATTAGTAAGCTTCATATATCATTCTTGATATATGAAATGTGTTAATGCAATTCATATTTCCTCTCCTCTAAATTGTGTGTCCATACCTTTTGCCTGCATTTTTTTTAATTGGACTGTCTTTTTCTTACTGACTTTTGGTATTCTTATTTCCTGAATGTGATGCTTTGTGAATTACATAAAGGAGAATGGCTAGGTTTAAAACTTATTTATAATGTTTAAATATCTAGAATATTGTATTCATTGTAATTATTTCAGATTTAGTAGTCTTTTAAAAATATACCTTATATGTCTTGTATAAGAAATTCTTTGCTACCTCAAGATCATAGATACTCTATCATTACTTATCAAAGTTTCAGAGTTTTGCTTTTTATATTTAAGTGTTTGTTCCACATGGAATTGACTTTGCCTGGTATGGTGTAATGTTGGAATCTAATTTTATATTTCCCCCTATGGATAACCCTTAATACCATTAGTAACATTTTTTATATGATCTTCCCATTACTCAGTGTTGACATATATCAAGGTTTCAGAGCTTGCAAATGTGAGAAAAATTCTGCAGCATCACTGGAGATTGTACAGCATAACTGAGGATCTTGGTACCTCATTCATCTCTACTTTTTTTTTTTTTTAATTTATTTATTTTTAATTTAGGATAATTGCTTTAAAATATTGTATTGGTTTCTGCCATAGATAAACATCAATTAGCCATAGATATACATATGTCTGCTCCCTCTTGAACCTCCTCCTTCCTGCCACCCCTTCCCTCCCCTCTAGATTGTCACGGAGCCCCAGTTGATGTTCCCTGAGTCATACAGCAAATTCCCACTGGCTGTCTGTTTTACATATGGTGGTGTGTATGTTCCCATGATACTCCCTCCCTTCACCCACCCTCCCCATCCTCCCTGCCCCTGCCCACACGCCTGTGTCCACGGGTCTGTTCTCTATGTATGCGTCTCCATTACTGCCCAGCAAATAGGTTCATCAGCACCATCTTTCTAGATTCTCTATAGATACATTGATATACAATATTTGCTTTTCTCTTTCTGACTCACTTCACTCTGTATAATAGGCTCAAGGTTTCATCCACCTCATTAGAACGGACTCAAATACAATTATTTTATGGCTAAGTAATATTTTATGGCTGAGTTGTATATATGCACCACAGCTTCTTTTTCCATTCACCCATTGATAGACATCTAGGTTGCTTCCATGTCCAAGCTGTTGTAAATTGTTCTGCACTGAACATTGGGGTACACGTGTCATTTTCAATTTTGGTTTCCTCAGAGTATATGCCTAGCAGTGGGATTGCTGGGTCATACAGTAGTTTATTCCTAGTCTTTTAAGGAACTTCCATATTCTCATAGTGGCTCTATCAATTTACATTCACTCTGACAATGCAAGAGGTTTCTTTTTTCTCCGCACTCTCTCCAGCATTTATTGTTTGTGGATTTTTTTGATGATAGCCATTCTGGCAAGAGTGAGGTGATAGCTCATTATAGTTTTGATTTGCATTTCTCTGTATATCTTCTTTGGAGAAATATGTTTAGTTCTTTTGCCCACTTTCTGATTTGGTTGCTTTTTTTTTTTTTTGGTATCAAGCTGAATGTGCTGCTGCTTGTATATTTTGGAGATTAATCCTTTGTCAGTTATTTTGTTTGCTATTATTTTCTCCCATTCTGAGGGTTTTACCTTGTTTATAATTTCCTTCACTGGGCAAAAGCTTTTAAGTTTAATTAGGCCCCATTTGTTTAGTTTTGTTTTTATTTCCATTACTCTAGGAAGTGGGTCATAGAAGATCTTGCTGTGATCTATGTGTTCTGTCTATGTTTTCCTCTAAGAGCTTTTTAGTTTCTAGTCTTATATTTAGGTCTTTAATCCATTTTGAGTTTATCTTTGTGTATGGCATTAGGAAGTGTTCTAATTTCATTCTTTTACATATAGCCTGTCCAGTTTTCCTAGCACCACTTATTGAAGAGACTATCTTTTCCCTACTGTATATTCTTGCCTCCTTTGTCAAAGACTAGTTACCCATATGTGCATGAGTTTATCTCTGTCTTGTTCCGTTGGTCTGTATTTCTGTTTTTGTGTCTGCACCATGCTGTCTTGATGACTGTAACTTTGTAATATAGTCTGAAGCCAAGAGGTTGGTTCCTCCACCTCCATTCTTCTTTCTCAAGATTGCTTTGGCTATTCAGAGTCTTTTGTGTTTCCACATAAACTGAAATTTTTGTACTAGTTCTGTGAAAAATGCAATTGTTTATTTGATAGAGATTGCACTGAATTCGTAGATTGCATTTGGTAGGTTATTCATTTTCATGATATTGATTCTTTCAACCCAGGAACGGGGAATATCTCTTCATCTGTTTATCTCATCTTTGACTTCTTTAATCAGTGTCTTATAGTTTCCTGTATAGAGTTCTTTTGTCTCTTTAGGAACGTTTGTTCCTAGGTGCTTTATTCTTTTTGTTGCAATTGTAAAAGGGATTGATTCCTTAATTTTTCTTTCTGATATTTCATTGTTACTATATAGGAATGCAAGTGATTTCTGTGTATTGGTTTTGTATCCTGTGACATTACTAACTTCACTGATTAGTCTAGTCATTTTGTGTAGTATCTTTAGGGTTTTCTATGTATAGTATCTTATCACCTGCAGTCAGAATTTTACTTCTTTTCTTAACTGGATTCCTTTTATTTCGTTTTCTTCTCTGATTGCCATAGCTAGGACTTCTGAAACTATGTTGCATACTAGTGGCCAGAGTGGGCATCCTTGTCTTGTTCCACGTTAGAGGGAATGTGTTCAGTTTTTCACCACTGAGAATAATATTTGCTGTGGGTTTGTTGTATATGGCCTAATCTCTTTGGTTTTGAATATCACACTCCTTTCATCTGTTTCCTTTTCCCAAATAATTTCAGCTGTGGCTCTTTCTAATGAATTATATCATCAGCTCATTATTTCCTCCTCCTCATCCCCCAGAAATTTGCTGATATATTGATTCATGTACATATTTTATTAATTTTGGAAAATTTTTTGATAAAATTGAAATTTCCAATTCATTTATTCCATCTTATTTTGTAATCTTCAATATATTTCAATTGTTTTGCACATGCAAAACCAATACGGTATAGTAAAGTAAAATAAAGTAACATAAAAAAATTTAAAAGTAGCACATGTTTATATTGTTAATTTTTTATCCTTAGAAAATTCCAGATTCATATACCCCCTTCATGAATCACAGCCTTGTCATGGCAAAGGGGCTTGTGTGACTCCATGAAGCTATGAGCCATATCTTGCAGTGCCACCAAAGATGGGTGAGTCACAGTGAAGAGTTATGACAAATGTGGTCTATTGGAGGAGGGAATGGCAACCCACTCCATGGATAGTATGAAAAGGCAAAAAGATATGATACCGGAAATTGAGCCCATCAAGTCAGGCATCCAATATGCTACTGGGGAAGATTGAAGAGCAATTACTAATAGCTCCAGAAAGACTGGAGCTGCTGGGCCAAAGCAGAAATGACAGTTGTGAATGTGTCTAGTGAGGAAAGTAAAGTCCTCTGCTGTGAAGAACAATATTGCATAGGAACCCGGAATGTTAAGTTCATGAGTCAAGGTTTGGAAGTGGTCAAGCAGGAGATGGCAAGATTGAACATCAACATCTTAGGAATCAGTGAACTAAAATGAATGGGAATGGGTGAATTTAATTCAGCTGACCATTGCATCTACTACTGCAGGCAAGAATTCGTTAGAAGAAGTGAAATAGCCCTCATTGTCAACAAAAGAGTTCTGAAATGCAGTACTTAGGTGCAATCTCAAAAGAAGGGCCATGCCAAAGAATGTTCAAACTACCATACAATTATACTCATTTCACATGCTAACAAGCTATGTTCAAACACCTTCAAGCTAGACTTCAGCAATTTGTGAACTGAGAACTCCCAGATGTACAAGCTGTGTTTCTAAGAAGCAGAGGAACCAGAGATCAAATTGCCAATGTTAGTTGGCATCTACTCCTGCTTCATAGACTACACTAAAGTCTTTGATTGTGTGCATCACAACAAACTGTGGAAAATTCTTAAAGAGATGGGAATATCAGACCACCTGACCTGACTCTTGAGAAACCTGTATGCAGGTCAGGAAGCAACAGTCAGAATTGGACATGGAACAACAGACTGGTTCCGAGTCAGGAAAGGAGTATGTCAAGGCTGTATATTGTCACCCTGCTTATTTAACTTATATGTGGAGTACATCATGAGAAATGCTGGACTGGAGGAAGCACAAGCTGGAATCAAGATTGCCAGGAGAAATATCAATAACCTCAGATATGCAGATGACACCACCCTTATGGCAGAAAGTGAAGAGGAGCTAAAAAGCCTCTTGATGAAAGTGAAAGAGGAGAGTGAAAAAGCTGGCTTAAAGCTCAACATTTGGAAAACTAAGACCATGGCATCTGGTCCCATCACTGATCCCGGGAGCCAGCACAGGGGATCCCACCCGTGCTGGGATGGGATCCCAGCACGGGATCCCAGCACAAGGTCATGCAGAAGATACCTGGCAGGCAAGGTGGATCAGGGCTTGAGGGAATCCCTGGACCTGCTCGAGCAAACCAAAATCTGTCTATTGTTTACTATATTATGCCTTTCACCAACTCTTCTGACATTAACAGGGGGCTATCCTCAACCACTTTTCTCTGGAGAAAATCAACTTAAGGCTCTAGTTGATAAGTCTCCTGGGCATGAAAGGAGAATTTCAATTCAAATCCCCCTGTTAGCATTCTAGCTTGCTTGGCAGGTTTATCCAGACTCTTGCAACTATGCATATGATTTTTCACAAACCATGACACAGGAAGCCTAAGCATTCTAAAAATATAGAGCCCTTCGAGGGGTGAAAAAGTTTTATTAAAATAATACTGGTGAAGGGTTTCATTGTTGACCCGATGCTTGCTGCCGAGTTTCCATATCCCTTAAACATTGTGTGCCTGGGAGTGCATTAGTTAATATAGTTGGAATGTAAGAAAAACAAGTAGTAGCCTTGGTATTAACCACATCAGACCTTTGAGCCAATAAGTTCTTCTTTGTAACCCACTGCACCTTTGCTCCATAAGAATGTAATTCTGTTTAGTACTTTCTGAGGCTGACACAGATTAGAGGTATAAAGAAAAAACACTTCAAGGGAAAACAAGTTTTCTGGTTGATCAATCTTTATCAAAAAAGGGTCATAAAATGTCAACAGGCCTCCAAGGCCAGAAGATAACATATACAACATAAGACCCTTGTTTATGGGAAAGGTATGCAGGAAAAAATCCTGGTTTCGATATGGGCAAAACTGCGGGAATATTTGAGCTGACTCTGCATGACTTTGCATCTTTCATTTTCCTCTATGTACAAGTCTGGGTATAAAAGCCCCTTTTGAAAATAAAGTTACAGGCCTCTCTCACCAAAGCTTGGTCTCCTCGGGTCATTCTTTCACCAACGCCATTTATCCTGAGGGTATCCCTGGACTCTGCTGGGGCTGGACCCCAGCACTTCATGGCAAATAGATGGGGAAACAGTGGAAACAGTGTCAGACTTTATTTTTTGGGCACCAAAACCACTGCAGATCGTGACTGCAGCCATGAAATTAAAAGATGCTTACTCCTTGGAAGGAAAGTTATGACCAACCTAGATAGCATACTCAAAAGCAGAGACATTGCTTTGCCAACAAAGGTCCGTCTAGTCAAAGCTATGGTTTTTCCAGTGGTCATGTATGGATGTGAGAGTTGGACAGTAAAGAAAGCTGAGTGCTGAAGAATTGATGCCTTTGAACTGTGGTGTTGGAGAAGACTTTTGAGAGTCCCTTGGACTGCAGGGAGATCCAACCAGTCCATTCTAAAGGAGATCAGCTCTGGGATTTCTTTGGAAGGAATGATGTTAATCTAAAACTCCAGTACTTTGGCCACCTCATGTGAAGAGTTGACTCATTGGAGAAGACTCTGATGCTGGGAGGGATTGGGGGCAGGAGGAGAAGGGGACGACCGAGGATGAGACGGCTGGATGGCATCACTGACTCTATGGACGTGAGTCTGAGTGAACTCCGGTAGTTGGTGATGGACAGGGAAGCCTGGTGTGCTGCGATTCATGGGGTCGCAAAGAGTCAGACACGACTGAGTGACTGAACTGAACTGAACTGAACTGAATAGTTCAATTATCTTAAAACGTCTGTTGGACAGGGAGGCCTGGTGTGCTGCGGTTCATGGGGTCGCAAAGAGTCAGACACAACTGAGCGACTGAACTGAACTGAGCTGAATAGTTCAATTATCTTAAAACATATGTTGTAGTGAGTTGATTAATTTTCTTTGTTAGCTGTCAGTTATCTTCTAATCAGATCTTTAACTTTTCTTAAATTAACGTATTTATTTTAATTGGAGGATAATTACTTTACAATATTGTGATGATTTTTGCCACATATCGGGCTTCCCCGGTGGCTCAGAGGTTAAAGCATCTGCCCGCAATGCGGGGGACCTGGGTTCGATCCCTGGGTCAGAAAGATTCCCTGGAGAAGGAAACGGCAACCCACTCCAGTATTCTTGCCTGGAGAATCCCATGGATGGAGGAGCCTGGTGGGCTACAGTCCATGGGGTGGCANTCCATGGATAGTATGAAAAGGCAAAAAGATATGATACCGGAAATTGAGCCCATCAAGTCAGGCATCCAATATGCTACTGGGGAAGATTGAAGAGCAATTACTAATAGCTCCAGAAAGACTGGAGCTGCTGGGCCAAAGCAGAAATGACAGTTGTGAATGTGTCTAGTGAGGAAAGTAAAGTCCTCTGCTGTGAAGAACAATATTGCATAGGAACCCGGAATGTTAAGTTCATGAGTCAAGGTTTGGAAGTGGTCAAGCAGGAGATGGCAAGATTGAACATCAACATCTTAGGAATCAGTGAACTAAAATGAATGGGAATGGGTGAATTTAATTCAGCTGACCATTGCATCTACTACTGCAGGCAAGAATTCGTTAGAAGAAGTGAAATAGCCCTCATTGTCAACAAAAGAGTTCTGAAATGCAGTACTTAGGTGCAATCTCAAAAGAAGGGCCATGCCAAAGAATGTTCAAACTACCATACAATTATACTCATTTCACATGCTAACAAGCTATGTTCAAACACCTTCAAGCTAGACTTCAGCAATTTGTGAACTGAGAACTCCCAGATGTACAAGCTGTGTTTCTAAGAAGCAGAGGAACCAGAGATCAAATTGCCAATGTTAGTTGGCATCTACTCCTGCTTCATAGACTACACTAAAGTCTTTGATTGTGTGCATCACAACAAACTGTGGAAAATTCTTAAAGAGATGGGAATATCAGACCACCTGACCTGACTCTTGAGAAACCTGTATGCAGGTCAGGAAGCAACAGTCAGAATTGGACATGGAACAACAGACTGGTTCCGAGTCAGGAAAGGAGTATGTCAAGGCTGTATATTGTCACCCTGCTTATTTAACTTATATGTGGAGTACATCATGAGAAATGCTGGACTGGAGGAAGCACAAGCTGGAATCAAGATTGCCAGGAGAAATATCAATAACCTCAGATATGCAGATGACACCACCCTTATGGCAGAAAGTGAAGAGGAGCTAAAAAGCCTCTTGATGAAAGTGAAAGAGGAGAGTGAAAAAGCTGGCTTAAAGCTCAACATTTGGAAAACTAAGACCATGGCATCTGGTCCCATCACTGATCCCGGGAGCCAGCACAGGGGATCCCACCCGTGCTGGGATGGGATCCCAGCACGGGATCCCAGCACAAGGTCATGCAGAAGATACCTGGCAGGCAAGGTGGATCAGGGCTTGAGGGAATCCCTGGACCTGCTCGAGCAAACCAAAATCTGTCTATTGTTTACTATATTATGCCTTTCACCAACTCTTCTGACATTAACAGGGGGCTATCCTCAACCACTTTTCTCTGGAGAAAATCAACTTAAGGCTCTAGTTGATAAGTCTCCTGGGCATGAAAGGAGAATTTCAATTCAAATCCCCCTGTTAGCATTCTAGCTTGCTTGGCAGGTTTATCCAGACTCTTGCAACTATGCATATGATTTTTCACAAACCATGACACAGGAAGCCTAAGCATTCTAAAAATATAGAGCCCTTCGAGGGGTGAAAAAGTTTTATTAAAATAATACTGGTGAAGGGTTTCATTGTTGACCCGATGCTTGCTGCCGAGTTTCCATATCCCTTAAACATTGTGTGCCTGGGAGTGCATTAGTTAATATAGTTGGAATGTAAGAAAAACAAGTAGTAGCCTTGGTATTAACCACATCAGACCTTTGAGCCAATAAGTTCTTCTTTGTAACCCACTGCACCTTTGCTCCATAAGAATGTAATTCTGTTTAGTACTTTCTGAGGCTGACACAGATTAGAGGTATAAAGAAAAAACACTTCAAGGGAAAACAAGTTTTCTGGTTGATCAATCTTTATCAAAAAAGGGTCATAAAATGTCAACAGGCCTCCAAGGCCAGAAGATAACATATACAACATAAGACCCTTGTTTATGGGAAAGGTATGCAGGAAAAAATCCTGGTTTCGATATGGGCAAAACTGCGGGAATATTTGAGCTGACTCTGCATGACTTTGCATCTTTCATTTTCCTCTATGTACAAGTCTGGGTATAAAAGCCCCTTTTGAAAATAAAGTTACAGGCCTCTCTCACCAAAGCTTGGTCTCCCCGGGTCATTCTTTCACCAACGCCATTTATCCTGAGGGTATCCCTGGACTCTGCTGGGGCTGGACCCCAGCACTTCATGGCAAATAGATGGGGAAACAGTGGAAACAGTGTCAGACTTTATTTTTTGGGCACCAAAACCACTGCAGATCGTGACTGCAGCCATGAAATTAAAAGATGCTTACTCCTTGGAAGGAAAGTTATGACCAACCTAGATAGCATACTCAAAAGCAGAGACATTGCTTTGCCAACAAAGGTCCGTCTAGTCAAAGCTATGGTTTTTCCAGTGGTCATGTATGGATGTGAGAGTTGGACAGTAAAGAAAGCTGAGTGCTGAAGAATTGATGCCTTTGAACTGTGGTGTTGGAGAAGACTTTTGAGAGTCCCTTGGACTGCAGGGAGATCCAACCAGTCCATTCTAAAGGAGATCAGCTCTGGGATTTCTTTGGAAGGAATGATGTTAATCTAAAACTCCAGTACTTTGGCCACCTCATGTGAAGAGTTGACTCATTGGAGAAGACTCTGATGCTGGGAGGGATTGGGGGCAGGAGGAGAAGGGGACGACCGAGGATGAGACGGCTGGATGGCATCACTGACTCTATGGACGTAAGTCTGAGTGAACTCCGGTAGTTGGTGATGGACAGGGAAGCCTGGTGTGCTGCGATTCATGGGGTCGCAAAGAGTCAGACACGACTGAGTGACTGAACTGAACTGAACTGAACTGAATAGTTCAATTATCTTAAAACGTCTGTTGGACAGGGAGGCCTGGTGTGCTGCGGTTCATGGGGTCGCAAAGAGTCAGACACAACTGAGCGACTGAACTGAACTGAGCTGAATAGTTCAATTATCTTAAAACATATGTTGTAGTGAGTTGATTAATTTTCTTTGTTAGCTGTCAGTTATCTTCTAATCAGATCTTTAACTTTTCTTAAATTAACGTATTTATTTTAATTGGAGGATAATTACTTTACAATATTGTGATGATTTTTGCCACATATCGGGCTTCCCCGGTGGCTCAGAGGTTAAAGCATCTGCCCGCAATGCGGGGGACCTGGGTTCGATCCCTGGGTCAGAAAGATTCCCTGGAGAAGGAAACGGCAACCCACTCCAGTATTCTTGCCTGGAGAATCCCATGGATGGAGGAGCCTGGTGGGCTACAGTCCATGGGGTGGCAAAGAGTTGGACACGACTGAGCAACTTCACTTCCACTTTGCCACATATCAACATGAATCAGCCACAGTAAACATGTGTCCCCCCATCCTAAAACCCCCTCCCAGCTCACTCCCCACACCATTCCTCTGGGTTGTCCCAGAGCACAGGCTTTAAACATGTGTGTCCTGCTTTAAACATGCTTTTTTTAAAGTTTTTGCCACTCATAGAAAGTTGTGTTTTACTCTGATGCTGTTGTAAAGATGCTTCATCTTTAGGAAGATTCATAGCAAGGATTTTTAAACAAATACAGTTTTCTAATAACTTTCAGATCATACTGATGAACTGGCTAAGAAATTTTAAAATTCTAGTAGAGACTCTGATGGTTCCATAAAACTGTTTACCAAATGTTTGTCTCCTTATAAAAATAGAAAGAGAATTCTAGGGTCTTCCTACTCCACTAACTTGCCGGTCCGTTTCGTTTTTCAGGTATTAAACCAGCCTTCCAGTTCCAGTTCCAGTTCAGTCACTCAGTCGTGTCTGACTCTTTGCAACCCCATGAATCGCAGCACGCCAGACCTCCCTGTTCATCACCATCTCTCGGAGCTCACTCAGACTCACGTCCATCGAGTCCGTGATGCCATCCAGCCATCTCATCCTCAGTCGTCCCCTTCTCCTCCTGCCCCCAATCCCTCCCAGCATCAGAGTCTTCTCCAATGAGTCAACTCTTCACATGAGGTGGCCAAAGTACTGAAGTTTCAGCTTTAGCATCATTCCTTCCAAAGAAATCCCAGGGTTGATCTCCTTCAGAATGGACTGATTGGATCTCCTTGCAGTCCAAGGGACTCTCAAGAGTCGTCTCCAACACCACAGTTCAAAAGCATCAATTCTTCGGTGCTCAGCCTTCTTCACAGTCCAACTCTCACATCCATACATGACCACAGGAAAAACCATAGACTTGACTAGACGGACCTTAGTCGGCGAAGTAATGTCTCTTATACTCTCTAGGTTGGTCATAAACCAGCCTTACATTCCCAGAATAAACCCCACTCAATTATGGTACATTTTTTCCCTTATGGATTGGTGAATTATATTTGGTAGTATTTTGTTAAGGATTTTTATGTCTGTTTGCATGCATGTCATTCTATAGTTTTATTTATATTCTCTTTATCTGGTTTTGATATGAAGTTGATATAAGATATAAATTAAAAATGTTTTCTTTTTCATTTTCTGGAGAGATTGTGTAGAATTGGTATGAAATTTCTTTAATCTTTTGGAATAGTCTTCCAATGAAAACATTTGTACCTGTAGATTTCTTTGAGGAAGGTTTTTTTGTTTTGTTTTGTGCTGTTATGAACTTAGTTTCTTTAATATGCATAAGGCTTATAACATAGTCCTTTTCATATTGAATGAGTTGTATTAATTTGTGCTATTCAAGAAATTGTCCCATTTTTCTTAAATTTTTAAATGTACATGTTTGAATTGTACTTGTTCCCTTATACTTTTGCAGTCTAAAGGATATTTAGCAATATCTTCTGTTTCACTTTTTATATTTAATATATGCATGCATGCTGCTGCTTCGGTCATTTCTGGCTCTTTGTGACACTTTGGACTATAGCCTGCCAGGCTCCTCTGTCCATGGGATTCTCCTGGCAAGAATACTGGAATAGGTTGCCATGCTCTGTCTTATTTCTTTTTTTCTTTGTCAATCTTGCTACATATTTGTAAATTTTACTAACTTCTCAAAGAACATGGATTTGGTTTCATCATCTTTCTCTTTTGTTGAACTTCTTATTTCAATTCTGTGGATTTCTGCTTGCATATTATTTCTTCTGCTTACTTTGGCTATCATTTATTTTTCTTTTTTTAGGTTTTTGAAGTTCAAGCTTAGACTTTTCCTTTTCTAATGTACACATGTAGTGACATAAATTTCTCTATCATTACTACCTTAAGAGTGCTTCACAATTTTGATGTATTGAATTTTTGTTTTCATTTCTGCTGTATTTTAAATATCTCCCTAAGACTTTCTCTTTGATATATGGAGTATTTAAAAATCTGTTTTATCATTTCACAATGCTTTGAAGTTTTCTTGTTTTCTTTATATTACTGATTTCTAGTTTGATTCCATTATGGTTAGAGAACATACTTGAAGTGATTTTGATTTATTTTTGGTGCTGTTTATTTAATGCCCGAAGGTGTTTTATTTTGGCATATGTTCTGTGGCCACTTGAAAATAATGTGCTATTTACTTGTGTGAAATGTTATGTAAGTATTGGTTAGCTCCAGTGAGTTAGTGTTGTTGAGTTCATTTATATCTTTGCTGAGTTTCAGTCCAATTTTTCTAATACTTATTGAGAGAGGGATATTGAAGTTTCCAACTATAATAGTGAGGACTTTTCCCATTTCTTTTTTTAGTTCTATCAGTTTCATTTCATTTAGGCTATTTTATCTCTTTTCTTTTTTTAATTCCTCTATTCTCACCTGCACTCACCAACCCACTTATTACCATTTAATATTTTTGATCATTCTGACAAGTATGTAGTATTATTGCATGATAGCTTTAATTTGCATTTTCCTAATGGGCTTCCCTGGTAGCTCAGAGGTTAAAGCGTCTGCCTGCAATGTGGGAGACCCAGGTTCAATCCCTGGGTTGGGAAGATCCCCTGGAGAAGGAAATGGCAATCCACTCCAGTATTCTTGCCTGGAGAATCTCATGGACAGAGGAGCCTGGTGGGCTACAGTCCATGGGGTCACAAAGAGTCGGACATGACTGAGTGACTTCACTTTCACTTTCACTTTCAATGACTAATAAAGTTGATCATCATTTCCTATATTTATATGCAGAGTACATCATGAGAAACGCTGGACTGGAAGAAACACAAGCTGGAATCAAGATTGCCGGGAGAAATATCAATAACCTCAGATATGCAGATGACACCACCCTTATGGCAGAAAGTGAAGAGGAGCTAATTCATGCGAAGAGTTGACTCATTGGAAAAGACTCTGATGCTGGGAGGGATTGGGGGCAGGAGAAAAAGGGGACGACCGAGGATGAGATGGCTGGATGGCATCACTGACTCAATGGATGTGAGTCTGAGTGAACTCCGAGAGATGGTGATGAACAGGGAGGCCTGGCGTGCTGCGATTCATGGGGTCGCACAGAGTCGGACACGACTGAGCGACTGAACTGAACTGAACTGATACCCCCCTTTGTGTAGTGCCTATTGAAATATCTTGTTCAATTTACTCTTAAGTTGTTTGTCTTTTTCTTTTTGGTTGGTACAGTTATTATAGATTCCAGACACTTTTTTTGATCAATTATGTGTTTTGAAAATATTTTCTTCCTTATCTATTCTCTTGGAGAAGGAAATGGCAATCCACTCCAGTATTCTTGCCTGGAGAATCTCATGGACAGAGGAGCCTGGTAGGCTACAGTCTATGGGGTTGCAAAGAGTCGGACACAACTCAGCGACTTCATTCATTCATTCATTTTTCAAGCAAGGAAGAATAATTTAGGCCATTGGATTTTTATCATTTCTATCACTTTATACATTATTTTTATGCCATATAATCTGTATGATTACTTCAATTCTAAATAAATTTCATCTTGAAAATATCATAATTTATTGGAGAAGGAAATGGCAACCCACTCCAGTACTCTTGCCTGGAAAATCCCATGGATGGAAGAGCCTGGTAGGTTACAGTCCACGGGGTCACAAAGAGTTGGACACGACTGAATGACTTTACATATCTATTCTCTTCATGATATCTTTTGATAAACATAAATTTTTCTTTTTTTTTTTTGTATCTGCCTGTTTATTCTTTTTTTTTTAACTTGGGAACTCATGTACACCTGTGGCAGATTCATGTTGATGTATGGCAAAACCAATACAGTATTGTAAAATTTTTCTTTTTAATGTACTTCATTTGATTTTTTTTAATGGGTAAGATTTTCTGTATATTGTCATATGTGGAACGGATCACCAGTCCAGGTTCAATGCATGAGACAGGGTGCTTGGGGCTGGTGCACTGGGATGACCCAGAGGGATGGGGAACACATGTACACCCATGGTGGATTCATGACAATGTATGGCAAAACCACTACAATATTGTAAAATAATTAGCTTCCAATTAAAATAAATTTATATTTTAAAAATTAAAAAAAAAAAAAAAACATGAATGGCCCATGCCATTAGGAGCTTACCTTCAAACTGAGTAAGTGCTAATATGCTTGTAAGACTATGATATGTATGTAAGTACTGCATGGCACTCGGTTTCAGATACTGCATAATACAAATAGAAAAACAGGGCTTCCCATATTTCTCTAGTAGTAAAGAACCTGCCTGCCAATGCAGGAGACTAAGAGACCTGGGTTTGATACCTAGAGAGGGAAGATCCCCTGGTGAAGGGCATGGCAACCCACTCCAGTATTCTTGCCTGGAGAATCCCATGGACAGAGGAGTCTGGTGGGCTACAGAGTCATAAAGAATCAGACACAACTTGGTGACTGGATAACAGTGGGAATTCCAGTGTGTTGAAACATGATGGAAGAGATGACTTTGAGCTAACACTGAGGAAGTACAAAATTTAGTTTTATACAAAGAAAAGGGGAAATGTTCAGGAATCTTCCAGAAAGGCATGTTAACAGAGCACATAGTATAAGTAAGTGTAGAAAAAGGAGGCAGTTTAGGTAGTGATTAAGCTTGCAGACTCTGGGACCACACTGCTTGGTATTAAACTTTTGCTCTGCTATGAGCAGTTTTTCTTTGTGACCTTGGGCAAGTTGTACCACCTTTCTTTGGCTCAGTTTTCTGACATATAAAATGGGAAGGGAAAAATGATCAACCATTACTTACCTCTTTCAGGATTAAAATTAAACTACATTTTCAGTTCTGTTCTGTTCAGTTGCTCCGTCGTGTCTGACTTTTTGCAACCCCATGAATTGCAGGAGGCATGCCAGGCCTGTCCATCACCAACTCCTGGTGTTCCCTCAAATTCACGTCCAACAAGTTGGTGATGCCATCCAGCCATCTCATTCTCTGTCGTCCTGCCCCCAATCCCTCCCAGCATCAGAGTCATTCTGCCCCCAATTCCTCCCAGCATCATTTCTCCTCCTGCCCCCAATTCCTCCCAGCATCAAAGTCTTTTTCAATGAGTCAACTCTTCACATGAGTACTGGAGTTTCAGCTTTAGCATCATTCCTTCCAAAGAACACCCAGGACTGATCTCCTTTAGGATGGACTGGTTGGATCTCCTTGCAGTCCAAGGGACTCTCAAGAGCCTTCTCCAACATCACAGTTCAAAGGCATCAGTTCTTCAGTGCTCAGCTTTCTTCACAGTCCAACTCTCACATCCATACATGACTACTGGAAAAATCATAGCCTTGACTAGATGGACCTTTGTTGGCAAAGTAATGTCTCTGCTTTTGAGTATGCTATCTAGGTTGGTCATAACTTTTCTTCCAAAGAGTAAGCATCTTTTAATTTCATGGCTGCAGTCACCATC